>BMAV01016274.1:0-153158 GCA_019973955.1 Trichonephila inaurata madagascariensis | reverse complement strand
TTTTTTTTTTTTGGTATTCTAAAACATATAATGCTTAATGAAAAACGTTTTACACAATTCCTTTTTAGAGTTAATATCCATATTTTTATATTGAATGCACTTGTAACACGGGAGTGGTCACGCGATGCGCAGAGTCATCCCAGGCTAACGAAATCGTTAATTCTGGAAAAATTGTCTATTTTTTACCAATGACCTTGTGATATTATTCTCCTATAGACTATCTTCGTGGGAACTAAAATGAATGTAACACATTTCACTCTTTTTTGGCATTAGCAAACTTTTTTTTTACAATTTTAAGGTACTTGTTTTGACCCAGTTCCCGGCACGACCACTTTTGTTCAAAAATATTTTCTATGAACATGTTGCCCTTTCTCCTATGAATAACTATGTGGTTTTGATTGTTGTGTTGTACGACTTATTATGGCTTATAATTGCAAATGAGCAAATATAAAACTAAAAGAAATGGGCATCGTTGATCTCTGTTGAAGGAAGTTGAAACTTATCAAACAAGGGAAAAACTTGCTGAAATAATGCATATTAATCATGATAGCGAAAGTAACTTTAAGAAAAGTAATGAACATGAAACGAGAGGAAAACTTTCAATAGCTACTTAAAAACTCCATCAAGAAAAATGTGAAGCCATAAGGGCAAGATACACTTTGCCCTTTCAAAAATACACACGCCATAAAAAGGATATTTGTTGACCATCAAAGGTCATCAAAACTACAATAACGTGAAATATGACAGTTTTGCTTGCAAATAACATTCCTGTAATGTTCGCGAAAATTATCTGTGATTTGTGTCATTTATTAAGGTCACGCACAAATGGAACAATTTAGTTCAGTTTTATTGGATTTTTTCTCAAATTATCAAAGAAAAATTGAAAAGTCCTTGAAATAGGTAAGTATGTTTTCTCTTAGTTAATTTATTCATTGAAATTGTGATTTTTATCTTGTATATTGAAAATAATTATAAAAAGGAAATTTGGGGGGACTTCTCACTCCCCGCGCAATCCATTGACGTTAGTATCGAGTGCACACTGATCCCGAACTTTTTTTCGCTTTAATATAAAAAAATAAAAACACAATTATTCATTCATTGGAATTTTATATTCTTTTTATTACTTTAACATTATTCTAAATGCTAATTCTGTGAGGCTTAAAATTACAGTTCATTCAAAACCGTTTATAATATGAGTATTCATTTCAAAAATCATTTTACATTTTTGTATACATTGTCATACACTTGGTTTTACTCTCCTTACAACTAAGTTGTTACATCAAGAATTATGTATTATATTTTTAAAAAAATAAACTCGTGTGAAGAGTGGGTACATCAGCCAGTATAAAAAAAAGTTTAATAATTATTAGTGACTTCCATGGACTTGTTTTCAGAGCAAAGTTTTTCAAAGGAAGGCTTAATATTAAAAATTGACACTCCGAGTTCTTTTTCTATATTTAGCTGAGATCTATATTTTGTCTTCAAAGGAGCCACCGCTAAAAATTCGGTTTCAGAAAGGTAGGATTTTGAAAATGGTAACAGTATACGAAATGCTTTTGTTTACAGAGCAGAAAAAATTCATCATCCACCTCTGCCCAAAACTCAAAGCGTGGTTTATTACAAAATTCCTTTTTAATTTCGTTACTGAAAGTGAAATCTATGAAGATTTCTTCTTCGGCAGTTGACACCCCGTCTGAAACATTTTGAAACGGATCCCTAACCCACCCGTAACTTGATATCAAGTTGTCCTCGTCTGTGTACTTGTTGATACTTTATTATTGTAGTATGCTCGCTACGACTTAAAAATATATCCATGATATTGTTTTAATCTACTGCCGTAAATACTTAATACCGTGAATTACAACTAACGCGTAAATTTTGAAATGTACATTCAAGATAGATTTGGTAGCTAATCGACTCGACCAAGTCTGACTGGAATTGTACGAGTTACAGCATGTTTACATGTTTTGCGCAGACGACCATTGGGTTGCCCAGACTCACGTGAACGTTAGCGAGAATGCCAGATGTGATGGATAGGATAGAGAGCAACATAGACTAGATAATTTTTAGTGACATTTGTACTTTTAGAAATGGATGATGAAGGAAATTTATCTTTTATAGAATATCATTTTGCAATCAGTTTCAATTTAAAAATTAGAGAAAGAAAAATAACATAATAATTAACCTACTACTTAAAATAAATTTACTTAAAATACACTGCTGGCCACCGTAAATGCAACATCCTGAAGGAAACATGCAGATAACATGAAATTTACAACATGCATTAAAGGGGGGTGAGATATGCAAATGATTAGAATTTCAGTGCTGTCACATATCACGCGCGCCTGTGGTGCCACCTCAAAGCGCTATTTAAGGCTTGGAGATTTCGACGATTTCAAGTTCGGCAATTGTGTTTTTCTTGTGGTTTTTTCAAAAAACGATCAGTTATGATCAGCTTTTGATCAAGTATCCGAGTTCGACAGAGGAAGGATAGTGGCCGACCAAGATTGTGGATTATCTTTCAGGGAAATCGGTAGTCGTGTTGGACGAAACCAAACAACTGTAATGCGGATATGTGACCGTTGGATGCAGGAGGGTACGACGGACCTACATGGTCGATCGCAACCACCTCAGTGCACCACTTCACGTGAGGACGGTAAATTGTGCGCAAGGCAGTGACGAATCGCTCAGTCACATCGCGAACCATAGCACAACACATTGAGTCTGTAATGCATCATTCAGTGTCTGCGCGTATCATTCGACGCCATTTAAAGCAGAGTGATCTGTCCACAAGACGTCCATTGCTTGGTCTACCCTTGACGCAGAACCATAGACGGCTCCGCCGCCAATGGTGCGATGAAAGAAGGATGTCGGTGGCAGAATGGAATGAAGTTGTCTTTACTGACGAGTCACGCATCTGTCTGCAACACCACGATGGTCGGATTCGAGTCTGGAGACACTGTGGAGAGAGGATGCTGAACAGATGCGTTATGCACCGTCACACTCATCCTGCACCGGGTATTATGGTATGGGGCGGTATTGGATATCACTCTCGCACACTCCTCTAGTCCGCATTGCCGGTACTTTAAACAGCCAGCGCTACATCTCCGAGGTGTTGGAGCCAGTTGTCCTTTCTTACCTTCAGGGCTTGGCCACAGCCATATTTCAACAGGATAATGTGCGACCACACGTGACACGCATTGTCGAAATGTTCTTCGTCAATCATCAGATTGAATTGCTTCCTTGGTCGGCTCACTCTCTGGATCTTTCGCCGATAGAAAACATGTGGGCCATGGTTGCTCAATGATTGACCCAGATTACACCCCTATCTGCTACACCAGATCAGCTTTGGCAACGTGTGGAAACTGCTTGGTCTGCTGTACCCCAAGATCACATCCAAAGTCTTTTTGAATCAATGCCGAGGCTTGTGGCAGCGGTGATCTCCAACAATGGCGGCTACTCTGGCTACTGATTCTGGCAGGAACCACACTTCACAGAAGTCTATAATTGTAATCATTTGATACTTGGTCAACATGTTATTTACAAAATAAATTTTGTTGTGCTATCTCTTGTCGTTCTTGGCGTTGCATTTACGGCGGCCAGCAGTGTATATATTACTTAAGGGTAATATATACAAAATTTAACACTTATCTTATTAATTTGTATGGTTTATAAGTAAGATCTCATTGTAGCTTTAGCGTCAAAGTACATTATCATTGCATTCAATATATTATTATACAAGGGGCAATAAAAATTATGATTGAAAATTGGGTCGCCAGTATTGAAAGTTTGAGAAGCACTGTTCTAATACCCAAAATACCGATAAACGCGAAAGCTTGTTTATTACAATATACGTACATGGAGAAGTTTTCACTGCTACTCATCGTAATTCAAAGCGCGCATTTTCTTGTGATGAATTAGTTCAAAATCGCTTTCGTCCCTTGAACATACATTTTCAATTAGTTTATTTTTTGGCACCATAAAGTAAGAGATAAATTTTTGATGACGGTTGGTTAGTCAGTTGTTTGTAAACGTCACGATTCTCAGATATGCATGATCGAAGCTCGTTTGGGAATTTCATACTCCTTTCGGAATTGGTATCTATTTTAAGAAAATGTTTTTTCAAATTATTTTGGAAAGCTTAATCCCAGCATATATTATATCCGCAATCAAAGAATCCGGTTCTTCATATATATATCCGGCTTCATAATCTATTAAATTATTGATAATGTCACTGACGTTGAAAGTTTCGTCTTCAATCAAGCGCGTGTTGCTGTTGCGTTACGAGAGAGCAGTCGAACGTGCATTGTCGAGAGAATGTTTATAACCAATCAACAGAGAGAGAGCGTCTTGAAGTGTATGCATGTACACTGATAGAAAACATTATAGTGGCTCAAAAACCGTTCAAATTTATACACCGCATATAAAAAAAGACAACACAAAAGCAGGTTCTCCTGTATAACACTTTACCACGGTAGACTGAAAGTCCTCGAGCAGCTGAACAGTGCGACGTTAAATATTCACTCATTCACCACGGTGGATTGTGAAACATGGTCTTGAACTTATGGCCAGCGTTGTCGAATCACGACTTCGAGTCCAGTTACCACTGAAGACCCGCTGAGTAGAAGGGTTGACGCAAAATAAATCAGTCGAGTCTCAAAGTGCCTCACGTTGGCATTATTCTGCCCATCAAGACAGAAAATCTACTTTGAGCCGATTCCTTCCCTATGCGTGATCAAAAATCGAACTTTCAATTTTAACGATTAGGATAACAAAAGGACATCTCAAAGTGTTTTTACTAAGTGATCATCTACAGAGTTTGGAGGACTAGGTCACAAGAAGATTTCAGGATTATAAAAAAATTAAGGTATCCGACTACGTTCGGAACCGGGATTTTGCAAAAGCGCATAAATTGATAATTTTCGTGATATTTAGTGTCGCTTAGATTAGAATACATGTATACAAATGTTTAAAGGGCATTTTGACAAAAAAAAATTATTTATATGCAATATTTTGGCAAAAAATTAACTTAGAATAATTTTTTTCAAGATGTTTCTCTTTTGTGAAAAATGCTTCTATTATAATAATATTTTGCTTGTATATAGCTCAGACCTTTCTACAGAGGCTCAACTAGAATGTTTGAAATATATAACTTAGAAGTGGGTTTATCCATATTTTACGACAACAGAGAGGAGCAATTTTAAGAAAAAAACGCCGATAATTATTTTAATGGGTTGTAACTATGAAAATAATGTGAATTTTTCAAAACTCATATTTGAGTCTCTGTAAAGAGATCTGAGCTATATGCAGGCAAAATTTTATTTTAATGGAATCATTTTTAACAAAAGGAGAACATTTTGGAAAAAGATTATTCTAAGTTAATTTTTTGACGAAATATTGTATTTAAATAATTGTTTTTTGTCAAAATGTCCTTAAAACAATTTTATACATGTAGTCTAATCTAAGTGACACTAAATATTATGAAAATTATCCATTTATGCGCTTTTTTAAAATCATGAATCCGAACGTAGTCGGATACTTTAAACTTAAATTCCATTTGTTCTATTATCCCATTACTGATGATATTGATACACCACTAAGGTAAGTGATTTGAAGTTAGATCATAAAGAGAAAATATTGTTTAATGCTGTGACAATAACTTTTTGAAAATCTTTGTCAGTTGAAAGATTTCCATGTTTGAAGAAATTTGCTGGGAAATTGTTCTTTATATTTTAGTCGACATATATTTGGAATAGAAGTGTTTTTTGCGTGCAGATTAGCAATTAGAAATTGTAATATGAGATCAAAAGCTCAATACCGGTATTAGGTATTTTTAGATCTTAATGCCGGGATACCGATTTTAATACCGGTAGTAGAAATTTTTACAAAAGAAAGAAAACATAGGTGATAGTTTTATTTCCCAGTTTTTTTAGAAAGTGTAAATATCTCAAAAAATAATTTGTAACTCATAAATTATAACAGTAAATAAAGAATCACAAAAATTAAAGGAACATCTTATCTATTTAAATCACACAAAAAGTGTAAATATCTCTATTCAGTCTGTGGTACTATCTCAAAGTTTTGAAATATGATCTTTAAAAACATAATGTCAATTGTACTGTCATTAGGCCAGAAACTAGAGCAGTTCTTAATCACTCGTATTAACACTTCCCAGCTCTGAAAAGGATGAGAATGTCTTGATACGAATTAAAAAATTATGAGCTTTATTGTTACACTAGTTGTTTTCTTTTGCAAGACTTCACTCACTCTAATTATTCCCCTCATCACGCCATGCAAGTTTTTTATCGCGTTTAGTGTGGCAACTTCACCCTTCATGGTCTTATTTCAAACTCCTATACCTTTTCTTACTTTCTTCCAAGTGGTTATTTAAAACTTCCTTTCAATAACCGCACGCAGTTATCTTAGAGGTATCGTGTAACGGACATAAAAATATTTTTCTCTTAATCCTTGTTATCAAAGAAATATATCCCCTCTCTCCTCGTTCCGTCGAGATGCGGCAGACGGTTGAAAGACGGGCTTTGCTGTCATGGAGATGTGACGTCATTTTCTCCTCGTTTTACTATGAAAGCGAAACAGAAACTAAATCTACTGGGAGAGTGGTTTCCCACCCACCACTCCACCAACGCTGTTGCGCTGCATTTAATGTGGACTGCTTTTTATTTTTATATGTAACTTCAACAAATTCTTCTCTGTTCAATTTATTATGATGAGCTTTCTCTAAGGTTCCACGTAAATGTATAGCCGTTACCTTTTTTTAGGCCTGGAACGTAATTTTGTGCAAAAATTAGCACCTGTCGAAAACGCTCTTTCGGTATCTACGCTAGTTGGAGGTACTGTTAGCAATGCGTGATATACTTTTTCCAAGTATTTACCTCTAAATCTCTCATCTTCAAATAAATCGATTTCTCGTCGGATGGTTTTGGATATAGCTAATTTCTATTTTGTATTTCGGTTTGTTAAAATAATTTTAGTTATCGCTAATTCTAATTTTTGCTTAAGAGACAATTTACTTTTCATTATCAACATTAGTGTCATCACCTTCGATAACTGTACCGAATTCTTCTGAATGTAAACAGGTTTGAGTTACAAAATTTTAAGAAAATTTAATATAAACTTGATAAAATTTGAATTGATTATTCTCTTTTCTTCTTTTTCATTTTCATTTTTAAAATCATATTATGGATTATAAATTATGTATTACAATTATGTTGACAATGCCTGAACATATAGTGGGGACAATTCAAAAAAAATTTCTTGTAACTACTGAAAAATGGTATTTAACCTTGTAAATACCAGTATTACAAAATTGTACAAAGGGCTCAAAATACCGGTACTGCAATCCCTATCAACAAGAGTAAATATATGTAAGTTGGCTGACATATACTTGAAGGATGTGATAAGAGTTTGAAGAAGCAATATTTCTCCTAGTTTTAAAAAAATTGTAGAAAAGTATGATAGGGCACATTTGTCTCGTTAAAATTAAATTTTCTTGCTGCTATTCACAATATGAAATTAACGCAATAAATAAATTGAATAACAATGTGTCCCAAAGCCAAAACAAGTTGCCCCCTGGTTAATGTAATAAAACCATAACATATGTTCATAAAAAGAAAAAAAAATCTTGTCTAATTCTATGAAAGTTGAGATCTCAAAAAAAAGAGACTATTAGACATCAGATTTGGCGATAAATGGCAACCTATGGATTTTTGTATCATTGTTGATTAAATTTCTTTTTAATTGCCATAACAACTAAATAACAAAAGGGATCTTACTGTAATGACTTTTTTCATTTTTAATTTAAGGCGTTAAAATGCGACGTAGTATTTTTTTCTCAATCATCAGTATCGCATTACTTAATAGAAATTCTAACAGTTAATTATATTTAATCAACAACATGTCATCTTTTATTCCATTGAACTTATAATGTAAAAATAGAATTTCTTTTCAATTCTCCTTACATTCTTTTACGATTCATAAGAAAGACAACCAAAATTCTCAATATATGTTTAAAAAAATACTTATATATATATATTAATGAATGGCAGCTATTTTACATAAGATTTGTTTTACAGACGATTATTTTTACTTTTTGGAAAGCTAGTAAAGGCTAGGTAGCATCCAAAAGGTAGAAATGCCTTTGATTATAAACAATTTAATTTCCGTAGTTAAAATATTATATATATTTCTAAATGAAAAATATGAGTGCTTTCTTAAAAAATTGTATTTATTGATTTTTAAAGATAAATTCATTTTCGTAATTTCTATAAAACCAACCCATACAAATTAATTCGAATTAATAAATGCTAAGCTTCTAGAAATCATTAATGTTTCCTTACTTAAGGAATTTATTCTAAATGAGCAGCCCTCAGGGGCTCACCTTCTTTAGGTGAGTACGGGTGTCACAACCCCGAAGTGCCCAGTGATCTTTTCCTTCACACAAGGGGTTTACTGTCTTTGTAAACACGGGTGTCACGACCCCGGGGTACCCTAGTGATCCTTCTCTGTTTTTGAACCACCTTCTTGTCATTCAACTTTCTCTTTTCTTCTTCTCACTTCGAGACCACAAACCAATATTTTAATGTGTACTTATTTTAAATTATTAATTAAATTTTCTTATGAGAAAATTTACAATTTATTATTAACATATTTTTTGGTTTACATTTTTTTTGTATTGCGTTAATTTAGTTTATTTTCTTCGATTTCTTTGAATATTTTGATTATGTTGCTTTATTTGTTTTCGACTAACACCTTTGGTTTGTCAACCCGTATGTTTGCCGCGTGCGGCGCCCCGTAAGAAGAAAGGAGAAAAATGGTGTCCTGGATATACCTTTTGCGTTCCCTTTGGCCCACGCTTAGCAAGAGTGAGCCCGCTCCTGTCAATCGACATTGAGAGACATTGCTGTAGGGTTAGTGCTGCAGATAAGGGGTGGCGGGTTTACCGTTGGATCCTCGCCCTAATGCTGTAGCACTATATTCTGGGTGTACTTCAGGTAAGCGTCGTGCCTGGTTTTCCAGATGACCGGCACACTGCCTCCCTTGTTTGACTCCGTGGTGGGTAGAGACACGCCAGGATGAAGTTGTGTTTCACGCATATGGATCCAAGTCAGCTGTGCCCGGGTAATGGCCTTGTATTACTCTTCACTTTAACTATAGATCAGATATCACAAAATTCGAGATTTTTACTTGTTTCTATACCGGACAACGAAATGTCAAAGAAGTCACCCTTTGCTATACACAAAGCCTTATAGGAATAGGTGGTGAGCCGAAATTATAAAATGATTAAGATCCGGGGATCTACTATTGGAACTCAGTCTGCCTTACAAAGTCCTTTCTTCTTGCAAAAACTTTTCTTGATTCTCCAGTAACCATAAGTTCCATAAAACTCTCAACTCCTACAGAGGTGTTATATCCGAACCTAATTTGCTTAACACTCTGAATCATAAATACTGAAGGTTTCTCTGATCAGATGTAATTCAAGTCAGGCGAATAACAATAAAAAAAAAACTCTAATTTTCAATAGCCCGAAACTGCCTACCACAATTAAAGCTGGTTATTTAAACTGCAAAATACGCGTATACATTCCTAATCCTCTGCGTTGTTTCAAGTGTAAGAGGTACGGACACTCACAACTAGCCTGCCATGGTAATTCATGTGCTCTATGTGCATCTGTTGGTCATTCTTCCTCAGAATACAGTCTGGAGCAGAAATACGTCAACTGTTCACAGCCTCATTCCTCCGACTGTGCCCTAAATGGAAAACTGAAAAAAAATCCAGCCATTAAAACTAACGAAATATTTCATTCGTAGAAGCCCGAAAATTAATAGCCCCGCAGTTATCCCAAACTTACGCCCAAGTTGCAAATCCTCAACTGCTACCACTACAACACAAACAGATAAAAATATAACAAAAATCAACTGTCTACCTTTACAATTACTTCAACCTCTATTATTCTGACCACATCTAAATGTATCTTCTTCAATTCCTTCAGTTACCACATAATCATCTTCAACCCAAGCACTCCTCTTGCCATCCACCTGTTCAATAGCAGCTACAGATCGGCCTAACCTATTCTTGGTTTTATGCCGTTTTACCCCCCAAATAATTTTTTTCACTATTGAATCTTCATCAATCTATCCCCCTGTTCCTCCGATGTTCAACCTTTCACTATTCAGTACAGGACTCCAAACAAAACTCAAAAACTTGTGCTAGAAATAGAAAGAAAGGATTACTTTAAAAAATTAATGAAACAAAAATAGAAATAAAGATGACACTGCTCAAACCGTGGAAATCAATAACAGGTTCCCCAGTCAGGGAAAAGATTGAATGTGACCCCGGGAATACATACTGAAACATTATGGGTTAGGGGAAAATTCCCACTAAAACACTCCACATCGAAAAGGCAAAAATACTGTTTTTTTTACTTTCACAATTTATATTATTGTAGAAGGTTGGTTAAGAATTTTAAATCTATATTAAATCTTATTTCGATTAATATTTTTTTACATTTTTTCAGTTTTAATCTTTTCTAATTTAGTAGGAGGGCTAGATCCTCCCATCAAAATCTATGTTATTTCATCTTGAATTATTTTTTAAAATTTTTTTAATTTATTTTATCTTGCACTCTGAAAAATGCTTTTGGAATTTTTTTTTTTTAAACGTTTTTTTTTTGAATGTTTGGTGCAGTATGCTGAAAAAACCCCTTGTAAAAAAACCCCCAAAATCACTCATTCTAAATGAGCAGTTCTTTTAACTTTACTTACCGCTTTAAACTCTTATTTTTTATATTGATTTGCCCACAAAAGTGTTACTTATGTTTCCAGACGTAGTGCCCAGAAAGTGTTACGTATGTGTGGATTCCAGAAACGGGATATTTAGACCAATAAATAAATTACGAAATTCCTCGTACCTCCATTCTACAAAGAACATTTTGATATATCTACAAAAGGTTAGTTTATTCATAAGTTGAAATTAAATATTCTACACTCATTTCTAATTAAACATGTTGTATTCAAAAAGAATGCCGGCTGGATGGAGTTGCTGGTTAGGCTCAGGCCTTGTACGCCCATGCTTCTGGGTTCGACCCCGGCCAAGTTATTTTTTTTACAAAAACAGAAATTTATTTTTTTAAGATTATGGTTCATTTTAAAAGCCCCTAGAGGGGCCTTTTGGGTTGGGTGCTCTCTTGGAAAATTTAAAATTTCTGGAACATTTTTTCATCTTCAGGCTCAGCCCCCCCTGGGGGGGAAAATGGAGTCCAAAGTTAAAATTTTAATTTGGGATCCCCCCTATATGGTGCAGTACAAAAGTATTAGTCCCGGGAATTACGTACCTCCATTGATAAATGACAACCTACTTTTTGAAAGAAAAATTTTTTAGAATTCCATATATGTGTGGAGAAAAAATGTTTAAAAAAAAACAATTTTTTACCTTCGCAAATGAAAAAAAAGAATACTTTTTTCCGACTCATTTTAATTATATATCATTTTTTATATATGACCTTAGATGTCTTGAACGTTTCCCAGCTTAGTCCAAATCGAAATAAGTTTAATTATTGCTTCCAAATATTTTAATTGGGTATTAAAGTCTTAAGATTATCAATATTTTCTAATAATAACTCTTCAAAATACTTTAGGTCTGATATTTTATTTAATGTGTTAGCTTTCATAAAGTTCTAATTAAAATATTAATCCTTATTTATCCCTTCTCGTTAATGTATGAAGCGGGATCAAAACAAAACCAGCAACTGGAGATTTTCGGCATTATTTTATAATTATAATTCCTCTTATTCCTTTGAATAAGTCACGGAGTGAAGTTCAAATTTTGAAAATATTTTCAGGGACAATTTTCGTCTCAACATCACAGTTTTTTTTATCTTAAATCCATTAAAAGTTTAATGGTCTTCAAATATTTAATAGTTTATATCAAAAATGTATGAAATATCCTCTTAATTTAAGAATTATATTTCTTAATAATAGCATCTAAGTTGAATTTTTCGATTAATAAAATTACTGTCAATTAAAAATGCACACTTTTATAAGCATTGATTTTATGTAGCTCTCCTAATAATTTTCCAGTGTATATTTTCTTTAAAAAAATTTGTAGTTATTTTTAAAAATATTCTTATATTAATATAATAAGGTAGCCCAACTTGTAGAATTTTAAATCGAAACATAATTCTTAATATTATTTTTAAATGAAGAAAATATCATATAAAAAGTACTGGAAAATAAAATAACATAATTAGAAAGGAAAAAAACACTGAAATAATTCAGTAAAGGAACGAAGCTAAACATTCACATTGAACATTGTACAATCACAGTTATTACATTGCTGAATTATGGAATTTTTAAATAGTTCTGCTGACTTATTTTGAATCGAATGTTTCAAACATTTGTGATAACAAAAATGTGTTTTTCTCTACAATATATTTAGATGTTTACAGTAGTCAATGGATAATTTTTCCCGTTCTGAAAATAATATAATATATAAAATAATAATTTTACGATAAAACTTCTAAATTATTAAACAGAGTTGAAAACCTTCGATTTTTTTTAGAAACTCCCAAGCATTGCAGATACTTAAATTTCTATTGTCGTAAAATATCTGAATCCAAAATTTAATTAACAAGTAAATTTATCATCTCAATAGTTCGAAACTGAAAAGTTCAGGTTCTATATACAATATAATGTTCAATTCTAGATCCATTTATTCCGCGATGTTCAAAAACGGAAAAAAAACATTATGTGCGAGCTCTCTCTATTTATCTTCTCACTAATTATATGAAAATTTTTTTCGTAAGATTGTAATAAATTCATTTACACATAAGGTATGGTTAGCAAAAATGGGGCGTAAAAGGTGAATTTAACCGAAGAGGAGCCCAAAGTACGTTTTGCCCAGGAGGTACCATCCACACCCCTACTTTCCCAAAAATAAGCTTGCGTCATAGATAATGAAGTTAAAGATTTTTCCAGTAATTTCCAGAAGCCTTTTAATGTGTTTGGGGTCAAATTTGGTCACCAAAAATTATTCCATCTTGACTGTATCACCAAAATTTCACCAAGTTTGTATTAAAACGTCGTTATACTGTAAGGAAAGACTAAGACGTTGCGAATAAAGAAGGTCGTTCACACTTTATGGAAACGACTTTGTAATTTATTTTCTCGTTTGTATTTTGATATAAAATTTTAACCAGTTCAAAATAATTATTATCCAATGCTTTCTTTTTATTGGAATATAAAATAAAAGATTTATTTTGAAAATGGCTCCTAAATTTTGTAGGTCGCTCGAGGGTACGTAATCGGGCTTTCCGAGGAGAAATATTTGTATCAACAAATTATAAAGAAATGTAAAAATCTCGGTTATCGCATTTAAAAAAAGGGTTTTATAATACATTAAATTTCAAAGAAAAAGAAATATGTAGCTGAAAATAAAAAACAGGACCTCTAAACCTCACCCTAATACTGTTGGAACGCAGGCAACTATCAAAGAAGTGTGTGACGTCTCACGCGTCCTTTCCCTAACATAACCTCTGTGTTCACATGACAGCCACGATTAATAGCAAATCTTTTCCAACCCAAATCCAAGAGGTGAAACGAAGGATAGTCACAAATAAGAAAACCTTAACTAAAGGACAGAAGTTTTATTAAGCGGGATGGAAATTTTGAGAAAGAAGAAAGTTCAGTTCAGAAAGGATAGAAGTGGTGTAAAGTGACGGCTTACCTAAAGTCACGAAAATCTCGCCATTCATCCAAGGTACACGCGCCACCATTGTACGCCAGCAGATGAATATCAGAAGTGGATTGGCGTTGCGTAGAAACCAAGGTAGAGGAAGAGTATATTCTGAATGCGGAAATATATTATTAAGATTGAGTAGGTGGATATAGTATAATTATATAGATAAGTGATCCAATTGCGCGATCTGTGATAATTACGGCTACGTATTTAGTTTTATTCTCACACTTAATATAATGTTGTTCGATATCTAGCAATTGGTAGAATTCTTAATAAAAGTCATATTAAGAATTCTAAAATGTCTCATCATTTCGAGAATCCCACACCTCTAACTTACGCTGAAACCCCACGATATGGTCCACGAAGATCGACCATATCACAAGTGAAGTCTTTGATCCTAAAGGAAAATCCACCGACTCAAAGATTCATTGCATTAAAACTAGGAATGTCTTCTGGCACTTAAATAAAATCACTCATAAAGATTTAGGGTTAAAAAGATGTTTAAACTCTTAAAGCTCATCTGCTTTTGCCAAAACATGTTGCTTAAAGAAATCAAATTGTAGAAAATTGTATGAAAGCCTCTAGCTACTGAAAAATAGAAATTTGTGGCACCCTCGATGAGGCATGGGTATATTTAAGTGACTGACATAAGGTCAATTTTCTATTGTTCAAATGCCGGGAATGACCGTATGAAATGGTTTTCCCGTGTACAAAAAAAGTTTAAACGATTCATGATAATTTCGGTTTTTTGTTCCGGCAATTAAAGAATAAAAAAGATCTGAATAAAACCAAAAATTAATTTTTCTTCAGTCTTTTTGGAAAAGGGCATTGATAAAGGGGACTTTCATTTGGACAGTCTCTAATCACAAGTCTAAGTCAACGTCCACTTTTTCAGCAAAGAAAGAGTCAGGAACATAAATAAAGTGTATCCCTTTTGAGGAAATACCTGTAAAATCACCTGATGCTTTTCCACTGGACTTTTGTACTTTCGATTTGTTAAAACGGGCCTTAATTCAAGAACACTGAATGAACTTTGGAAAAAGTTTCAAGAGGAATGGGTTTAAATTGGCATGACAGTACTTAAAAAAATGCAAGGAAAATTCGAGATAGAGCGGTTGTCAAGAACCATGACTATCCGATCGAACCACACACCTCGCGGCATTTAAAGATAAAAATTAACTATAACAACAGAAAGTAATATTAACGTATTAAACATCCAGATACAAATTAGTTACATTTTAAATGAACTAATAATTTCACAAGATGAAGCATTAATTATTGAAGAAGGGCTTACAATATATTGACAAAAAATAGAACGAACTAATACAAGCAAATTAAAGTTTTACAATTTGAGCAATGAAAATCAACAGCAGCATTATTTGCACAATAGGGGTTGATCCACCGTTAGGTAGAGGTTGTGATACCCCAAGTATATTTTAATTAATATTTTTTCAGCTTTTAGTTTCTTTTTATTCTGTTGATATAAAACAACATACAAACATAAAAAAAAAAATTATATAGAAAAAAGCCTCGATATAAATCATAGCTATATAAAAGGTTGTTTATTTTGATAAAATACAATTATTCAAATTTGGAGATATTTTTTTTTTTTTTTTTGAAAAAATTCAGATACAGAGATGTGGTCATATTTTTAATTCTCTATAGCGGATTACAAAAAGAAGAATTAAAAAATAAAATAATCAATAACGTAAAACCAACTTACCACATTAACTAATTTGAATGCAATTCATGTGGAATTCATTCTATGTATGTTAAAAGCGTCAACATTTAACAGAAATATACGTGTTACGAAACTGTTTGAAAATGATTTGCTCTTTTTTTTTTTTAAATAATCAAGAAACTTCGAGAAATGCTCAAAACCAATGAGGAGAGGGAATACCTTACATTATTTAATTGCCTTTAATGTAAAGCAGGAGTGTAAATGATACTTGAATCCATGAAAAATTTTTTTTTGGGGGGTAATTTTTTAAACCAAAATTTTTTTTTTTTAAGGATTTTTAAAATTTTTTTGGTTTTTCCCATTATGAACTTGTTAAAAATTTTTTGGGAAAAATTTTTTAAAAAAAAAACCCCTGAATTTTTAAGGAAAAACTTAAAATTTTGAATTTTTTAAAATGTATCCCGCAAAAATTTTGACTGCATAAAAAATTTTAAGTCGTCCCTTTTTAATAAAAAATTGGTATTTTCGAAGGGGGTAGCAAAAATTTTTTTTTTTTAAAAAATTTCCCTTTAAAAAAAAATTCTGGGCAAATTTTTTAAAAAAAAAAAATTTTTTTTGAAAAAAAGTACCAATTTTTTTAATTTTATTGCTTAAAAAAAAAACAAAAAAAACCAATAGAAAAAGCCCTTCATTTTAAAAAAAAATTTTTTTTTTTGGGTAAGTCAGTTTAAAGGATTTCCAAGGTTTTAAAAAAAATAAAACTATAAACTGATTTTTAATTGGTTTTAAAATTTTTTTATAAAAAAGGATAAATAATAAATTTCTAAAAAAAAAAATTTATTTTTTGCGAGTGTAAATGATACTTGAATCAGTGAAAGAATTTTAGGTTTAAAAAGAATAAAAATATATATATACTCCTGAGGAACCCCACTCTCCAAACTTCCATATCGTGCCAATTTAAGGAATTTAACGTGCATTAGCCACCCCCACATAATGAGGCTGCAGTTATATTAGGGCTCAAATTCATGACTCGGCGGCCATGCACTCACAATCATGACTTTTTTCGATTAGAAAACGTTGACTTATTGAATGCAATGTAATTCAGAATGATTGCTTTCATAACTGCCATTGAAAAAAGTCAAAAGTTACTGTGTCTTTTATTTAAATAAAAACACAGTTTGTTAAATACAATATTTCGAAGAAATGCTATCTCAGAAAAATCTCTCTCTCTCTCACACACACACACAGCTTCTCTTAAAACAAACAAAAATACTGTACTAAAGAAGTTACATTCAGTATTTGGTTTCCTGAAAAGTTTACAGTTTATTTTAGAAAATTGTATGTGTGCTCCTCAAATTTTTAATTTATTCAAGAAGTAGCTCAAAGGCTTTCAAATTATCTATTTAATTTCAAAATTTAATTTACCGTATTTATTCAAATCTAAGCCGCCATCGATTCTAAGCCGCATCTCAAATTCTCGACGCGTTTCTCTGAAATAATAAAAACATAGTGTAAAAAACGATTGATATCCTTCGTTTATGAAATAAAAATGAGAACTATTAAGAAGAGAATAAATAATTTATTTTACTAGTTTTGAAAACTTTCAAATACATACATGGTCCTATAACTGGTCTAACCCCCCATCAGTACCATGTCTAATTTCTCCTATCCAATGAATTTTTCCAGGATCCATCCACACCCGATTTTCAATGGCAGCTTTGGGAAAAAAGTGTTGCTTATATTCGAATAAAATGGTAATTAAAAATATATTATCATTTTAAATAATTCCAAACCAAAATGTAGTCAAACAAAATCGTATAATGACATTAACTGTTATCAGTTAAGAAATGTCCAATATTACAACCAGGGATAATTTCGCTCAGCAATTAGGGATATGATTCCTGCAAGGTCGTAATAAATAATATGCATGGCCTTAAAGTAAATTTCAACGAAGTACACAGTCATACTCCTATTTAACGAATTTCGCTATTTAACGAATTTTTTTCCTTCCACGATTAAAATGTTGGCAAAAGCCCATATTTAACAAATGATAAACCCCGAATTAATGAATTTTTCAACAGCTGCAATTCTTTTTACTAACTTGTGTTAGAAAAGATTGGATTTTTTTTCATATGACTCCCTTTTTGTCCGGAATAGAAAATGCTTTTGTCTTGTAAGTAGCAAATTTAGACGGGAAAATGTGCAGAGCGTTATTAGACTTTACAGGTGGAGATGAGTCATGAGTGCAACCTATTGCGTGAGTTTTGAATAGCACAAGAAACTCGTATTTTATCTCATCGTACTCCACAACACAGGGGACATTTTCAGATTTTCACGATTATGTTACATTTGATAGTGACTACCTATCCATGCAAAGGAAATTCAGGAAATTTTTGATTTGTCAGATCCAATGAATAGCGATTCTGATACAGAAATCGATAATGAAACTCTTATCAAAACTGTTACGTTTTCAATGATTTACATTTTTGGAATCTGTGAAAGTATACCTTTTGTAGCAATATTTTTTTCTCTGCATGAAATCGAAGAAAGAACTGAGTCAGGAATCAGAAAGATTTTCAAATATCTATTAGAAAGTATTTTAAAATGTCCAATTAACTGATGCGTAATAATTCCCTAATGATATTTTAAACTGTTAAATATAAAAAGTGTGCAATTTTTAACTATGGAAATTTTTTGTGCAGTTGATTATTGCATAATTTCAAAAGTTAAGAGCAAGAAATTTGTATTTTGTTTGGCCTCTGATTATAACTAATAACCCCGAATTAACGAACAAAATTCTCGTTTCCAATGAATTCGTTAAATTGGGGCCCGACTGTGTTAAAAAATTTAAATAACCTTTTATTCTTAAGAATTTCTTCTGTGAAAAATAGCATCCTGTAAAAGGAAAAATAAAACTCCAAGAAAAGAATTTATCTGTCCAGTGAAATAAAAAGGTTCGAACTTTTTACCGACAGGCTCAAACAAAATGTACTGTTTTTATCTCACACCTTTCTCTAGGGCTGTTTCATTCTTCAATAAGACTGCTATCGCTGAGGACTACACTCAATTTCTGGAACAATACTTTATCAGCTGGTAAAAAAAGAAAGAAAAAAAACCTCTTTCTCAAAGCGTTCTTTTAAATTTATTTTAGCATTTTCGCACCCTCTCTGAATCTCATCTGCTTACACCATCCTTCATTGGATGACTTTTAAACTTTCTGAAACACGAGTGGAAAGAATATCTCTGTTCGGTAGTTATTTTATAAATACGTCTTTAAAAACAATTTTATTTCCTAAAATTAAATATGCTGTGTTTTAGCTAAAATATCATCAAAAACGTCTTTCTTGAAATATAATGAAATATAAAACTTAAATGCAATGTTTTTAAAGGAGCTATGAGATAATTAGTTTCATAGCATTTGTTATACTTTTTTCTTCTTGTTTTTTTATGTATCTTTTTTTCCCCAAAAATTTGAGACAAAACATTGGGTTATTTTTTAAAGTGAATTGCGCTCTAATGTTATTAATGCATAGATTAAGAAGATGGTAAGTGCATATTTTTGCATTTTAACTTTCTATTTCAAAAGGTTCCTATATTAATGCATTTATATACTTTTTCCTGGACCACTTTTTACAAACTTCAAAAATGGCGTTTTTCGCATTTTATTTGAGTTTTAGAGAAAATTCTCAATTAAAGAATATTTTTTTATGAATTTGGATACAATTTACTTATCAAGTGCAATAGATTCGGATAGAGGTATAAACGAAAATAATATCTGGAGAAAAAACAATTTTGAATTATATAGAATTTATAAGCAACCTGATATCATTATGTACATAAAAATAAATAGAATGAATTGGATGGCCCATATAATTCAAATGCCAGATGATAATGTTATCAAAGAATATTACAGTTCAAAGTCATCGAGATTTGGAAGCGTTTAAGACCAAAGCTGAGATGGACAGACTCAGTGGAATCAGACTTTGGGATTATAAACGAGAAAACTTGGAGAGAACGAAGGTGATCAAGAGGTTACTATGGAGGAAACTTCAAATGAAGGTACTGGCACACGAGAGGATGCCTTGCCAGATATGATGATAATGATGATATATTTTATAATTTTTCCCTGATATTAATCATTAGAGGATATGATTTCGAATTAAAAATTTTCATTTTAAACTAGCATGTTTAAGTATTCATATTATATAATACGAGTAATTAATGAAAAAGTTATGCTTTAATTCAAATTTAGTTAATTTTGTTATTCTATTAGTCAAATATGTTTAAGTTAGTACTGGGTACTTACTGTATAATCCATGAAAATGTATAATTATTAACTTGCAAGTCTCAAAGAAGAATTCAAACATTTGTTATTTAGATCAACTATTTTCTTAACACGTTTGCTTCCGGTCATGTCTCAGGCACCAGCTTATTTCATAACAAATATGGTTTAAAAGTAGTAATAAAAGAGGATTCGAGAACATGTGTAAAAACACTGCTAAATATTATAAAACTTTCCTTATAGAATATTTTGACCACATGCAAGAGCCGCTACAGGTAAGATAACTTACCAAATGCCACATTAAGAGCTTTCGCAAGGCATGGAAAACCGATTAAAATAAAAATAAGTAACGATAATATTATTTTTCTAGCACGAGTTAACTACAATGGTATTATATTAAAATTAACTCATATATACTTCATAAGGTTATGTATTACCTTTGCAGAATCAAAACAATATATATATATTATATATATATATATATATATATATATATATATATATATATATATAGCGGGGCGATCTTTCACAAAATTTTAAGATTGCGTTTACGTTGTGAATAGTAACATTTACTCTGTTTTGTTGTTTGATTGATTGATTGTTGAGTTTTTTGGCGCAAGAGCCAAGTTTGGCTATACTGCGCCACACATTCGTTAGTATATTAAAATTTTAAAAAATATAAACACACAATAAATATATATAAGTATAAAAATATATTTTAAAATGTCAGAAGAAAAATATAAAATTGAGCAAAATATTTAAAAATGCATAAATGTAAAATTTTATAGATATTTCTTTTTTTTTTTCTAAAAGAAAATCCGATGGTACAATAAAATCCTTAAGAAAATTATATTTCATGTAAAATGTCAATTGAACGTAAAAAAGCAAAAAGGTTTGGATGGGGAGTTTCCCCAATCAAATCGGTCAAAGTTAAAAGATTGGTTTTAAAAAATGTGTTTCTTTTAGATGAATATTTTGGACATTCTATTAAAATGTGTAAAATGGAGAGGTCACATTGACAAAAGTCGCATACTAGGGATTCTCTCCCAGCAGCAAATGTCTATGCGTTAGACGAGTGTGTCCGATACGAAGACGAGTCAAGAGGACATCTTGTCTTCGTACTGGTACCAGCTGCCCATTGAGCAGTGGAAGGATGAATGCTAGGTTTTGTTGTGATGATGAGGTTTTGTTGTAACTTCCTACCTTTTATATTTTTATCGTTCTTTATTGCATTTTCCGATACAGATGGATACATCCAGGAGCACTAAAGTCAGATGGTTCTTCCAATAAAAGATAACTGATAAACGAAAACCATGAAACGATAAATTCCATTCGGAATATTTGTTGATAGATAAAGTGCGAATTCATCAACATATTTTCAAAACACACACAAATATTTTGTTAGGCCACGTAATTGTTTTTTTCACATGGATAACAGGTTAGCATTTTCTATTGTTCATCAAGACCTGCCAAAATGTTTTTACAATGAATTACAAGAAATTATTTTGATATCTTTTCATATTTTTTTTTATCTTTCCCTCAATATTATTTTTGTGTTCATTTGAGATATAAGTGAGGTCTGTTTTATTTGCAGAATTCATTTTATTATTTTCTTAATTTGAAAAAGCCTTGCGAAACTATATTATTTATACAATTCTCGCTAAAAAAATATTTCTTTCATAAATGAAATAATACATTTTAAATCTTGGGCATTTACAGTTATCATCTAACCTTACCGATACTAATACCAATTTAACAGGAGAATAAATATTGAGGCATAGTGCGTGATTGGCTGCTAGCAATAATGCCATACCATACGTTGGAATGTGACTGGTTGTCAATGTGTTCATAAATCACTTAAATTAATAAGAAATTTGTTGATCAAACAGCATTGTTGTTTGGTAAAATACTACATATTTCAAACTTATAATTTGATGCTATTAAGATATCCGACTTCCCTAAAATCATGGGTTTTTTTAAAAATTGACAATTTTTTTATGATTTTGTTTTATAGATCATCTTAGTAGCTTTATAAAATATATAAAAATACCAAGTCTTTTATTTTCCATTCACTAGAACAAAAACTACAAGTGTTTTAGTTAAAACAGATGCTTTAACTTTACATAAGATGTCAAACTTTAAAATGCGTTTTACTCGAAATGTGTTTTTTTTTCGAAAAGCTCAAATGGGGACGATTGCTCAAAAGTTTTTAAAATAATTTGCTGAAATTTTTTGTGCATGTTCTGTATAACAGTAGAATTATTTTAACCTTCAGATTTATCAATAATTGTTTTATTATAAAATTTGCAGTTCTTTATTTGAATAATATCACTGTTTTTTACGCAATTTCATATAATAACTAAGATAAAGTGCTCTAGTTTTTGTAAAAATTAAAATATCTTTTGTTCTGAAGGTCATTTCAAAAAACAACAGCAAAGTAATACATCAAAACTGAAAAATTGAGAATTTGTATATTTACTATTTGTACAGAGGGGGCCTCTTGTTTATGTAATTTTTTTGTCAATTTTTACCCATTTTAGTAGTAATAATTTATTTTCCGCTTCATAATTTTAGTTTTTTTTCCTTAAAATATACTAAATAAATCTAAAAGCCACAAAAAAATCTCCATATATCCATTTTTTTAAAAAAGTTGTTGCAAGTAGTCGGATACCTTAAAATAATTTGTTTTCAACAAAAATATCAATTTAAAAATTATCTAGAGGAAGCATCTTATTAAAAATATTTTAGCTTGCAAATTATGTCGCATTAAATAATTCATATTTAAAAATAGTTAAACTTATTAAAATTGCTATAGTATGCAGAAGTCCCATACTTAATCTCAGAAATTTTACACTAGTTAAGTTATTGAGAGCTATTGAAAGATATACGTTTAAAGAATGCATTGTAAATTAAACTCATTTTAGGGGGGGGAGATATGAATTCACAGAGAGCGAATTTATCATTCACTTTTCAGCGAATTAGATTGATTTTTGATTAATTGATTTATTCAAAGCATTAACTAAATAGCACTGCTAAACAATTCCTCCAAGAAGATTTAAAAAACTTTTTTAAATTTTATTTTACTTTATAATTTTATTTAAGAAATTCAACTGCAAATGATATTTATTATATATTGGTTACAATAATTAAACTCAATATTAAGGAAATAATTCATATGATGATAAAAAAATTATTTTAATTTTATCTTTTATTTACATTTTGAAGATATTTTAAAAAGCAAATTGATATTAATGAAGTGAGAGAGAGAGATAAAAATATACTTTTACAATTTTATGGAAAAAAACATAGTAAATAATGTCAATTTTTATGATACTTTTAATTCTGTTACTAGGCCAACTCTGTTACAAAATTACTTGAATTATTATGGTAATTGCTAAGAATAAATTTCAGGATTACCACACGTTGGACCTCATAATAAATCTCCAATAGTTTTATCCATTGCATAACGCTTGATTAAAATTTATAAGCGAGAAGTAAAATTGCAAAAAGGTGTAATTTTATTAAAATAGTTATCATGCAGGTTAACAAGGGTATTCAGAGACCAATATTTTACCATATAATAACAATCCTCGATTTAATTCAACAGAACAATATTCAATTATTTGAATTCAATTATCTTTAAAAGAACGGGGTAATTTATTCTGCATCAAGATTAGAGATGAAATTCTTATTGGAGTTTCATGAATAGCTCTAAGTATTCTTAGACTTATTGTTTTGTGTAAAGATTGGAATTAAATAAAGCATAAATTTTTAAATTGAACACTTTGTATTGTGAAAATTAGTGCGTAAACAAAAGACCAGAAAGCATTATTCTTCCATTAGCAGAAGCGCTGTTGACTTTAACGGTCCAATGCCATTTAATACGCTCATTGAATTTAACTGAATATTTCAATCCCTTTCAAATCAAAAATCCCTAAGGAAACTTTTGTTCAAACCATTAAGATAATTGAATCAAATTAGAACTTGTAAAGTGTGATGCGATTGAAATGTTGGAGAAACAGCTGAAATATATCCGCAGAAACAATTATGAATGTCCATTTAAATTTTATTTGGAGGTAGAGGAACTTTTCAATATAGATAGATAGTATCCATCCGAAAAGTATGACTACACTTTCAAAATAAATTAAAAATTAACAAACAAAGAATTTTACTTTGCTGTTTTTTATGTTCCATAAAGAAAAGATTAAATTGTTTAATGAAAGGCAAAGTAGATGGCACTATATCCACGTTTCCCAGCATCTCGTTTCAAAATGGCTTCACCACAAGAAATAGTTGTAAAATGGTTTATCGCAGCGTCTTTCAAACTGTGGGATGTGCCACCCTAGGGGGGCGTAATAGTCCAAAGTGGGGGGCGCGAGCAAATTTAAAAGTAGGAAATAAAAGATTATTTAAAAAAATTTAGAAGACTCGGTAACCTATTGAACAGTTTTTTACTATTTATGTATTTAATAAATTATAGTTTAAAACAAGTAAAAAGCACGCTTTTATGGTTAATCGAAAAAAGTAAAAAAAAATAATCCTTAAAATAAGAATAAAGTGATTTACGAGGAAATTAATGTCATTGGGGTAAATGCGTGGGGTGCTCTATATCAATTGTTATAATTTCTTACTAGTTCTCTTCCGAAATGCTGAGTTAGTGTAAACATTTAGTAGGAAGCACCCCACGTAAATCATTTTATTCTTATATTAAGAATTATTTTTTTTTAACTTTTTAGTTCCATTAACAATAAAAGCGTGTTTTTAGCTGTTTTAAACTGTAATTTGTTTTTAATTTTTTAGTTCGATCTATAGTAAAAGCATGTATTTTTAGTTTTTTTTTAACTATCATTTATTCATACACTTTTTTTTAAAAAAAAAATTGGCCCGTGACCGAAAAAGTTTGCCCATCCCTGAGTTAGAATAAATTATTATTTTTTTTTTCACATGCAGGAGTTTTTTTCCCCCCATTTTCAGAAGGACTAGACTTAGGACTAGAAGGACTAGGTTGCTTATATTCTAAGAAATTGCTGGCACAAAAAAATATTTTCTTTTTTAGGGTAGCTCTTAAACTTTTATTCGCCAAATCTGGAAATGGGATCTGGAATTAGTCGCCAAATGTGGCAATAATACTTGGAATTAGTCGCCAAATCTGAAAATGGTGTAATGAATTAGTCGCCAAATCTGGGTTATCTTGTCTCCTGATTATCCTGTTCAGGATAATGGAACAAAATTATGAATTTATTGTATTTTCATCGGCCCTTGACAAGTGTGCAAAATTTCGAATTAATCTGACATTTTAAAGTAGTTAAAAATCAAGTTCAAGATTCCGTTACATACACGTGAAACTTAAATACGTGCTAAAAATTGTATTTTAGCATTTCATATAATGTTTCTATTAAAAAAAATTATACGAGATGAAATTTTTCACATATTATTCACACAATTTTAAAAATTTTAATTTTTGAAAAAAATTTGGAATTTTTTACATTTTTACTCCTTTTGCAATTATTAATTTTTTTACCTGGAATTTTTTGTAATATTCTTAAAGATATTCTAGGCAACTTTAGGGGTCTACTTTACTATAATTTAATTAGTTTTGGAGAAAAAAATAAAATGTTGATATCAATGCTAAAATTCAATGAAAAAAAGAACATCTCCTACTTTTTTTTTTTAAAAACAGTATTCAGTTTACAGCAAAATGGATCCTTAATTTTGTTACATACTGTATATATAACACACAGGAGAAAATGGAAGTGATTGGTAAATAATTGTGGAAGGAATAGCATTTTGAATGTACTACTGTATCAAAAAACACAAACTGAGATAAAACAGATTAAAATTTACAATTCTGAAAAAATAATTATATTAAATTATTAATAACTTAAGTAACACTTTAAGGCATTAGTTATATATTTTTCTTTAAAATAATTAAATTTTCGTGTTTTTTCAAACCTTTCATTTTTATAAATGATCAATTTTTATAGAATATTAATCGCACAAGGAAACTCAATAATATTATTCTGTTTTGAGCTCTTTTATATAGGAATTATTTATTAAACGTAGATACTTTCAACTTTTTAAAATATTAATAGTTTAAGTTATTAAATTTATGTTGTTCCTTATTATAGTAAAATATGTTTTCAGTTTTATAAACTAAGTTCAATTTTAGGATTTTTAAATTTGAATGGTCCCAGTCAAGCAATAAGAAAAATTATCATATTATTTTGTTTACTTTCTAATAATAATGATTATGACATTGACAGTTATTTAAAGACATCCACGCGAGCGAAGACACGTTTAAAAGCTAGTATTTAAATATGACTATTTCAGAAAAATATTCATTCCCCTTTTCTATTTAACTAATGTTAGCAATATGAGTAATAATAAATTCTATCTCATCTGCTTTTCCATATTATTTATCAATTAATCATCCGCAATAGAGATAAAATGCATTTTTCGAGATTTTAGCTATTTAGTATCAATTAATATATAAAATAGCTTAAAAAACTTTTTATTGTTCACTTTAACATTCTATCATTAGTTATTTCATAGAATAGCACTTTAGAATTTTAAAATCAAAAGCATCTCTTTGATCATATAAATATTACTATATAATTTTTTATCCTTAATATACAATGATATATCTAAGTAGTTAGTTTTAAATGGATTATTATTAATTTTAATTAGGGTTAAGTAATCAGGATAAAATTTAATATTCGGGATTAAAATTATCATTTTAAATAAAAATAATTAGATCATCTATATATCTAAAAATGTAATAGTCATTATTAATAATATATTTATATTTATAAAAATACAAATATAAATTAGCCAAACTATTGCTATCAGGACCACCTTGAGGCAAACAATTTGTTTATACAATGCACCATTAAAATTAACGCAATTTTCTTTTAAAACTAAATCTATGAGAGTTTTAAATTTGTGGAAATTAATAGTAAGATTATAATTACTGTGATTTTCTAAAATCACCTTAATAACATCATTGATATCAATGGAACTGAATAGATCTTCAGAATCAAAACTTTAAATTTCATTTTTTTTTAATTTTTAAAAAAATCTACAATATCTTTACCATTTTTAATTATACATTTTGTTTTTATTTTGCTTGTTGATGAAGCTTTGTGGAATATTATGCAGCATTTCACCTACAGTAGTGATATACCGAGTGAGTAAAAAGTCAGTAAAAACTTTAAAAATTTACAAAACTTTCAAAATTAAACAAAATAAAAAGCGGTTTGCAGGTTTAGCATCGTTAAGTCACGGGAATTTTTTTTTTAAATGAGAATAAAAAAAATAATTCACAAAACAGCCGATAGGTGACGCTGTGTACATAAGTGAAAGAAAAGACCCACAAATAGCGAAAATAATGTTCCCAAATAATTTATTACTGCAGTATGTGTTCCACATGTCCACCACCACAGGGCATAACAAACTGCAGGCACAAATCCAACAACCGCAGATTCAGAATATCCTGCTGTATACATGACAGCTCTCGGCGGATCGCATCTTTCAATTCCGACAGATTGGATGGACCGAATCGATACATCTAGTTGTTTAAATATTCTCACAGCTAAAACTCTTCTGGTGTCAGATCTGGAGATCGAGGAAGTCATGGAATCTTGCAACGTTTGCTGATGATTCTTTCTTCCCCAAAAGTCTCTATCAAGATTTCCTTGACTGGATTAGCAATGTAAAAATGCAAAATGTCACAGTAGAAAGCGCATCTTTTTCACGCAAACAGGGGTACAACCATTTCGAACAGAAGCCTTAAATAATGTTGCTCATTTACTGTCACCGTTTTCCACCCATTTACAAGAAACTGTGCTTCAAGAAGAGAGGTTTTATGTGTTGAAGAAACTTGTGAACCCACACTACACTTTGACTGGAAGAATGCAGTGGTTTCTCAGAGAACACATGGATTTGACGTCGCCAAATGCGACAGTTACTTGTATTAACATCGCCATGGAGCGAAAAAGGAGTTTCATCTGTTCACAAGATCATAAGGATCTAAGATGAATCTTTATGAACTTTGGAGAGAGCCCACCTCACAAATGCTTCTCTTTCTACGGTATCCGTCGGTAAAAGTTCATGGAAAGACTGTAATTTGTATTGAAACATAAAGAACTCCTTAAAAAATATTGCGTGTCGAGAATTGTGCAAAGCTTAAGCATCTGCCAGCATCCCATGCAATGGATGGATCCCTGCAGTGGATTCTGACGTTAATGTTTTCATTTCGGCTACAACGCGTGCCTCGAACATATCAGACTTGATCGCATGGATTTTACACATTCCTCGAGCTATCAAGTTTCCTCAAATCGCTGAACGAACTTTATGAGTTCTGCTACAGTTGAAAGTCCTCTCTTTCTCTTTTCCAGTCTTCAAATTTTTCTGAAGTCAAAATTTACGCAGTGCAACAGTGGCTGGTTCGTTCGTGTAAAACACCTTCACCAACAAAAC
Organism: Trichonephila inaurata madagascariensis; assembly: GCA_019973955.1. Taxonomy (NCBI): domain Eukaryota; kingdom Metazoa; phylum Arthropoda; class Arachnida; order Araneae; family Nephilidae; genus Trichonephila; species Trichonephila inaurata. The sequence continues at coordinate 124,965 of BMAV01016274.1, read as the reverse complement.
TTCATCTTTCCCACTCAGCATCCTTGTTCACTTTGTCGGCACGCAACGGAGATCAGGATCTGGATCAAGAGCATCAGTTTCTATAATCGCCTGTCTCATTTGCATATATCCAACTAAGTCGTTTGTACCAGCGCCATCTGTCGGCTGTTTTTATTTATTTATTTATTTTTTTCATTATCTTAAAAAAATCTCATATCGTATCTATGCTAAGCTTGCAAACCATTTTTATTTTGTTTAATTTTCCGGTTTTATAAATTTTAAAGTTTGTACGAACTTTTGTCCCCCTCCTGTATGTTTTAAAACCATTTATTACAGTTCGAAATTTAACAGGTATTTTATGGAATTCAGGTGTTAAAAATATATAAGGAAAGAAAGAAGATTTTTCCAAGAAAGTTTTTCATTGCAATATTTAAGACTTTTAACACAGAAACTTGCTAATATCCAAGCTAAATGAAGAAATAAACACTTCAAAGGTTCAATAATAGATTACAAACTCACAAATATCGTAAAATCTGATTAATTTAAAGATATTTTCGGTACAATTTCGCGATTTTCTGATTATATAGATTATTAAGTTAATCGATACGACGATCGATAAGCTAAAAAAAATCCTTAATTTGTCCGTTTAAGTTCCTGTTCAATCCAATAAAACCTTATCAAATACTGTAATAATACATTTTCTTAAATCTAAACTCATTACTTGTGAAATTCAATAGCAACACAAAAAAACTCATACCCAGTCACAAGTTTTTTTATTGGCTTAAAGAACTTCCTACAAATGCCACCTTCTATAAACAATTCTTTGTTAAAAATAAAATTAAATAAATCAAAATTTCCATATTGTATTGCTTTTTTCATAAATCTATAATTGATGGTACAGAAGCTATAAGAAGAGAGAATTAAAAGTTTTGCGAATAAATCACCCAAGTTAAGAGGATTAACTTTAAGCCTAAGATTCAGTTTCAAATCTTATTTCATTCATTTACATATAGTTGTTTTCTTTTCCATTCAACCATTTAATACCGCTTTTATGAGTATTTACTTAATGAGTGCATCAGAAAATTAAAATGCACACTTGATTCATGTCATAATGGACTTAATCCAAATTGATTCATTCTGGAGAGGAAAATATGTTAATGGAAGGAAATGCAACATTTACGATTGAATGGAGTTTTCTAAATTTATCTGGCAATGAAGTAAAATTTAAAATGTCAAACATCCGATTGACAAACTCCATCTCTCTGGGGAGGGGGAGGAACAATTATTTTTCTGAGTTTAAATATAATCGAATCCCTATAACTTTTATATAAATAATCACAAATGTAATTAGAAGCAATAAGCACAGTATTTTACCTTGGAACTCGGGAAATGGCATTTAAACAAATTTGAGAAGTCAAATATAATATTTTTGAAACAAATCCTTGCTATTCGCTCATTTCGGTTCACAAAGTTTATTAAAAAAAAAAGCAATATTGATAATTATTGGGTTGTTAAATTCATTAGTAACAGTTTCCGTCCAGAAAAAAGCCTATCATGTTCATGGAAAATAATATTTACGATGCACCTTGATTACTTCTATTCTTTTTTTTAAATTATTATCTCAATAACTGTGCGACATTCTATAGGAAGTCTAAATAGAAATGCAGTATTCCTTAAAACAATTAGGATATCCAACATGTATAGAATATACAAATTTGCATAATGCAACGGCTTTGCTATTATAATTTTTCTTGAAGTTACATCTAGAATAGATTTTTCCTTTCTCAAAAAAAAATACCGAACACTCCCATAAATGACGATTTTTTGTCAATTTCATTATATATGTGCTTTTTATTTAGTTCGACAAGAATAAACGTTAGAGCATAAAATACTAAGCAAAGGAAAAGCAAGCCTTTTAAGTGCGGAGAGAAGTATCCAATGGGGCCCATAAAAATAAATAAGATCCTTTTCAATCAATAGGATTTGTTTTACAGTAAACTTAAATATAAACAGTTATACGATGTCATTTTGTATCCAGAATGAAATTCTATTGAGAATAGGCTTCTATCTATTCTAGAGTAAGTTTCTATTTTTTAAACAATATTTTACTGCTCGCTCATCTACTTCAAAAGCATTTAATAAACAAATATAAAAAGTTAGATCAATAAGATATATGGCCAATTTAGTTAAACTAAATACTTACCTATTCATCCACTTTGCTTATGTGGGATGATTATTGAGGGATCTCGATCATTTTTTGTTCGCTTTTCTTTCATTATAGGTAACTTTTGAAAACCTTTAAGCTGCGATGTAGCTATCTTACACACAAATGGTTCTGTCTTGATTCGGGAAAGAGGTTCGAAAAATGATCGAAATATTTTGAGGGGTAAGAAATTCTTTTTTTCCTGGTACAGTATATTAAGAATACCAGACAGTGTTTGCTTCATATTTAAAATAGCTGTTGTTGTTGTTGTTGTTTTTACTTATGCCACCTGATAGACAGTAACATCGGATCAAGGTTCACGAAATTCATTGCGGCTAAGGGCTAGATTTTTACGCCTCTCGTTAGCCTTATTTTTGAGCACGATGCAGGGGATAGTACAATTTTGCTAGGTTCTACTCCAATTTTGAGGGATAATACCCTGGGGACGGGGGGTCAAGGGCCTCCCACCTCTTTTGCCCTTCCACCAACCCTACGAGAGGACTTGCGGCTCGACGGCTATTTAAAGTACCCCATGCCGCGAAGGCTCTATACATTTACAAACATCCATGCCTTCTCCGGGATTTGAACACATTCCCTATGGCACAGCAATCAGCGTCACTAACTACTATACCAGATGAGCAGCTTTAAAATATCAAAAAATAATAAGAATGCTTAAAGTACTGAAATTTTGTAGTCAATTGGAAAACATTAAAAAATTAGTTATTGTACATGAACGTCACTCAGAGACTCATTTGATAGCGAAAACAGACTTTTATAATAATTTCGTATTACTATTAAGAAGAAGATCAATATTTTAACTTCTGCTTTGCTTTTCTAACTTTAACACCACATTATATGAAGTGAAACTTATATTGATTAAATCTATGTAAAACTGATTTAACGCGAATTTTATTGTGCTACTACGATTAGCTCCTTATACTTATGAAGGACAATCTTCGTAAAACTATGATTCAATTTGTTGGCATCAATGCTCGCAGTCTTAACCATTAGGCTAAAATTATTCTAAAATGTAAATTATTGATTTTAAACAGAAAAACAGGTGATAGAAAAGAGATATAATATCAATAATATAAAACAAATGAATGAAGAAAAAAAAATGTGCCTAAGAGTGTGACTATTTTTAAAAACTTCAAAAGAGATATGTGATCAAAAAGTCCTATATTTTAAATACTTATCATATTTGCTTCATTAATGCGAAAGCGTGTCATCTATATATACAAAAATGGATGTTTGTATATATGAAAATTGGCAAGTATATGTATTTTTTTGTAGAGAATCTTTTTGTGCTCCTTTCTGTTGCAGCTCCTCACCAGGGGGTGCTATAGCATATCAACTACTGCACAGTTTAATCTATTGCTAAGTTACCAACAGGGTCACCAAAAATGATGCCAACTTGGCTCTGTCGCCACAACATTTCTCTATTTTTCCATTGAATCGTCATTATAACGTAAGGAACGGCGTTGATTGTGAATATTAGAATTTTAACATTAAATAAATACAACAAAAAGTAATGTTAACAAAATAGACATCCAGATATATAAATTATTTACACTATTTTAAGGGTGCATTACACAAAATTTGTAACAATGTGTTAATTTTGATGAGCAGATATCAGCTTAGGAATACCAGCTTAGCTGCTTTTAAAAATCGACCCACAAGAGAGTTACGGGACATTATAAATAAAAAAAGTCCTTTTTATCAGCTATTAGATCTACTGACTTACAATTAAACAAATGTGGTTTTTTTGTTCAGCTGAGATATGCAATAAGCTTCATCTTCTTCATTTTTTTTTAATTTGCAATCTACGTAAAATAAACTCTCTAAAAACTTCTTTATCTTTTAATCTGCATTGTTTAATCTTTCAATTGCCCTGTGCGAAGAACGGGTATACTAGCTAGTACTATATAAATGTCAATTCATTTTGTTCAAATTTTTATATCAATTTTTCACAAATGTAATTCATATTTCCGTAAAAAAAAAAAGAAACGGATTAACCCTTCATCTACTGTATTATGATTTACTGCATTTTTTTCCGTGCAACTGCTTTTTTTTTTTTTTTTTTGGAGATTACTACATTGAAAATTAAAGGATGTGCGTAAATAAAATTCTCACCTTTTGAAATTATTCCGTTAGATGTAATTAATTAAATTGGCACTTTAAAGTACCGTCATTACAAAGAGGACTAAAATATTCTCATAATACATAAAGACAGTATGACTTTTTTAACTGAGTTTTAACTCTTAAAAAAATGTTTAATAACAAGAGAACACTCTAATATTTTACAGCTGAAAAATTTATTTTTAAAAATTATAATTTTTTCTCATAATCTTAATTTGATGATATTCAAAGAAATATTTCTATAGTTTCATTAATACACAAAAATACATTAAGCGTTTGCCTTTTGAGTGAAGATTTGTTTTTTTAAATCACTGCATTCTGGGATAGAAAATACTGTATTTTCTTAACATAAACTACTTCAACCCTTGATCATGTTCGATCTCTTGGTCGTCTTTTCAAAATCCAGCAAATTGTTTGCTGAGACTTCTTCATTTGAAAAATCCTCTGATAATGCATCACTGCTTTCAGATGGTAAGTTCTGCAATAAATCTAAAGCCTCTTGAAGACTGGGTTTCTTTTATCGAAACATTCTAAGAGGAAAAATTTATAGCATCTCGAAAAAACCTCGTATTATTGTTAAATCTCTGTTACACACAAATAAATTAAAAAGTTATAATTTTGAATAAATAATAGATATTTCACATTTAATTGAGGAGGAAAAAAGCAAGCTCAGATTCAAATTTTTTGAAATCGTTGAAAAAGCAATAAAAAGGTAAAATGTTATTTAAACTAAAACGAAATGCCAAAAAAGCACAACTCTATTACACATTAGTAATGACGCTACAACACAACAAAAAACAACAATAAACTACGCGGAATGAAAGAGAACACGAAGTTCTTTCTCTAAAATCCAGTGTACTAGCGGTCACTTATAAGTACCAGAAAGTTATTCAACTATAAAATCAATTATATACACTCTTGTTTTTAAAATAAATAATCAAATCCCTTTCTAATGTCTTATCCATCATATCAAAAATAAGACACTTACCTTTTAACTTTAACAAGTTTTTATAAAAATGACAACCTTGGCAATCCGATCAAAACATTAACTGAAAAAGCAATTTTCAATTTTTAAAACAATTTGCTTCTCCTCTAAAAATACTCATCATAGAACCCTTGCTGTCCTATATCCTGAAACAGATGAATTAAAAGTGTGTTAATAATATAAGTACCGACATAATATTCGAAAGAATGGTTATTCTATGTTTCTTTTTTTAAATTAGATGGTACATTTTAATATCGTCAGTAGATAAAAGGTTAAATTATCTAGAGTATAAAAATTTATGAAAAAAAATTACATATCTTTTATTATTTTATAAAAGTTTATATAATCTTAATTATTATTCTTTTCAATAATAAATTAAAATATATGCTGTTACATTCAAAACTTCAGTTAAATAGACGAGTTTTACTAAATTCTAAAATAGGGTATAATATATAAAATTTTCCACGCAACTAATTCAATGCAGGCATTTTTAATATTTACCTTTTTATTTAAAAATTCAATTGTGTGGAGTAAAAATTAGCAATAACTATTAACATAAGCAAATTATAGTTTATATATACACTGGTGTGCAAAACTTAAGCAACAATGTAAAAATTTAGCAGATAGCCATAAAATTGCAGAAAAGGTCTGGGATCAGTAGGGGGAACAGTAAGTCAGTAGAAACGTCATGCGTATGCAAATATCAGGAACAAAACGTCAGAAGGGGGATGTGAGCGTACGCAAAACGCGAATGTCGGCGCGCGCTGCTCAACAGTAGAATGAAATGAAGAACGGAGACACAATTCACCATATTCTCTGCAAGTGCCAGTGAGCCCAGTTCGTGAAATATGGCTAGAAGAAATCACCTGGACGACTTCACACGTGGAAGAATGATCGGAAAAGCGGAGGGGGAGCGTACTGACACCAGTGTAGCTGCAGAGTTCGGAATCAACAAAAATGTCGTTTCGCGCGCTTGAAAGCGTTCCAAACCACAGGTACAGCTGTTAGAAAGGTTGGTGTGGCCTCCCGGGACAACTGCAGGGGATGACCGATATATCATCCTGCAGGCGAAAAAGATCGACAAAAAGTCAGCAAAGCGCCATTGTTTCGAAATTCTGTACAGCAACAGGTCGAAAGTGTAGCGGTTTACTGTGGCCAGACGCCTTCACAAAGGGGGGCCCGTTCGCCCGCCGTCCCAAACTCTGCCTCCCGTTGGAAAGATGGCCACTGAAGCCACCGTTTACAGTGGGCCAGAGAGCACAAAAACTGGACAACTGATCCCTGGGTCGTGTCCTCTTTACGGATAAGAGTCGGTTCAGCACCAGCAGCAATTCTCAACGCGTTTTGATTTCGAGAGAGATCGGGACCCGTTTTATCTCAGTAACATCAAGGAAAGACATCGTTACGGTGGTCCTGGAGTTCTTGTCTGGGTTGGTATTATGCTGAACGGGCGAACTGAGCTTCACATTTTCGACAGAGGGTCTGTAACCGGAGATTGCATAGGGGAGGAGGTACTTCTTCCCCATGTGCATCTTTTCCGAGGTGCCATTGGCCCAGACTTCATTTTTATGGATGACAATGCACGGCCACATCGCACTCTTGCTGTTGAGGAGCTGCTGGAAAGTGAAGATATCACTCGAATGGATTGGCCAGGGTGCTCCCCAGATTTAAATCCCATCGAACATGTGTGGGATGCTTTGGGGAGACGTATGCCACACGCTTACATCATCCGGAGAACAACCAACAACTCAAGCAGATGTTGATTGAGGAATGGGCACTCCACCTCAGAAATGTTGCACCAGCTGGTTCTGAGTATGCGGGGACGTGCAAAGCAACCATTGTAGTAAGGGGAGGGCATATACCATATTAGGAACATCTGCTTGTTGTTCTTCCTGTTGGATAGACAATCATGAGTCGATACTATGCGTTCAATAAAGCTTGTTTTGTTTTGATTCCACACCGTATGCGTTTTATTCCTTTTTCAGCGCCGATGCTTTCGTCATCCTTTACATACATAATACTCTCCCTCATTTCAGAATTTCATGTCTCTCAGATGATTTTTCGTGAAGTTATGGCAATAAACCCACCTGTTGCTTAATTTTTGCACACCAGTGTATATATATATATATATATATATGACATGTTTTGAGTTTTTTAATTTTTAAAAAAGGATCTTCATTCGATGAAATCTGGACAAGTTTTGACGCTGAAAGGCAGAGAGAAAAAAAACGCCAAAGTGAAATTTAAGTGTTTTACTACTTAAACCATATTTGAGAAGTACCTGTGATTTTATAAGAGTACTTGAAAATTATTGCTGACATATAGGGCTATTAAATATAATGATCTGGGATCAGAAATGTTTACTTGTTAGGCCATATGTTTTGGAGAAATAATTGGGTGATTAATTTACTCCTTGAAGATTTAATGAAAAATAAAAGTTAAGTGCTATATTGGGAATTTAATTTTAAATCAAATTTAATTATCCTTACATTTATATATATATGGTGGCCCAGCAAGTAATAGTCTGGCTAATATTTATTTACACTATTATGAGAATGAAAAAATTAATACAGACTCTTGTTACTTTATTAGATACATCGATGACTTAATTATTTTCAATAATAAAGTTGACTTTACTCCTATTTTTAATTATTATCCCCTACTTGAAATTTTTAAAAAACCAAAACAATATTGAGTCAAAACTTCCTAGATCCCCAATTTAAAAAGTTGAAAATTATGCTAATAAATAATATTTTTGAAAGTAGACGCTTTTGACTTTAATGTTATAAAAATGCCATATTGGGATTGTCCCTTTTTCCCTTTTCAATTTTGAAAATATTATTCTAAATTATAAAAAAAGAAATAATGATTTGTATCGAAGATGTTCTAAATTAAAAATTATAAAAAATTCTTTCAAAATTCCCTGACTATAACTATCCAGCAAATTTTATAAATAAATATATTTCTTCAAAATTATATAGCTAATTTAAATTTTTATTATTTTATATTCATTTTTATTTGTTTATAGTTTTTTAATTTTTTCTTAATATATTCAATGTAAGTTTAGTTTCTAAAAACATATATAGATGGCCCCCTTTTATTCTTTTTTTGCTGTTTTTGTTTTTTGTGTGTGCATGGGAGTGAAAAAGTAACTTTTAACCGATACACCCCGGGTAAGATTTTAGTTTCTTCGCTCATTTTCATTATTATTAATTATGGTTACAATTATGTTTAACATTTCTTGGAAATATATTTTTTGTTTATACATATTTATATTTGTCTATTTCCCCCGGGATTCATATAGTAATTTATTATTCCAATTTATTTTTATTGCTGTTATATTCAACCACGATTTTTTGGGGCCCTTTTTCCCTTTGGGATTATCTCATGTGCTATTATGTCAAAAAATTTCCGCTGTGGGGGAAAAAGTTGAAATGGCAAAAAAACACGTTTAACCATGTCTCCCGTCCTAAGCCGGTGAAAGCTCGAAAATCAAAAATTTTTTTCCCTCTAGCAAATTTTTCTTTTTTGGTTTGAAAGGTTCCATGTTTTTTGTTTTTTTTGGTTTGATTTTGAAGATTTTTTTGGGATTTATTAGTCTTTTTTTTAATTTATTTACTGCTACATATATAATATAATATAATAAAAATATATATATATATATATATATATATATAATAAAATAATAAGTGACAAAGTTGTACTACCCACAAGGCCAAAAAAGAAAGACATTGGATTCCAAAAACATAACAATTGAAGATACCAAAAGAGTTTTTGAACTAAAAGGGAGACCTATAATGATTTCTAAAGCTGTCGCTGAATTAGGACAGCAAAATTAGAGTTAAGAAGTGCTTTAAATTTACGGTACCACCTTCCCCGTACATCAGAAATTTTAGACATAATAGAAAAAATAGAGCCAAGTTTAAAAATTAGGGCTATATCTATCGCTTGTGGATGAAACATCAGACAGTAAAATAAAATGAAAGTATTATACAGTCGGACCCTGATTTCGCGAATTCATTGAGACCGAACATTTTGTTCGTTAAATTCGGGTTATTCCTTATATTGGAGTTCAAACAAAATTTTTAAAAAAATTATTTACCTTTCGGAAATTCTATACTAAGCAACTACACAGAAAACATCCATTGTTAAAAATTATTCAACATTCAAACTATTCAACAGCTAAAAATACTATTACCGATTTTTTTCGCCCTCAGTTAATTGGGAAAAATTTTAAAAAACCAAAAAATAGATGTTTGACAAGCTGTTTGATTCCTGACTTGAAAGTGTTCCTTTTTAAACTTTATGCGGGGAAGAAAATACTGCGTCATTTGCATGATGTATGTTTTCATAGTATCCATACAATGCAAAATATTAGAAAAAGTTACGGTTTTGATAAGAGTTTCATTATCAATTTCTGCATCAGATTTGCATTGGATCCGACAAATCAGTAATTTCCTAAAATTCAGTTGATTGGAATGAGATAAGAAATGAGTTTACTGTTCTATTCAAAACTCATACGATCGGCAACACTCATAACTCACCTTCACCTTTAAAGTCTAATAATGGTTTTCATCCGTTCCCTTCGAAATTTTCTACTTACAAGAACAATCCTTTTCCTGTTTCGGACAAAAAGATATCATTTGAAAAAAAATTCCCATTTTTTTTTATTACGAACTAAAGCAAAAAATTTCAACAGCTGAAATAGTTCGTTAATTCGGGGTTTATTATTCGTTAAATAGGGTTTTGCCTTCATTTTAATAGGGGAAAGAAAAAAATGTGTTTGATCATGAAATTCGTTAAATAAGGATTCCTTAAACGGAGGTTCGGCTGTATTTTAATTTTCAATTATTGATTTCTGACACACACGTTCACATCTAAATCAAAGTTTATATTATTTAATTTATTTGTTTTTGTTTTATTTGTTTTATTTTTACATATGTTTTATTTTATTTATGTAGGTTTACTTTATATTGTGTGGAAGATTCTAATATTTATATTTGTAAGAAAAAATATGAAAGAAGGCGCAAAGATAATAAATGTCCTTCAAAACATGCTTTTAATACTAGAAAAAATTATAAGGAGTTAAAGTAGATATCCATCACAATCTGATTTTATTTGTCTAGAACTGAAAACTGGGATACAGTTCTGTACTCTATAATACGATTAAATTCCACACATTGATTTATTCAACATTTTTTTTTGCTTGATTCGCAATCCATTTTAATTTACCGTAATTAATTTAACATTTACTAAGTTACTTGAGAAGATTTCGTGACCCAACAAGATTTTCACTCACAATGCAGCGCGAGAAGATTAAATTTGATGTTAATAAGTGAATTTAGTTTCTTACTTGTGGGGAAAATTTTGTCAATTCTGATAAAATTTGGGGAAAGGGATATATTGCTATGTTTTTAAAAAATTCAAACAGAGCTTCCTTTTTTCTTTTTTGAATCTAATTGGAGAACCCATTGAAAGGTCTATTATTAGCAAAGTATCCCTGCAATTGGTTCAACAGAAAATGTTGTTAAAACTGCACCAACACAATCATCAAGTCGAATACTCGCTTGTTAGCAATGTATTTTTTTAGTGAACATACTTTTGAACAGAATAAGCTGCGTGCTCCATAATTACTTTGAAGAAACTGCAACCCCTCCTAATATTTTATGCTCAGGTATAAAATAATCATAGATACAAATTGTTTTTTTTAATTGTAAAGTCCTTTCAATATCATAATATTTTGTAGTAGAGGTAAAATAAAAAATACAGACGCAAAATCAAGAATCCCAATTTCGTAGGCTCGAGTCTCCGTTTTTATGGAAGACCACTAGAAAAACCATGGGATTGGATGCATTTAAATCTTGTGGCAGTCTCCATCAAAGGATACATTTCCTGTTAGGGAACTAATGACGTCACAACGGTCACGTAGTTTCGCGTGGAAAAGTACCCAAGATCGGACACTTCGACGTTTTTGTTCTGAGGCAAGTCAATTTTGCCCTTTTTTTACCCACCGACGTAGGGTGGGCCCAGTTTCCCGGAAATTTCCCAAACTTTAAGATTGTCTTCAGCTGATTTTAAAGAATGGGGACCCAATTCGGAATATTTTTTCAGATGTAAAAGTACTCAAACATTGATATTATACTCTGGTTTCACTATCCTGTAGATAACCACTTATTTTATCATACTTCTCATTTTTATCAGAATTGGCCCTTTTTTTTTTTTTTAAATTTTTTCGTATTTTTTTCCTACACCGTAATGCTAAATGAGCATCTCCTTACATGTTAAAAGGAAAAACTACTTATTTATGAAATATTTTGAAATTTTAAAAACACTGTATTATAAGCAAATGCATGAGTTATAATGTCACAAATGTTTATAAAAATTGAGGTATTTTTTCTGTCCAAAATTGTTCTCCGCGTCAAGTTCACACTCTAGCACATATGGCGAAAACAGCCTTAAAGTCCGCAGCGCTAGGGGTGACAAGGATCAATAGCCGAATAGTAATCCACGCTACGTCCCAAAAATAAGTGTTCTGCTGCGAGGGGTTTGAAGGGCGTGATTGGATATATACGGGGCCCATAAAGGGAAACCAAAAACTTCAAGACGCTAAAAAAACGATTCACCGCGGAAACCCCCGGGGGGGAAACCCCAACTCCAAGGCTTTTTCTCTCCGATTGACAGGGGACGATTGATCAAACGTTCACTTGAGTGATGTGGCCTTAACAGTGACCACAACAGTGTTGTGCCTTAGCCATCTCAAGAGATGGGATGTGAAAGTTTATAAAAAATGAGGTAGTCGTCTAATAGCATTCGTCATTTTACGTCATTTCGCGTTGGGGCTTATATGGAAAGTTTGAATTATCGATCCCCAGTAATTATTTTACATGTGTGGTTTTTAAAATTATTATTATTATTATTATTCCGGACATTCATTTTTTTTTTTCTTGTTATTTTAAATATTGGGGTTTTTTTTCCCCACGTGTTGTATTAGGCAATTTTTTCAACTTGGTTTTCCCCTTTTTGTCAAGTTTCTCTGTACGGGAAGGTGGATCCAAAAAACTTTCTAACCCCCAATTCACTAGCCCCAATTCAGCGACAGCTTTAGTATAATAGGTCTCAGTTTATCAAAAACTTTTTTTTTCTACATTTGTTGTGTCTGTTTTCCAAATTTTTTTTTACATTAGGTTCTAATACTTCTTACTTTTATTTTGTATTACTACAAAAAATATAAATTATAAAAACGGGGGCAAACCCGATGGTCAGGGTAGGGATGGAGATCTATGATCGATTTCGTGGGCCAAAAAAAACGTTTTTAAATCGTATCAACCTGAAACGATTCAGTGAATCGATATTTCATTCTGAAAATTGCATTTGATTTTTTTTTTGTTTTTGGGAAAACCTTAAAAAATTTTTTTAAAAATTGTTGAATGTACTATCTTTAAAACCAATATTACGGAGTTGGGGTTAAAAGGGTTAAAAACCAAAACTCTGGTGCCTGGTGCAGTTTCCTACGTCTCTATTTAATAAATAAAAAAAAAACGTTTTATTCTTTGACTTTTTTTTTTTGTTGTATTTGTATTTTTGTATGCCTTTATTGTGCTGTGTAATCTACTGTAATTAAAAATAAATAATTTTTTATTTTTGTTTGGAATAATAAGTAGTTAGGGTAAAAATAAATCGCTGTAATATGGGGTCAATCTGTTCCTTGTAAGCGCCTTTTTTGATTTGGGGCTTGACAGGGGGATTTTTTAAAAAACACATATTAAGCATTGGAAACAAAGCTATATTATCCATTTTTTAAACTTTTTTAAAATAACAAAAACATTTAGAAAATAAATTTTTCTTTTATACCTGATGCTTTGTTAGGGTTTAAAAATAATTATAATTGTCGAATTCCCTGAACTAAAAAATTTAGATCGTTTATTATGGTATCTTTCTTGTTTTTCATAAAATGGATTTATGTTTACATTGTAAAAACGGGGGTTTAAAAAAAATTTTATCTTTTAGACCTCCATTTTTTTTTTTTTTGGGAAACGTTATAGGTTATGAAAGATTTAAAAATCTTTTCGGAAAGAATCGCCATCCCCCAGGTCAGAAAACCCACGGCCCATCGGTATACCAAAATTTTTAAAGGGTGAGGGGCCCGGTAAAATTCCCAATGAGGGTGGTCAGTCTGATCGAGACCCCAGTGTTTTTTCCCCCCAAAAAAGGTACTTTTATTTATCGAATCATAGGGATGAAAGGGGCTGGGTTGAATGCAGCCGGGGGAAAAGACCCGATTTGGCAGCGCAAATACGCTACCACTTGACCACTGGGGCCCTTTTTTACAAAAATATATATATATATATATATATATATATATCGGGGAAAAATTTTACAGACCATATTACAAGATACAATAGACAAATTTAAAAATACTTGTATTATAAAAACAGCCATGATGTAATAAAAAAAGGGTTTAGCAACAAGAGGTATTTTTTATTGCTGGTTTGATTTCGAAGATTTATTTCTCCATCAAAAAAGAAGATATAATTCAGATACTTTCAGATGCATATGGGAAAAATGGTTTGAATGACTACTTGGTTTTTGGGAAAAATTCAATATACTAATTCGTTTTTTTAATATGAAGAACTTTATTTTTGGGGGAACAAACTCTACAAACAAATCAAATGATTTCCTCAAAGGGGGTTCCAGCCAGTAATAGTCTCTCTAACTTGTATTTCCACCACTATGAATCAAATCGAAAAAATGAACCATCTTGCCTCTTATTAAGATACATGGATATTTAATTGTTATAGGTGGGGAACTTGAATTTAAACCTAGCTTTAAATTTTTTTATCCGGAATACCTAAAATTATTACAGACAAATTTTAACTCGAGCAAAGTTAAATTTTTTAGATTTAGATTTAAAATTTTTTGGGAAAAAATTTAACTTTTATGATAAAAGGGAAGCATTTAACTTCAATGTCATAAAATACCCTTCAAATTTAGATATATCAATTTTTAGAAATATAATTTTTTTGATGAGAAAAAAATTTAACTACACACAATATTGAAAAACAAGAACACCCAGAAATTTATATTTTGTTGCATACAGAATGATTATCCCATCAACTTCTTGAAAAAATACAAAAAAAAAATATTTCTTTAAATTTTTTTAAACTCAAAAAAATTTAAAATCCACCACAAAACATTTAAAAAGTCAGCTTGTTGTGGCCCAGTGTAAAAAATATGTGCATTCCACACAAATACATTATAATACACACATAGGCCAATATTTACACGACTACACTTTAAAATTTTTTGAAAAAAAACGTTTTGAACTTCAAGCAATTTTTTCTCTCTGATTTGATCTAATACCAAATAGTTAAACTCTAGTGTGAGAACTATTTATGACTAATCAAACAACTTTTTTTTTATGCAATCTGTTTTCTCTTACCAAATAGTTAAACTCTATTTTAGATTATGAATCATTTGGGTTGACATGGCATTATGGTGTTGTGAGCAAAATATAGGATGGTAATTGTTTATTAAAATGAGAGAAAAAACGTTCAAAAATTGGAATTAATTATTGATTGATCTCTTTGGTGAGTTTTTTTAAAGATTTACACTATTCATTTGTGAACATCTTTGGGTTTTTAAATTTTAACTTTCGGTTTTGACTTTTTTTTACCCATAAAATATTTTAAAGATGAGTATCTCATCTTTGGTGTTCGGGTTCCTTATATTATGCAATTAAATTTTTTTAGAATTTTTAAAATTTTAATATAACATCTTTTCGAATGCGTGGCGAAAATTTTTAATTTTTTAGTTTAATGGTTTAGTTTTCTTTTTTTTTTTAAATTTTTTTTGAAATTGGGTATTTTCCCATTAACTTACCGTTTCAAATATAGGGGAAAGGGTTTGGGGCCATCCTGGGAACCCATTTTTCGGTCCTAAGTCCGAGGTTGCACTTGGATATTTTATAAATTTTTTTTTTATAATTTTTTTTAATTTTTTTTTAAAAAAGTTGGGAAATTTTTTCTTCTATATTCGCCGACATTTTGGGAAAAGGGTTTAATGTGGATTCATATGGTTTCGATTTTTTGATCGTGAGCTTCATGCACTATGGTACTTTGTCATTAACTTATGTTAAAACTGAAGGAAGAGTCTGTGCAATTCCGATCCAAAACGGGATCCTAACCACCATGCCAAAAAGACGTCATCGCGTGGGGGGCTATTCGGTTTTTATCTAGATATCACACTATAACCCCGTGCCAGTGATTCGGAGAATAGGCGAATGAACGATACCATATTCGTGGCGAGCATGTGAGCAGTTGCGTCACTTTGTGTGTTGCGTCATTTGTGCGTGACGGCTTGTGAGTTGCGTCATGTGTTAGGTGACTTTGTTGATTGCGTCATTTGTGAGATGACTTTGTGCGCTGCGTCCTTTGTGTGACGGCTTAATTGCGTCACGTGTCTGATGGCCTGGTTTCTTTTGCGGTGGATAGATGGCGCCACGACTGCTGCACGTGAAGGGTGTGGTTCTCTTTGCATGGCCAGGGAAGGATGTATTCGAACTGAGCACTTTCTGTTTCAAAAACGAGTATCTTAGCCACGTCGCCAAAACGATCGTCGTCGCTTGGAGGCTCTTCCCGCCACAAAACTTTTGTTTTCCCTCTCTCAATGATGATAATAATGAAATCTCTTAAAATTAACTTAAAATGGATTCGTATTTAGGATTTCGCTTCTTTGGAGTTTAGAAGAGTTAAATGCCAGTTCTATTTATTATTGCTTTTCGCTTTCATTTTTATACTTAAATACTACTTCATTAAAAATGTAAATAAACAAATTTAAAGTATGGTAAATATTACTGAACTAAAAAGACAACTCTTTTAATTCTATAACTTTATTATTCCCTGAAGAAGTGTTGCAGGTATGTAGTAAAGGTATAACACAGAATAATTTTACAGAAATATTTTTATATATTTTAAGTGTGTTTTCAAATACATTTTAAATCGATTTAATATAATTCTGTTCAATATTTTCAAGATACATTTATGTATTTATTAATTTGATGCAATATTTGTCTCAGTTTTTTATATAAATGATTGCTTTGACAATGAAGACTCACTGTAATAGTTCTACGTTTATTCTATGTAGCAAATCCACTAATATGTCTTTCATATATTTTATTTGAATCGAGATTTTTCTCATGCTTTTTTTTATGTTATAAAAAAAAGAAACAGTTTGCAAATACTTGATTACTTGAATACTTGATACTTACTAGAGTAATTATACAGTTTCAAGTTAATCTAAATTTGTATATAAATTCAGTTTAATGATAAACTACTCTTAGGTCAAATACCTTTTTTTTTTTGCAACAGAAATAATTGATAGAAACAAGTCAGACACAAATGATGGGTTATCACTCTCTCTGAAATTCTTTTGCTTATATTTTTATGCTATAACTCATTTCTACGATTCCGTGAATTAAAACAACTAATTTTAACTTAAGAAATGTTTAATGTGAAATTCATGGAACAGACTAACATATTCACTCTGTTATTCGTTTAGTCAAGAAGAGAATATAAATGGACTGCTCTAATCATTTTCCATACATTTTTTTAATGACATCGTTTTCAAGACGACTAATCTAAAAATCGGCTAAATTGAAGGAAAAATCCCCCTTATTCTACTTCGATGAATTTCCTGATTATGAATTATTGAAGAAAAGAGCAATTGAGTGTAATACATAACTAATACTTCTGACATTTCGTGACAAGTAATGTGGAATGTAGCTTAGTATTTTAATGCTTTTTCCTTTTCTAAGCTAAAGATGAGATTAGAAATATGTTACAACTTTTCCTTCTCCTAATTTAACATTTTCATAGTAAATCTTTCCATTATTGAATAAGAAAAAATCTTTTATGCTGTCAGAAAGCTTCAAGTTGGCTAAATGTTCATGAAATGAGATGAAAATATTTGCAAAATTCAGTTAGTGTTTTAAAAATCTGCTGTCTGTAAGGAAAATGTTTATTGAACTTCAACTATGATACTTTTGATAGTATAAACAAAAGAAAATTGTATTACCGGTTTATTTTAATATTTCAATAAACTTTAATATTCTCCAAAAGAATAATTTATTTTTTATATTTGTAAATGTAAAGCTAAAGCTGTTGTGTCTGTCAAATATAAAACAAGTTGTGCGATGAATGGATTGACACCATTTGATCCAAAATTCATCTGGTCATATATTTTGATATTTAATATCCCCGAAATAATTGAGAGCATTTACAGTGATGACTATGAAGTAGTATTAAAATATTTGTAATTCTTACTCAAAGTACAGTGGTACTTCGACATACGAGTGCCCCAACATACGAGTTTTTCGAGATACGAACCCACGAGCAAAATGATTTTTTTCTTTTAGTTACGAGCGAAATTCGAGATACGGCCCGGGTTCGGTTCGGTAGTAACACGCAGTCGCGCCATCACGATCAGTTAGCAGCGTGCTTCCGCTGTGATAAGTTGTGTAGTTGTGTTCGCGTTTTGTGTTGCGTTTACATTTACAGTTGTAGTTCATTTATTTTTATAACCATGGATCGGAAGAAAGTTTGTAAAAAGTCAAGTGCTAAGAAAAAGATGATGAGTATTGAATTAAAACGTGAAATTATAGAAAAACATGAGCAAGGTGTTCGAGTTGTCGAGGCAGTATGGCCGAAATTACGTCCATGATATGTTCTGTGCTTAAACGGAAGGAGTCGATAAAGAGTGGCTAAGGCCTTACGATAATTTCAAGCTGCGAACCTCCTTCATGAAAATATGGAGAAATTGCTGATGGTGTGGGTGACAGAAAAGCAGCTCCAAGGAGAAGGCAAAGACCAGTGAGGATATCTAATTTATTTCTTTACATTCTCTTTTTTGTTTTGTGCAATAAATATTTGATATTTATAAATACGTTTTTATTATTCAAAACCACGTAACAAAAAAAACTGGAGTGATTTTGGAGGTTGGAACGGGTTAATGGTAGTTCAATTGTTTTGTATGGGAAATTTGCTTCGAGATACGAGTAATTCAAGATACGAGCAAGGTTGCGGAACGAATTAAACTCGTATGTCGAGGTACCACTGTATAGCTTACTTAAACCTTTTACCAATATTTGACGAAAATAAATTTATAATTAAGAAGGTACAAGGGGAAAAGAGATCAGAGGCAGTATATAGATTATTCAACAAAAAATAGGAAAAATCAATTCCTATAAAAAAAAAAAATTTAAATGCAACTATTTTTTTAAATCAACACACAAAAAATATTAAATAATGATTAAATTGAACCCAAGTTTTATTAAATTATATTTTCAACTACTAAATATTCCCCAAAAATGATTTTAAGAAAACTTTTTGTACTATCAAATGCTGAATTTCAAAGGTAACTGTGAAATAATTTAGGGATGAAAATGATTTTGATAGCGAAATAAATAAGAAAATCACAGAATACAGAATATTAATAATAAAACCATACATAGCCTGTATGTATTATATATATAGTAAAATGAAAAGTATTATATATATATACTTCCATATAAATAAATACATCTGATTTTTTACAGAACTCCCTTTCCAATCGCGCTGCGCTGTTAGTGTTAAGATTAGTATTTCCTATTTACACCGCGTCCCCAAACCAGATGTTAAATGCCAACATACATCAATACATGAATAAATATATACAATTTTCAAACATACAATATTATAAACAAACAATACAATAAATTTGGGTTACATTTGCTTAGTAAGATCCTAACTTTTCTTTTCAGCAGCAAATTTATTCATAATAGTGCAATAAAAATTGAAGAATATAAACCATGAAGGAAAAACATTTAGACCTAAAAACTTATACGCGTAAACAAGCTGTAAGCTATTAATCAATTAAACTAATTTTTATGCGAATAATTATATCAGTGGAACTGTGGTAGCAAAGAGATACACTTAAAAAAAACATAAATTCAAAAACTTCCCAAAATTTTGTTAATATAATGTTAAAAAAAGGGAGGCAGGAAACTATATATGAATGTGAGTTCTGTCTTGAAGGATAGTTCACATGAAATTATCTATAGGTAGGATATCATATGTTTAACAGTATTGAAATTAGTAAAAATAAGAAGTAGAGCACGTAAAAGAGAAGTATATAAAAATTATAAGAGAATCTGTTATCAAGATTACATTTATTATTTTCATAAACATATTTGTATAAAGAAAGTTTGCAGGATAATCGAGTTCTAAAATGTATTTATAATTTTTTTTTATAATTATCATGTTTTCTTCATGATCAGAAACTAGATCATTTTTTGCTTTGTATTTTATAACATTCTTTGTAATTTAGAACAATATGCCTAAAACTAAAGTGTCGAGATTGCTTGCCTAACAAGGCGCTGTAATGATGTTAAGTTTAAGGGCTTCTTTTTTATCATAAATATTATTTTTAAAAAAATTATTGTAAGTTTTTGATTGGACATCCAGAAAGTCAACATTATTTGTATCAAAATAGGTTCTTATTAAGTTCAAATGATCTAGATAAAAATTAAGGAGACACAGTACGATTCAATTCACCAAAATCGGTCAAAAAATCAAATTTAATTTTTTAGCCTAAATTTTTCTTTATATTTTTTTTGTATAACCTCACAAAATTTGAAAGCTCTAAACTTAAAAAGCGCAGAATTATGATTGCTTTCACGTTCGTTTTTATTCACATTCCTATGGCAAATCAAAACTTTAAACTGACTTACTCAGATAAAATAACTAGTTTGTCGTCAATTAAAATGCTAAGGCTTTTTTTCTATTGCGCCTAATGCTTGGATGATTTTTTTTACCTATTGCTAATAGTGCATGTAACAAAAGTTGGCATGCATTTTTGAATCAAAGCAATAATTATTTTTTAAAAAATAATTGAACTGAGAATTTATACATTTTTTAAGGAATTTTCAATAAACATTCATAAAAAGAAGTACTGTATGAATACCAATCTCTTTAACGCAAAACCCATACAAACTTTTATTATACATAGTTTGACGTACATGTAAATCGAATTTCATGCATGTACGTAAATTGTTGTAGGAGTAGCATTTTAAAATCACTTTAAAAATTTTAAGTTTTTTTCCTTAAAAAATTACTGGGCTAGCATTTTATGAAATTTAGAGCACAAAATATGTTTAACATAGTATACATACATAGGAGGCAACCAAAAAAATTTTAAAAATCCTTAAATTAAAAAGTTTTGCGTAAATCGTACCATGTCCCCTTAAAAGTATGGATAAATAAGTTACTATAAGAAATAATTAAGTTATAACTTCATTCAGCATCCATATAGTCCTTTCCAAAGAAGAGCTGAAGTATATTATCTAAGCAACTGTCCCTCCCTTGTGGTAACACCTTCAATTGCTGATAATAAAAGCATTGTTAAAAAATAAAGGTTTATTTTAATACAAGCTGTATGTGAGTAATTTTATTGTATTTTTCAAATTTTATTAATTTATTCAAGGAATATTTAGTATATAGTTTCTTGAGAACCTTAATATTATATTTTTTCATGGAATTAAATAAGTCTTCAAGGTCATAGCAGTGAAATGATTTCGTGTGTTTTTAACCTTCATAAAACTAACGATATCCTTACAATAATACATTTTTTAATGTTGTCTTAAGTGTCCTGAGTTATAGTTTTACCTTGTTGTTTAATTATTGTATATTCTACTTGATTTTGTAATGAAAGTATTAAAGCCCTTAGTGACTGTTCTAAATTTAATGGGGATTTCAGGGAATTTTGTAGCAAGAAAATAACGTGGAAAATTTATTTCTTAAATGTTTAATCCTGTTTTTGTATGATATTGCATTACAAATTTCTTTTTTGATAGATATAAATTTTGAATGCGTTATTGCCTTTAAAGTGATGCAGAATATAACTATAATAACATTTATTAATAATTACAAAATTGCCTGGTTCTTTATTTGCGTATACAGTTACAAAATCTCTTTGAAATTCTAATATTTGTTGTTTAATGATATTTGTAAGTATCATTATTCTCGATTTTATAGTTCAGTTTCAATAAGTCTAAGAATATATTGAATTTTAATTAATTATAAAAAGCTTCAAGCGAAAAATCATATTTAATAGCAATTTTTATAATAAAATTTCCAAAACCTTTAGAAATTTTTGTTTTTGTAATATTATTATTATTTTTAGGAATCATTAATCTAAATCATGTCATTTTATTTATATTTTCTCTAAGAAATGAATTTTTTACAATATTTAAATATTTTGTTCTAACATGTTTATAAATTTCATAAATTCAGAAAAATTATGACAGTTACAAACATTATTCTTTTTCATGTCATTTGTTTTAATGTAACTAAAAACAGACCAACAAATTTTAAAATAATTTAAAAACTTTTTTTAATATTAACATAGCTATTAATTGCAAATCAGTAGGAAGTAAATCCACCTCTGCAGCTATACAAGCCGTAACACGGCATGGCATCAAATCAATGAGGTCACCTATGATCTCTTTTGGAAGATCATGCCATACTCTTTGAAATGGCCAGTTAATTCACTGGCATTCTAAGACGCACACAGTTACTTTCCAAGCACGACTCACTCTCTTGGTGAGACTTCTGGTGATTGGAAGGCCACTTGAGTGCTTCGTATCCTTGAAGACATTGTTGGGACAGTCAGTAATAGGTGGAAAAGCATTGTCTTCCTGATAAACGGAGATTTGATAGAAAAAGCAGTACAACTGGCTTTAAAAAATCATTCGTGCAACTACTTGCCTTCAAATTACGTTGAAGAGGTGATCGTGTGTCCCAGAAAATTGTTCCCCACGATGTCGCATCTTGTCTAATCGCCATATACATCAAGACAACAAATACTGGATCAGACCGGTGTTCTGACCACCTCTACACGCGTATATTAACTGCTCATCAGCATTGAGATTGATGGATGCATCGCTAACTATCACAAACTCCAGTCGGTCACACTCCAACTACTCTGAAGTCGGCCAAAATCCAATCCACACTGCCTATTATTTGGGGACATTGGTAGGTCTTAATGATCATCAGCTCCTTATACCTGAGTCGGCCAGTGGTCCCTGAATGGTTTCCTTTGATACAACCGGACGTCTGGAAGGTAGTTAATGGCGTAGAAGGAATTCTATCGACGTAGCTGGTGAGGACGTGGCCGCTATTAGGGTTGCGTGACATCTCTGCTTTTCTGTTCCTGGGAGGCTCTGACCCTCAGTGTACCCTCCGGAGGCTCACCTTGTTTAGGTGGGTACAGGTGTCACAATCCCGAGGTACCCTAGTGATCTTTTCCTTTTCCCAAGGGGTTTATTATCTTTGGTAAACACGGGTGTCACGACCAAGGTGAACCCCAGTGATCCTTTTCTATTTTTGACCCTCCATCTTGTCATCCATTTTCTTCTTTTCCCTCCAGACCACAGATCTATGAATGTTTGGCACAGTATAGCCAAAACTGGCTCTTGCGTCATAAAACACCAAACTCATCATCTGACCCTCCGTGTTGGTGGATTATCCCTTCCGTGATCCATTGTTACCAATACCAAGCAACTACCATATCGCTTCAAAAGAGATGGCTGATACACTTATTCGACCTGTTACTCTGAGGCCTACTATACAACCCCTCTCAAAGTCATACAATTGATCATACTGTCACCGGTTTGTTTCCGAAGCTTCTCTAGTCCCAATAGTGTCCATCCAATTTAACAGATTTGTTAGAATAAATCTATGTCACGAGCAATCATGCTTTTACATCCTCCCATTTGTGCATTTCATATGCGCATAGCACGCTTACACTTGTCTCATTGGCGTCAAAATTTTAATCATTTGCATTTATCCTACCAGACTACATTCCTTCCAAGTTTCGCAATAGTAGCCAGATTTCTTCTGTGTGCATACACTTTTTGTGACAGAGTTTATTTTAAGATATCCGACTGGTTTAAAATCGTCATTTTCATCAAAAAAAATGGAAATTTATTTTATAGCACATTTTTGTAGCCTGTTTAATAAGCTTTCTAAAAATGTCGTACTTTTAATTCTGAGTCAATTAAAAAAAAAAAGGTACAGCTGTTTTTATGTGAGGTAGTAAGCCCAAAACGAAACAGGAAGTGTGAGTTTTCGGTTGATTTTCACCGGCAAAATGAGGTTTTTATTCATTTAAAATGCTTTAACGAATTCTTTTTAAGTTTAATAAACTTTATTTCACTTTATAAATTTTTAATACATATATTTTGCTTGAAAATAGGCAACGGTTAACTGATTGTAATGTTGGCTTTGATTTAAACGAGCTGCTATCTTTTTATCATTTGTGTTCAAAATTAGATCTTTTTATAACTCTTTTATTAGTACTTTTATATAGAGTTATAGTTATTTTTAATTAAATTAGACATGCAAAAAACAAGATCAATGAGACTAGAAAAGAAAAGATTTCCAGAGAGCAGAATTTGTTGGAGAAAAGTTGAAAGAAAAATCAACGGATCTTCCAAATTCAGCTATTAATTCTATTAAAAAGACTTATAAGGAACTTTACGATCAAAATCTTCTAAGAAAATGTCTTCACGGGTAAGCTCAGAAATGCAATGAAAGTCTTAACAATGTCGTGTGGAGTATAATCTCGAAAGACAATTTTGTAGAGCAACAAACACTCCGTTTAAGGAATTATATCGCAATAATACTTTTTAATTCTGGATTTGCTGGTCTATTACCTCTACTTCAAAAATTAGGAATGAAATTGTGTTCTGAAATGAAAGGATATTTTTGGTACCTGGACAAAACGAGAATTGTTGGTTCTACGAAGCATTCTAAACCAGATAAGCAAGTGTCTCGTAAAAAAAGAAAGGCCCTTCAAAAAATGTAAAAGTTTGAAGTATGAGGTTCAGGAAGGCACAACATACAAATCTGGAGAGTTTTAATACCTTCCTAAATTTTTTAAAAAATTTATTGTAAACATAAACTTTATTTTGCATTTTCTGAAGAATGCTATTTTTGAACATAATGGTTAACGGTAAGAGTAGTATTTCTTAAAGTAAACGAAATATTCTTATGAAATTTTTTGAGTTTGTTCTTTGCATTATAATGAATGCTTTCTGTTAAAAGTTAAGGATAATTTTAAAATTAAGTTATTTTTTAATGCAATTTTATATGAAAAAAAAACCTTTTCAGAAATATTCTGTGTTTTTTATGTCGAACACCTGTATTTCATAATTTTATTGTAAAACTTGAGTTTTTTAATAGACATCATAGTTAATCATTGAAGAATTGTATCCCTGCAAAACTTTTATTTTTGTGATATATATTTTTCTAGAGCTGTTAGCAAAAGAGCAATTTTTTGCAATATTTTGGTACAAATTTCTCAATATTTTGAAAAATAAGCTTTCAAAAAATTCTTCTTGCTGTATTTCCATAGTTATGCAACATATTTAATTAAAAAATAACAATTAAATAATTATTTAAGTTATACTTTAGAAAATTGTCTCCGAACCCAGTCGGATACCTTAATAAAGTTAGAGTTATAATTTATTTATTCATCAAAAGAATAGAACAGTGTTCACATCCCACAGAACTTTTAGCGATTTCATCATCTGATATATTGAATTTATTAAGTAGAATATTATTATTATATTTAATGGTATGTAAAATCTGGCAATCTTTAAAATTAATACTTCTTAGAATACCTTTAGTTATACCTTATTCCTTTTACAGAAAAGGAACATCTTAAACATAAAATATTTAGTTTCTGAAATATTAAATATCTTTTCAAAATTACAACATAATGCAGTAATTTTAGAAGCAATATCATTTTTTCTCTATTTACTCTTTTATTTGTTTCCTATATTAAAAGTACTATAATTATTATAAAAAAAACATTGATATGTTTTTCAATGCATTGTAAGACATTTCTTCCAAAATGCATGGTATTCGTGCCATATAGATATATAGTTAATGTCGCATGTATGTAATGGTTTTACTCCACAATATGTTATATAGTACAATACATACATATGGTACAATTCTAAGAATAGTTAGATCAATATTATCAAAGCCTTGTAAGTGAAAGTGTATAATTTTTGTTTTATTAGCATTAGGTTTTTTTGTTGTAGTTTTTAGTATTTTATCCGTGTAGGTTGATAAGAATAGTGAGGTTATTAGAAGTTTGACACTCACACAAACTTATCTACACATAATTTCTTTAAAATTTATTTAGAAGATTTTTTTAGCCATTTTTTTTCTTTATTTCAGCTATATTTGTCAGCTACAATTATTTCTAATTATAAGGTTTATACAAATGATACATATAAGATTTCGAACACCACATATTATTTTCAGTATACAATATTGGAATATTTATTTTCACTTGTTTTAAACTTTCTGCATAAAATATTTACAAATTTGTGTATTTCCTAGAAGTTATTTTGATTTTTTTATAAAATTGCTCATACTAGTTTTCTGTATCGATAACAAATTAAGTACAAAATCAAAAGTGGCTTATTGAACATTGTGACTTTCTTGTCAATGTTTTTGAGGGTGAAATTTTTTGGGCAAGACTTGGGTATGTATATTTTTCAACCCCTTTTTGCCCAATTTGGGGCAATTGGGGGAAACAGCCGAAATTCTGCAGCTTTTATACAAAAGTTTCATTTTTCACCGGCCCAGTGGCTCGGTTTAATCGTCTGCTTTGAAAACGGGGGAAACCGAGTTCGAATCAAGGGAAAACTTTTTTTTTCAATTCCTTTAAATTTCTTAAAATTTAAAAAATTATTTATGAAAAAGGGTTTTTTTTAAACTTTAAAAGAATTTATGTAATTTTTTTGTATTTTATAAAAAAAAATAAATACATTTTAATTTAAAAATTTAAATTTTTAATTAAAAATTATTTAAAATAAATTATTAGTTAAAATTATTTAAAATGAATTATTAATTAAAATTACTTAAAATTATTTAAAATGAATTATTAATTAAAATTACTTAAAATTATGAAAATTACATAAAGTTATTAAAAATTAAAATTACATAAAATTATTAAAACTTAAAATTGCATAAAATTAATTATTAATTGAAATGACTTAAAACTATTATTAATTAAAATTAATTATTCATTAAAATTATTTAAAAGTACTATTGATTAAAATTATTTAAAATATTTTTAATTAAAATTATTTAAAATATTTTTAATTAAAATTATTTAAAATATTTTTAATTAAAATTATTTAAAATATTTTTAATTAAAATTAATTATTTATTAAAATTATTTAAAATTAATATTAATTAAAAATAATTAATTAGTATTAGTTTAAAATATTTAATTAATATTAATTAAAACTATTTAAAAATTATTTAAATAAATTTATTAAAATTATTTAAATATTTTTTAAATTAAGTAAATTTATTTAAAAAGGACTTATTAAGTATTTCATATAATTATAAAATAATTAATTCAATAACAATATATTTTATAAATTATTTTATATTATATATATGATATTTCATTTATAGTATATTATATTTCCCATTATAAAACTATTTGTAAATATTTTTTATGTAAAATATCATTTAATATTTATTATATATTTTATTATAAATATTATTTATTTATATAAAAATATATTTGTTAAACATTATATAAATATTTATCTAATTACAGTAATTTTTTTTACTTAATAAAATGTAAAATAATTATGTAGAATATCATTCAATATTTAATAAACCTTTCATAAATAATTTATTTAATTTTAAGAAATAATTAAGGGAATTGAAAGAAAAAAGTTTCCCGCGTGATTCGAACTCGGTTCCACCCGCATTCAAAGCAGACGATTAGCCAACCGAGCCACTGGGCCGGTGAAAAAAATTGAATTTTAATTGTATAAAAGCTAAGCGTGAATTTCGAACGCTGTTTTTTTCCGGGAAGACGGGCCCATTGAGAATTCATTAAGGGTGAACACCCAAAGGAGTACTATTTACACCAAGTCTCGACCCGAAATGAATTTCCTTAGTCGTGCCCTCCCCTTGTTAGATGTTTTAAATATGAAGCAAATACTCTCTGATATTCTTCATGTACCGTAACATGAAAGAAAGAATTTTTTACCCCCCAAAACATTTCCATCATTTCGGAAAATGCCTTTCGTGATTTTAGAAATTTTGTGCCGTTTTTGTGTGAGATAGCTATATTTCAGCTTAAGGGTTTTTAAAAGTTGCCTACAATTAAAGAGAAACGAATAAAAAAGGATTGAGATAATTCAATCATCACACGTTAACAAAGTGGAGGATTAGTATCAGTTTTCGGGGTTTCGCTAAAATGGTCATGCATATTTTTGTGATCTTCCTTTTATACTTTTTAAATTAATGATTTTGAAGTAGATGGACAGTAAGATAACAGTTAAAAAAACAGATGCACAATCTCAATAGAATTTCCTTCTAGCTATAAAATGACACAGTATAACTGTTTACATTCAAGTTCTCCGTAACAAGAATCACGCTGATCGAAGAGGGCCTTATTTAGTTTTATGGGTCCCTTAGATAATACCCGTGGTAGTTAAATGCTTGTTTGTTCTTTTGCTTGGTACTTTATGCTCTATCGATTATTCTTGTCGAACTAAATAAGACGAGCCCAAATATAATGAAATAGATATTAAATGCTTCGATATTTATGGAAGAAATTAACATCTTTATTTGGTGAATAAGTGAGTGAGTGAGTGAATATTAACGTCGTACTGTTCAGCTACACGGGGGTTTTTTGGGACGGACCACGTAATTTTGAACCATGGTCGGGACGGGACGACACCTACTGGCACCCTCCCCCAACTGCCACACCACACCAAGGGGAAGACGTTTCAGCTCGACAGATTTAACTTTATCGCGCCCACACGGTTTTAAGGGTATGGGCCAAACTTGACAAGGCCAGCCACATCCGATACCTTTATGACTCCCGGGTTACCGGCCCATCTTTATTTGTGAAGTTTGAACATATATTAGATGTAACTTCAAGGAAAATTACAGTGGTGACGCCGTCGAAATTTCTTATACCCGGACGTATAAAAAGGATATGACAAAAAAATTTAAATAATCCCGTTTACATATGATATATTACATCTATTTATAGAATTAAACTGCTTTATTTTGGTGCTTGAAGGGGATGGTTGAATAATTGAAATACTTTTTTTTTTTAGATTTGTTCTTCTTTCGTTACAGGTTTCTATAGATAAAAAATAATTTTATATCTGTAAGAGATTTCGCTGAAAGAACACACGCACATATATGTATCTATGATGCACAGTTAAGCACATGCACGTGTAACAATAAAAACATGAATTATTATATTTTTTTAAATATATGATTTTTTTCATCTCAATTATTTGATTATAATTCTCACATCAATAATATTTTAGGATATATGCAAAAAACACAAAAATATAGTACTAAACTCTTATAACGTATGCATGCTAAAATGTATTTAAATAAATCGCTGATTACGATTAAAAGTAAAATATTACGAATTAATGGGTAAAAGTGACATAAATTGCGATTTTTTTTTAAAATTTAAATAGTCTTGCATCGCCTTCCCTAATTACTGATTCGGGAAAATTTAAAATTTTTAAAAAAAACTTTTAATTAATAGTTTCGATTTTTACGATATTTAACTATTTATAAAATAGCACTACGCCCCATAAATACAATCATTTATAATCCCGTATTATTACAGTTTTTTTCAATGGGACTGCATTTTGCAATAAGCCTTGCAAAACACGGCATATCCCCAAATAGGAGACCCATTTTGGGGGTGCCACCATTTTGGTATATATATATATATATTATATATAAAATTATATATATATATATATATATATATATATATATATATATATATATATATATATGAAAAAAAATTTGTATAATATTTTAAAAACCAGAAATAATAGAAAAATGAACATAACAAGAAAAAACCCGTAATAAAAATAAAAAAAGCAAAACATGAAGATCAAAAAAATAAAAAAGGAACTAAAAAAATTAAAAAAAAGGGAAACCCTAAAAAAAAGAACTTGCGAGTCGGAATGCAATTTTGGACTTAGGACTGAATAAGGGGGGTTTAAAAACTGGTTTAAACCCCAAACCCTTTCCCCCCTTTGCAACCCCCGGTGGGGAAAAACCAAAAAAAAAATAAGCGAAAATTCAAAGTATATAAAAATTAAAAGTATATAAAAAAAAACCAAAATTAAAAGTATACAAAAAACTCACAGAGAGAAATGATAAAACCACTGATTAATATTCTGAAACAAATTCCCCCCAATTTCTTAAAACAAAAATCCTAAAACAATTACGAAAAAAAATTATTAAACGAAATTTTCCCCTACTTCAGATTTTTTTCCAAAAGAGAATCAAGAGTCTTGGGTATTTTTTGAACTTATCTTTTGAACTACATTTTACACTAACCAGCATAGATAGATATCGAGATAGATGACAATCAAGTTTGGAAAGGCTTTGAATTGGTTATTTCAAAATGAAAATTTTGCTGGGGCTCTAATTTGGTTGGTTGTCAAAAATGTGTAAGATTTTAAGTTTTGTGTGGAAAAGATGAAAACCGTGATATGGGGTGTTATGATATAATCTTCACAGCAAGACCACTAACATGCTGACTTTGAAATCCTATTGTTGTGTGGGTGGATTTGGAATCAGAAGTAGCAAGACGACTAATATATTTGTGATGAAAAAAGGTTCTTAAGAATTTAAAAAGGGGTTTTTATGATCTAAACAATTTTTAAAAAATTTTTTTGATATTATTGAATTTATCTATTTTTTTGGGTAGTTAAGTTATCATTTCAAAAAAAAATTCAAAATAACATTTCTGTAAATTGATAAATGCAAGTTACTATTCCATACAGGAATTTTAATTATATGGAACTTAAAAGAATCTTTTTTTGTAAAAAATGTTACTGACTACATTATTGTTAATAAGATGCAAATCTAAATCCCAAAATTCCCACCCCAATTTGAGTTAAAGGTTTTTAAGGAGGTTGAGATGGTCAAAAGGGGAGAATGTAATATTTGGTTTTTTATTCATTATTTTTACCAAAAATTATTAAAAAATCTATATAACGATAAATCAAGTAAGAATCATTAACAATATGGTCAATTTCCCAAAAAAAGTAAATAAAGGTTCGCAAACAATTACTAGCTGGGCCACCCCCGAGGTAATCCTTTTTATCTGTTTATAAAGATTCTTTATTAAATGCAATGAAATTTTCTTTTTAATACGAGGTTAACCCAAAAATATCGAATTTCTCTTTTTCATTAAGTATAAGCTCATATTTATCATAAAAAAACTCCCAGAACCCGAATCATATCATCAATATCAATAGAATTAAAAAAGGGCCTCGAAGTCAAAGCCATGCATGGAAAAAAATTTAAAAAATCTTTAGTAACTCTGGCAATTTCTAAGCCATTTTTTAAATTTTTGCCGTGTTTTTTAAATTATCAATTAAATTTTGAAGAAGAGGCTGTAAGATCTTACCAGACCCTCGTGATATATGTATTGTACCCGTTAGTGAATACTACGAAATTTTATAGGGCTTTTATGAAATTTTTTGGGGTTAAAAAAAAACGTGGATATTTAATATTATTTAGATGAATATTCAGTCTTTTGTTCAAAGCTAAAAAGACGATTATCATCTTCTCTATTTACTATGAATGGATTTTTTAA
Organism: Trichonephila inaurata madagascariensis; assembly: GCA_019973955.1. NCBI lineage: Eukaryota > Metazoa > Arthropoda > Arachnida > Araneae > Nephilidae > Trichonephila > Trichonephila inaurata. Next base: position 93,925 of record BMAV01016274.1, on the reverse strand, counting down.
AAAGCATTATTATTTTAAAAATTTTGATTATTTAATATTTTACTGTAAAAATATTTACAGATTTGGAAAAATTAGCAAGAGACCTTATCAATATGTGTAATCACGAAAATCTTTTGGATATTTTCTATTGATGATTTAAAAATCTTTATACATAATTTCATTTTCAACACTGAAATCTAATTTTTTTAATTTCTATTGTTACATAAGATCTAAATTGATTGAAAGCCTCAATTGGCATTCCATATTTAATAGCAATTTTAAGGTAGAATTTATCTAAATCCTTTTTGATTTGTTTCATAACATTAGATTTATTTTTTGTGTGTGATCATCAATCTAAAACCAGTACCTTTTTCCATATATATATATATATATATGGTATATAGTGGTAGCCTCACAACCAAATTTAAACGCTTGAATTAATTTTAATTCAAAAACTCTCATCGGGCCCTTTTAAAAATTGCCATGATTTAATGTTGTCGAAAATAACAGAACCCAATTAATGCCAAGGGATCTTTTACATGCCACATAATCATGACATATACTTCTCTTTTTCAACTTTCCCTCCAGGGCCTTTTCGACTAAAAAGGGATCGAAACCCGCAACCTTTTTTGAAGGGGCGCGCTACCTCGAAGCAACCGGAGCCGATTTACAGTTTTGAAAGGGCTGTTTTTTTTTTTAAAAAAAATGAAAATTATGGAAGAAAGAGTTGCAATTACTATTCTTAAAATTTATATTGGAGGAGGTTTCCAATATAAAATGAAATAAGAAAGCACAAGTGTAATTGAAATATAGACACAATACTTTTTATAAAGAAACAATTTTATAGTATATTAAGAAATATAACCCGACTCTTTAGGTTTTTTTTTAAAAAAAAAATTCCAGATTTCGATGAAGGTAATGCGAGGCAGATCTACATCATTTCCTTTTGGTTTAACGAACTTCACAACTCTTAACTTACGAAGTGTTGGAAACCTAAAATCTTCTTAATATGACAATTTTTACATTTTTACATTTTCAAATTGTATAGATTTTAACCTTTCTAAAAATACTTTACTTCAACTTTTAGAGTAATTGGAAGCCCTTAAAACTTATTTTAAACAATCATTGAAACTGGGCCACGCCCATTTAAATGGCGCGCGAGAAAAATGTAAATAAAGTATTTTGTTTTGGCTTAAAAGTTGAATGAATGATGGAAACCAAAGCATTTAATCCAGAATTGCTAAAAAAGTGTTTACATGGCGGTACACAAAATCTAAATGAAAGTGTACACAACTTAATATGGTCTCGTGTACCGAAGAAAATATTTGTACAAATAGAAGTATTATCATTGGGTACAAAGGATGCAATTTCATCATTTAATATGGAAATTGTATCAAAATCAGACATTTTGAGGAAACTTAATATTAAGCCTGGTGATTACACGGTACAGGCAATAGAGCGCCTTGACAAACAGAGGCCGTTAAAGTCTAAATACTCATGTTTACCAAAAACCAAGGAATTTATGAAAGAAAAAAGAATTAAAATGAAGAGAGAGTAGGAAAAGATTAAATAAAATGTAGATCACACATTTGGAGTATGTGTGGGGAGGAATGTTTTAATAAAAAAGTAATTATACATTAAAGTTTTTTTTATCTCAAAATGTAAATTTTTGATGTTCGATGTACCTTTTCATGGGAAAATAATGTTCACAGGTATGCAATTTTTTATGACTTTATTTATAATGATGGCTAATATATACTAAAATAGAGTTTTGAAAAAAAATTCAAAAATTTTTTTTAATTGTTTTATGTGAAAAATTGGTCAAATTTTACTATGTTTGATAAAATATTTTATAAATTACTAAAAAATTCAGTATTAGCTAAAAGCTAGTTTCAATTTTATGAAAAAGATATGCTCTAATTGTATGAAAAATTTCAAGCATATACATATAACAGATTTTGAGAAAAGATACATCGAAATCAGCCAATTTAACATTGTCGGTATAGTCCTTAAATAATAACAAATGTCTAATAAAACTAATTTAAAATAAATAGAATAATGTAATGTGAAAGTGTTCTTAAAATTAAATAGTATTTTCTTATATTTTTTGAATGAAATTAATAATTTTAAAACATTTCAGTTTTATTATAAATCGTAGATGTAATGTATAGTAATTTTATATATTTAAGAGGTACAAATATTAATGGCATAAACATATTAATTTTACTTTTAAATTTTCGAAATAATAATTTATACTTTGGAATTTTTTCTCCTCAAAAAAATAATTTCTTATTTACTATTTCTTATTTACTTTACTTACTTATAAATTCTTATCTTACTCTATTTAGAATTTTCCTCTTAACAAGTAAATAACAATTTAATCACAGCAATAAAGATAGAGTAGACAAGTTAAAGCTGGATTACAAGCTTATTGATTAGCTTAATGTTGGATTGCCCATTCTCGCCACTTAATAAAATACATTTTTTTTTATTTTAATACTGTATTTACTACTTTTATTAATATATTTCTTAATTCAGAGCGCGGTAAACATGTTTATTATTCTAAGCTATGAGAATAGGATCTGAAAGTAAGTGAAAACATTAGCTGAAGACCACCATAAAAATATAAAGTAAAAGTACTTTTACTTTAAATTTAGGTTTCAGTTGAGAATAATGACTTCGAGATTATGTATTATCAAGTTTTCCTACCATATTTACGTTAGCCATGCAGCAAAAATACAAAGAGATACATTTCAGAATTTGTGGACAAAATACACTTTACTTACTTTTGGATGAAATTGGAGATTCAAAACAAGTTTGAGGAGCCCCGAGAAGCTTGGTCTGTTTGTGTGGCGAAATTAAAAAAATAGTTTGAAGATAATTAAAAAATTGCACCAAGAGTTTTGAGAGCATTTGAAATCATACCGATGACCGGTTTCGTTCCTTCATTGAAAAGTTTTGTTGATTTTTTAAGCAGTACAGGAATAATATTTTGATGATGTTGATGATATACATGAACTTAACAACGAAAAATTGAAATATCTTTCTCCAATTATTAGGAACGTAGATCTACCTAAGAAATCTTCCCATTTCAATGGAAAACTTTGATAACCGTAAAACCCGGCATACAACGCGCACCTGAGTATAACCTGTATAACGTACATTTTAAGCTGCAATTTTTAATATTTAACTATAATCGCCGTATCTTTTTACAAAGAAATATGAAATGTACTTATGCAATGTTGTTATGTTTTGAAGCGATTTATTCGAGGTATTTTCCAAAGCTTTTGCAAAAATAGTTTACTTTTAGAACTACAACCTTTTAAGTTCTTTAAGATTGTTATTTCTTGTAAACAAACAGTATTTCGGAATATATTGAAGGTGTTTTTTTATGTTCATTTCTTTTTATTTTTTATTTTTAAAGCTCTCATTTTTATACCCGGCTTATAACGCGCACTCGTAAATTTCGATCTTATTTTTGGTATTATAAGTGCGCGTCATACGCCCGATTTTACGGTAATTAGAAAAAAAGGATTTATTTTAACCATATGCAATATGGCTTCGTAAAACACGGCAGGGGTGAGAGAACAACGACCTGCAAAGACAGTCAGAAAATCCGCTTTGAACCGAGATTTCTTTCCCGTGAGCGATCAGATTCGTCTTTTATTTTACACTATTAGGAAAACAAAATGCCTGGAAATGTTTCTACTAAAAGATCATATGCAGGGTTTGGAGGACGAGGTAACAAGAAGATTTCAGGATTTTAAGAAAATTCAGCTTAATTCTTTTATCTCAGTACAAATATTAATACAGTATTGAAGGAGCTGCAGCTAAAACTTACTGATTTGCGATCAGATCATAGTGTGTAGGAAATGTTTTATGCTATGACATTAATTGACTTTTACACATTTTTGTCAGCTGAAAAATTTTCATGTATGCATAAATTTGTCGGGGAATTGTTCCTTATATTTTAGTCGACATCTATTTGTGAGCAAAATTTTTCTTGTATGAAGATCAACAAGAGTAAATATCGATGCAAGTTGGCTGACATAAACTTGCAGGCTGTGGTGAGAATTTCAACCCGCAACCTCATTCCTGATTTTTTTTTAAAAAAAATGTAGAAATGTAGGAAAGTATGCATTTGTCTCATTAAACTGATTCTAAAACTAAATGTGCTTGCAGATATGAAGAGTAAATAAATTAAATACAGTTGCCCTTATTGTATTTAACTTTACTTATTTTTTATAATGAATGCAATCATTTTTAAAGGTGCGGCCTTCTGATATCCTCCCCTCCTACAATGTGGCTTGCGAGCCAAAACAAGTTGCCCACCCCTGTGTTAAGGCAGTAACAAAAAAGGAGGTTTCAAGTTACTTTACTAACAGTTCTAGGAAGCTTATACGAAGCATGGCTGAAGGAAGGGGTAATTATGCAACCTCACATCACACAAAAAGAATGAAAGTTAATCTTTTAAGCTCAGAAAAGAAACAAAGGAGAAAAAGACCTGGAAATATATAAAACTAATTGCAATCAGCTTTCTTGGATCCAAAAAGGACTAATTGGAGAAGAGATGTCAAAATATTTCAAGTTGCTATGGTGTAATTTGAGCTTAAGACCTCATTTTTCCCATTTGCTCCCAGATTATTTCTCTGAACCCTCAAATGCAATTGGCAAGGGACAAGGGGAAAGATTTCCCCGAGACATTAAAGAAATGGAAAGGCGATGTCAAGGAAATTGGATTAAAAGCATGATAGCCGTTTCAAGTGGACGTTAAAAAGAGGCAACCCACGGCAAGTTTTCAAAAAAGAGAGAGAATAAAGGAGCTTTGTGAAAAAGGGAAACCGCTAGTATAAAATTTGTAGTCCCTTTCATAAAATCATTTTCCATTTACACCAAGACAGAAATAATTTATAAATTACAAAAAGTTAATAAGATGATAAAATAGAACAGAAAATCTCATTTTTTAAATTCATTTTCATAAGAATAGGAAATTGTTTCGAGAAAAGTCATTTAAATAATGGGAAAAACTCATTTCAGTTTTGCAAACAGCCCTGAAAACAATATTAAAATCAGATATCAAAACCAATCCGGTGTAGTGGTTAGTGACGCTGACGGCGGTGCCGTAGACTGGGTTCGAATCCCGGGTAAGGCATGGATATTTGTGTTGTAATCCTTCTCTTTGTGATGTATGCTTCAAGCTTTACTTCTATATAAGCCCCCGTGTGATACTTTGTAATGCTTTGGGGTTATCAAAAAAGAAAACCCAGAGAGATTCAGCAAAAGTATTTTTTCCTCATCTGTGTAATAAACAATTTAACAAAAATTGAGGGGGGATGGGCACGTAATTGTTCAGAAGCTCTATTAGAAAAAAATTGCTATAAGTATAAATTTGATATTATCCATGCTAAGTCTATGATAGCTGTGAAAATATCTGACAATATTTTCGCTATAGGAAAGAAGAAGATTTTATAATAGAATTAATGAAGTACATACTGTATAATGCAATTATTAAACTTTTAAACAACCCAAAAAATGAAAATTTGTGAAGGAAATTATTTAAAAGTAAGTTTGCTGCTATTCTATCGTCTAGTTAAAGTTAATTGTAAGAAAAAATATATAATCAATTACATAAATAAAAAAATATTACTAAAAATTAATTTTTGTTATGCAGATTGAAACAAATATATGTGGAGCTGTTTGAAATTTGTCCTCATCAAAGAAATCGGTTTGATTCTTGACTTATCAAGTTCATGTTAAACTTACTGTTATTTTTTCGTTTTGACAAAGGATATTTAAAGGTTTATATTTGCATTAAAGTGTATTATTGGTTTTAACTAACTCATATCAAAGTAAAAAAGCAAAAGCCGCACTTTCAGCATATTTAGCTCTTTCTGCAACCGAAAGGCTAAAAATAAATTTAAATCAGGAAAAAAAGTTGAGACATGCATGTAGAAAATGTGTTCAGAGAGCGCCAGTGCTCAAACTAATTTTTAAAATTTCATTCTGGAAAATTCGATATTGAAAGAGCAGTTGAGGTTGATGAGAAGAACATAGATATTTATATTGAAATAAGTCCCGCAATAACAACATACTCAACAATTGAAATCGTTGGGATTCAACCATTTATGGCCAAAGAGAAGGCTGACGCACATTAAGCCTTTCAAAGCTCAAAGACCTCTGTTGGCGTGGTGTAGAATTTGGAAGAGGGAACAGCCAGATTAGATGTCATCCTCATTACTTGATCGTAGTTCCAAATTACAGGGTACGTCGTCAAAAGTCATCTTCTTGCTTCGGAGTGTGAATTAAAATTTTAAGAAAAATTAATTAAACCATTTAAGACAAGGGTGGGTATTAAGTCAATCGCGATCGACCAGTGGACAATTTAGACTTTTGGGGTGACCGCCTTTACTAACAAGGAGAGGGATGATAAGGAAATTTAGGGCGAGACTTGGTGTAATGTATAGTACTCCTTTTTGGGTGCTCAACCCTCAATATAATTCCGCCGAATAGGCAGTCATTCGGAGAAAAAGCCTGCGAAGTTCATGCTTAGCTTTTTATAAATTAAATTTCAATTTTCTGACGATTTCTGCTTGGTTGATATATTGTCTGCATCTATGCCAAGCTCTGGAGTTCGATTATCGATCAATTTTTTCATTTCATGTAATTATTTTTTAAAATTAAAAAAAACTTATTTATGAAAGGTTTATTAAATATTCAATGATATTTTATGTAATTATTTTGTATTTTATAAAGTAAAAAATACTGTAATTATATAAATATTTATATTAAATTTTATAAATATATTTTTATATTAATAAATAATATTTATAATAAAATATATAATAAATATTAAATGATATTATACATAAAAGTTAGTTACCGATAGTTTTATAATGTGAAATAAAATATACTATAAATAAAATATTATATATAATATAAAATAATTTATAAGTATATTATTATTAAATTAATTATTTTATAATTTTATAAAACATTTAATAAGTCCTTTTTGAATAAATTTCAAAAATTTTAAAAGTTTATTTAAATAATTTTTAAAAAATTAATAATTATTTCAATAATAAAAAATAAATTTAATAATAAATTAATAATTTTAATAATAAATTAATAATTATTCCAATAATAAATTAATAATTTAAAAAATAATGTAATACTTTTAATAATAAATTAATAATTTTAATAATAATTCTTATTAATTAATTTAATTATTAATAATCTTAATTAATAATTATTTTAAATAATTTTAATTAATAATTATTTTAAATATTTTTATTAATAATAATTTTAAATAATAAATAAATAATTTAAACAATTAATTTGTTTAATAGTTTTTACTTTATAAAATACAAAATAATTACATAAAATATCATTTAATATTTAATAAACCTTTCGTAAATAAGTTTATTTAATTTTAAAAATAATTAAATGAAATGGAAAAAAATTGATCGGTGAATCGAACCCAGAGCTCGCGCACAGTATGCAGACGATATATCAACCAAGCTACGAAATCGTTGGAGGAAATTGAAATTTAATTGTATAAAAGCTAAGCATGAATTTCGAAGGCTTTTTCTCCGAATTGACTGGCCATTCGGCGGAATTACATTGAAGGTAGAACACCCTAAAAGAGTATTACTATTACACCAAGTCGCGACCCCAAATGACTTTCCTTAGTCGTGTCCTCTCCTTGTAAGATCTAAGACGCGCAATCTAAAAGAAGCATATTTTAGGAACACCGACGTCAGTTATACAATAAAAAAAAAGGTCTACAATGTACAATTTTTTAGTTCACCATACTTTCGCCATGTGGCGTAACGGAGAGCATTTGGTCAACCCTACAAAGTCAGGTTTTGGGCCTCCAAGCTGGATTTTACAAAGGGTAGGTAATTGGCGGAAGTCAAACATTGGGCTTCCTGAAACCCTGCACCCTTCCCCCGTTATGCGAGGTTGTGGGGTTGTACGTTACGTCACTGCTTTCGCCACTGGGTGGACCGCAACATTTTGAAAAAATCAGAAGTAGCCCGTACCCAAGAAAAGTCTGCCCACCCCTGATTTAGGACTACGTAAAATGATTTGGTTTCGTTACAACATTCAGTAAAATTTTCGATTGTACTTTTAAAATGTGGCTCTTTTCAATTTAAAATTTCCAGAATAAAGTTTTACTAATCAGTTTTAAAAAACAACTCTTAACATATTTTCTTCATACACATCACCGATTTTTTGCACTTTAACTATATTTTAATGTTTTGATAAATACTGTTTTTCGTTTTTCCACTTTTGATAGAACATGAAAAAGTTACTAGCAACAAAAAAATTCTTAATACAAATAAACCTTAAAATTTTAGCGGTTAAACCATACAACAACAACCTTATTTAGAATGAAATTTGAGGATTCAAAATACTGCTAATTCATTTGCTTTGAATAAAACTAAAGTGCTTCAGAACTATTTGCTAATTTAAGTTTAACGTTTCTACAAATACACAAAATCAGGTTTTTTTTCTCATGTTTGCACCCAAAAGCTATTATACATCAAATTAAAGCATTCAGTTCCCTTTATATCTACCCATTTGATTATACAATTTCGAAAACGAAAGTTAACTTGCTGGAAAAAAGAATAAACAGACAAAATTTAATAACTTTAAAACTTAGGTAAAGGTGCACCTAACAATGTCTTAATTTCAGTAATGTGTTTACCTACACTTTTTGAAAAAAAAACTTTTTTTAAAAAAAAGAAGCAAATTTGGGCCCTAGCTTTCCCAAGATAAATAATGAAAAATATTTTTAAAAATATACAACATAATTCATTAAACCTAATTTTTAGGCAAGGCTTTAAATAAAAACAGAATTTCTCTTTCTGATGAATGTAATGCCAAACTAGATCCGGTTCCTATGAGGTAAAATATTTTTGTTACAGGGCACAATGTTGTAACTAATATATTTCAAATGTGTTCGTTTTGTATTCAAACTTGAAAATACATTTTTTTTTAAAAAAAAATTAATTATTAAATCATATTTTACTATGTTTACTTATTTGAGTAAAAGTGTCTTTAAAGATAAAATACAAAGAAATTTATATCAAATATGATTTTTAATATTTCATGCGTTATTCTCAATGTTTTTCACTTCTTGCTTTTACTTGATCATTATATGTTTATTTTATGAAATTCTAGAGATGCTTTGTATTTTTTAATAAATTCTTACTTTTTTTTCTTTTCCAGAAAATATATTCATTTACAAATTTCGAAAATTGCAAATTGAAATCATATTAATTCTAGTATATTTTATCTTGCTAAAAAAAACTAAAATAGGACCATTGTAAGGCATACATTTAAAAAAACTAATTTAGACAGAACAAAATAATGCAACTAGTAATTTTAATAATATTAAGGAAATAAAATAAAATTGAAGTTTTTTTTTAAATATTTCGAAAATGTTTTAGATGCTAAACTTTTCGTGTTGGTTATGACATATTTTTTGAATAAATATCCCAAAAGCAATAAATTTCAGATGTTACACATCATATACGACTACGAACGCAATGCGATGAACATAAACACATTTACGACATTGTAGCACATTATAAGAGCCTTTTGTATTCATATATTTATTTTTGAAGTTTTCCTTCTTTTTGGGCGTTAGGGAAAAAGCATGAGGGTAAATTTTTACCTTCACGGCACCGATGCTCGAGCGCGCACCGTTGTCTATTTTAACATGCCACTTTTTTGGTGTTATGGGGCTGATATTAGGGGGATCATAATAACTATTGCTATAAACCATATCTGTTGGGACGCATCCCCCCTGTGCATTCCCCTCTATACAGCTTTTAGCCAATATCTGGGCACCCGAGCCTCACAGTCCATTAGGACCTGGCTCATTCGATCCCTCTCTCTCTCTGCTCTTCCAGTTATTATAAGTTCATGCTCATAGAGCTATTTCTTCCACAGTTTTTAATTGTCTTAAATTTTTTAAAATTCACGATATCTTGGCTTCTGTTCAAGTCTCGAACTTTTTGGAGATTTGAAACAAGTATTGCACTTGTCAAGACCCATCCAGTCATCTGCTTCATTCCCATTGTGTAGGCATGTGGAGAGGACTTAAGTACTAAAACATCATGCTCTCATAAAGAATCCTATGTGGAGTGGGAATAAAATCCCCAAGTAACTCAACTTGAACTTGATTTTTGGAGGTCCGCCAAGGTTTCGTATTAGTGCGAGCTTTACGAAACTGCCCCACCCCTCTCCCCTACAGGGCTTCCCCTCAGGTATATAACTCGAATCCTTATGCCACCTTGGTCGACCAAAATCGGCTGGATTCGATTGATCTCTTCCTATGAGAATACTAGATATATTTTTCAGACCATAGCCCCATTTCTTCACCCATATTTATTATTTTAAATTATTTTAGTTATATTTTTTTTAAATCCCGCATAAAGCTCCGAGGTGATTTCGAGATTCACACGAAGCTTGGACCATAGGTTCTCCTCATTAAGCTGTTTCATCTGTTATAATCATGTGTGTAGATAGTAGGCTTAGGGAGGGGGCGTTATCACTAAAATTGTGAATCCCCTTGTTTTTCCTATGGGTTCGATCTTTTGATGACGTATCGATATTACAGAGATAGAAGGATGAAATTTTGGGGATCACTCCTAATACTACTCTGTGTATCTTTGGGATGTACTTGACCATTTACATCACACTTGTTCCACTCCGGGGGGAGAGTTAATTTTGTTTTCTTTTCCCGAGCTAGCGCCGCCCCATTTGCAACTACAGACTCCGGACCGGTTCTAATGGATTCCTCTTGTGCTTGCTCACAACCAGGCCCAGTTTCCAGTTGTTGGGTACCCTTTTTCTATTTCATTTAATTGTTTTAAATGTTTTAATTATTTTAAAATGACCATAACTCTTAAACTCTCTTCAGGCGGATGTCATAATTTTCTCAGGAACGATTCTTCCCGCCGAGACATTCAATATGAGATCACATCAAATGTCACATTCGGCTCACTTCATCTCCAGATACAGTCTAATACCCCCCTGTGTTATTGTCCTTGTGTGCGGAGATGTTTAAATTTATTTAAATCGTGATTATTTTGGCTGGTCCAATTGACTGCAGGTTAGTATCGTTCAACTGTGTTCGTCACCGCCTTTCGCTTTGGCCCAGCTTGCCCTGCTAAAGATTTTTATAAAAGATTTTAATCTTGTCACGCTAAAGAAGTATAACTTCTTACTTGCGTACATAAATACACACACGCTCTTTTTTTTGGCTTATAATTTCGCATATATTGTGCTCTGGATTTACCCATCTCAGCAAATCACAAAATCATGAAAATTTAATTAGCTTGGTAACAAGCTTAAAATTAGAAATATTAGATAAAATCAAAAATTACCGTGTAATTACTGGGGTTAGTTTCTTTTAGTCGAGAAAACTTTTTCGTTCTCACAGTTAAAAAAATTATATTGACAGCAATAGAATTAACCTTAAAAGTATGAAAAGATACTCACTAAAAATATTTATTCGAATAATTCCATATTACTTTACTCGTATTTTTTAAAGAACGTTGAACTTATCAGACGCTTAACAATAAATATAATTATATTTAAGTAAGTTTATCCTGAATAAGAATTCAAATCTTTTGAAATGCTAACTTTAACAATAATATATAAAAGAAAAACATCTACTACATTTGGACCCCTATGCGAGAATATCAGTGTAAAAAGACACAATCAAGCAAATTGGCCCCCTATGCGAGGGTAGAAGAGGCATACCATTAAGCGTGCTCATTGGTCAAATCAAATAGCGCGCGCTTACGTCACTTCCTGTTACGAATTTCCGTCCCTTTTCACGAAAATCACCCCTACAAATATTCGGTAAGCGAGAGGAAAGATGTTACACATCAAAAAGTATTACTTATAAAGTGTGGAGAAACGCTTCTGTGATTGGCTGACTGAAATGGTCAGCAATTTTTGCATTACAGACGTTGAACGAAGTTCAACCAACCATTGCTATTTCCTACTTTTTTAGAGGGAGCTCTCTCATTGAATGTGAAAAATTTTTGAAAGCATTTCTGGTAGAAAGAAGTTGATGAAAATTCGGAGGCCCATTTATATTAAGTCCCTTGAAAGCCAGTCTTAGGATCTTTCTTTCTCTGGCAAACTTGGAACACAGAAGGAGCACATGTTCTACATTTTCCTCGCCTCCAATATTACAATCACAGAAGATGTCGAACTAAACTAAATTTGTTAAAGTAGCTTTTGAAATTACCATGACCAATGAGAAATTAAGTTATTTTTGTAGTTAGTGTAAAAATGATGGCATGACAGTCTTTTATTAATGGTTGGAAAAAATTTCTTTGTTATGCTCCCTTTATTAGAAATGAGATATTCTTGGTTCTAAGACCTCACCATTCCTTCTTTCGTCGTCCTCTTGTAAAACGATTTAGGAATATTAACGTGTCAATGTCAATTTTGCACTTGGTTGCAGCCTTTGCAAGCCAATCGGCTCTTTCCTTCCCAAGAACGCCCGTGTGTCCACGAACAAATGCAAAATCTATTGAGATGTTTTTATCTTTTTTAGGCTTTTAAGTTGCTTTTGGATCTCGACGATTATATTATTAGATGAAGAAATACATTTAGGAGAATCCAAGGAGGAAACAGAGTCAGTACAGATGAGATATTCTGAGATGACACTATTTTGTTCAGTGATCCATTTAACGGCGAAGTTTAAGCACAAAAGTTCAGCTACAAAAAACTGTGCATTCATCACGAATTTAAATTGAAAGTTCTCGGATTCAACACCACTCCTGAACACAACAAATGCGAAACTAACTCTTCCATCATCAATTTTACTGCCATCAGTATAACAAATAACAGGGAAATCATCTGTGCTCTTGTCACTAAATTGGAAAATACTGATGGCATTCCTCTCCGAAGGATGAGGGAGAAAAAATGGAGACAGAATATGTGAAGGCTCACGCGCGTCTTTCTGTACCATAACCCTTGGTTCTCGGACGGCCAAAATTAATGGCAAATCTTTTCCAACCCAAACTAAGAAGGTAAATGCAATTGTAAAATGCAAATAAGATAGCTTTAAAAAGAACAGAAGTTTCAGGTCTGACTATCTTCTTTCATTTTAACTTTTTTTCATCAGTAAAAAATTTTGCTTGAACAAAGAAAGCGGTAATCGGAGGGTGCAAAGTCTGGGGAGTATGATTTGCGAGTGTTTCTGACGCGTTCCCAAGGCAGCATGTGACCGGGCATTGTCACAAAGTAGTATAATGTCCTTCCTATTTAACATCTCATACCTCTTTTCTTGGAGTTTTGTCTAAAATTACTCAATTGTTGGCATTACCTCCCCAAATTTAGTTGAGTTTTAACAATTAAAAATGTTTCAATCCTCGAATGTCCCTCCGTATACATAAAAAAAAACTAAAATAGAAATAAACAACATTCTCTTACTCAGATTCATCTTCAGTTTAGAGGAAGAAGGGCTGGTTTTCCGGTTTCACGATATGCCCTTTTCCATACTATGCTTGCATACATGGTAGGATCAAAAAGTTCCCGGAATTGGTCAAAGGTAAATTATCAAAAAAATAGAGCATTAATTTAATTGTACTAGAATTCAAAGTACTGTCCTCCTGCATCCACGCAATTGCTCAAGCGTTCGTATAATTATTCAAAACACCCCTGGAATCCATTTTTTGAGAGATCCTTGAGTTGCCTCGTCGTATTTTTTCTTAGCTTTAGTCCAAGCAAAGTTACTCCTTTCCATTCGCTTGACAGACGTTTTGTCTGAGGGTTGTTAAGAAAGCATCCTGTTTCAACACCTGTCAAGATTTTCTCCAAGAAGCTGTCATCTTCATTAACCATGTCAATCAAATCCCTAGACAGGTTCCTTTCATTTCCATTTGTTTAGGTAATAACATTTCTTTGAACAGTGGGCAAGAAAACACGATATTAGTCATTTTCAAATCATCATGAAGTATGCTATGAATGCTCCATGGGAAATTCTAAGTTCAGAGACGATAGCATCATTGGTTATTCGTCTGTCCGCCTACATGATTTCTGGAACGTGATCAATATTTTTATCTGTGGTAGAAGACCACAGTCCGTAGGTCATCTTCGATGTTTGTATGACCTTCACAAAAAAGCTTACGCAACTCGTACACAGCAATTTTTTTCTCCATGGACATCATTTACTTACTTCAGCATTTCGAGTATCTCAGAAAGGGATTTCTCGAGAAAACCACAGGATTTGATCTTTGCACGCTGCTCCAAAGACAACGTTTCAAAAACCGATGAATGAAAATTTTCTTTGTCAGAAAGGATCTGCAGCTGACGCTAAAAGTACCAGAAATTAATTACAGATGGCTGTGTGTTTTCCTTATTAGTTATGCCAACCTCCAAAGGAGATACTTCCCTATACTCCCTCCAACAGTTCTCCTGAATGTTAGTGACCATTCCGGGAACTTTTTGACTCTAGTAGATAATCCACAATTTTCACCCCAGGTTATCATCCGGTTCAAGAAGGAATTGATTTTTTTTCCGTGCATGTAGAGATGTACATAAAAGGCATTATCATTCAAATTATTCCATTTACCTTACGCGGCACCTATGTCGAATATCTCCGCACCAATCATAATTTCCGAATTGGGTTCGAAATGGTTTATTGAGCTAAATCGAGCCTTTCCGCCGGCTTCAATGTTGTTAATAAAGGGCTTTGTTTCAAGGAAAAAGCAGCTTTGAAAAGTCGAAATCACTTACTCAAAATTTTTGATCCATGTTTTGCCTGTTCAATCAGGAAAAACCTTCACTAAACATTCCTACATACTTCTGTAGAATTTCATTCTTGTTACAAAGTACAAGGGCGTAAAAATGAACTTTATCAGTAGAAGTGAGTACACAATCGAACCACACATCTCACTTAATACTAACTTGAATTATTTTCATTTTAGTCCCTTTGCTAGGTCTGAGTTTGTCCATTTAGAAATAAAAAGAGATAACCATATGCGTATTAAATGAATACACGTATGCTTGTTGAACTTGCAACCGTAACAGACAGAACTTTACGGTACACCTAATATTTCAACAAAAAAAGTCATACTCTAAACTGCAAAAATAACATGTGGCAAAATCTGCAATACAGGATACATGCTTGTATCGCTTATTGTACTGAGCAAAATATTGATTAGTGTGAGACTAAAATGAAGAAAATTTAAGTTATTTTTTGTTACGTCTATTGCCCTTATTTACAAAATTTACATATTTATAAAAACAATTGTTAAAAATTTTATAGCACTACAGATATTTGGACATAAGAAAACAAGCACATATCTTTCTCTGACTGATCAGACGAGTGTCACCATAAACAGCCCCTCACTTGGCGATACGTTTATTTTTAACTTCTATAAGAAATTTACTTGAGGTTAAGCTTCTATATTCAGAGAAGATGCTTGATGTTCATAGCTATTGGTCTGTCAGAGTAACATCAGATAAAAAGGTTTTTCCGAAGATATATAGTTATTTAGGATTTTTGTAATGTCTAGAACAGTTTTTGCGATTCTTTATGAGGTCATTCTTTATGTGAAAGAAGTAATTTTTTCTGCACAAAGCAGCCGCGTTATATATAATGCTGAGTGGGAGTAAAAAACGTTACAATCGTTATTTGATTTGTATAAGGGCACAATTTTGCGCAAAAGTTATTAATATTATTTGGAAAACAATTAGTTACAAAATTCTGTAACATAAAACAATTAGGTAAGATATTTATGGTGTGTATATATTTATGTAATAGTAGCTTTCCCTAATGAAACTAAAAAATTTCAGTTAAAACTACAAAAATAATTTCAAAAATACTTCATAATTAATGATCAATACATAAGTAAGGGGAAAAAAGAATGTCGGGCTATAATCTAGATTGCAAGAGAACGAAGGCCGGATCAAACGGCAATTCTTGCAGAAAAAAATACTCATTTGAAGTTATAATTTTGTGTATTTAATAATGGAAAATCCGACGCGAACACTTAAAAGAGATTGTGATTTAAAATGGCATTTGCATTCATTGAATGTTAAATCAATTTGAAAAGTATTTGAAGGATTTCTGCATTTTATATTTTCCTGTAATTTGTTCTGGAAGTAATTTGGAGAACAAATTCTTCATTTATCGAAGAAAAAAATGATTTAGTTGTACAGTTGTACTTAAAATAAAATGTATGAAATCTTTTCAAAGAACTATTATAATTTCACACACACAAAGGTTGAAAATTATTTTTCTATACCTCTTATCTAACCTCTTCCAGGCTTTTCTTGAACTGAGCTAAAGCAGGTGAAACGTGCCATACTAGCTCATCGCGAGGGTAACTCGGGCACTGTGAAAATATACACTGTGCAATAGAACTTTCCTGAACTATTTCAGATGCACATTTTATGGTTTCTATTAATTGAAAAGTACCATTGGGGGGAGGGAATTTTTGCAAAGAGAGGACATAATTCTGTTGAGCACTCCTCCTCTCCTTCATGCTTGTCTGAAAGACACTTTGCTGACTACATTCCCCAACAGAGAAGAAAACTAATCCAATACGACAGTGTATTAAGGGGACGGTGGACCATTAAAACTAATTTTAAATTAGCCCGCTTAATTAGCTGAAATTGGAATCAATGCAGTAAAGGATTCTTATATTTCGTACTTAAATATATTTTTTAAAAAATTACTATAAACAGATTTTTCTTAAAAATTAAATTTTTTAAAACTATTTTTATAAATGCTCCTTGCGCATTAGTTTTACAATATGTACATACTCTTTTGTTTTATATATTTATGAACTACAATAAAATATCTCTGTGCATGGATTTTAAATTCGAATAAAATTTGAAGAAAAAGATAAATTTTCTATACTATATGAAATATTTCTGACAATTATCACACTTCTTTCAAGGTATTCAAAACATCACAAAAATATGATCCGTTAATTTTTTAGAAAACTAACAATGCATAAATTTCTGAATTATATCCTCTTTATAAGTTGTGAAAATTTCAAAAAGAGATATGACGTAATTTGAAATGCATGAGCATTTTACGTGAAAATGAAAAGGGAAAATTTGCGAGCTAAGAAAAGTGCCTTTTAAACATTTATTTGATTAAAATAAAATAATAATTAAGTAATTATTAATCTAAATGACAGAAGTTTTTGACATAATTATTCTATAAAATATAAGAAATAGTATTAGTATATAAAAAATCAAGATCGCAGTTTTGACCGAAATCTGACATTGTGAAGGTCCACCATCCCTTTAATTGCTGCTCAATGAATGAGTAAATAATCCCGTCACACTATTTAGCTACAATACTGAGGGCTTTTGGTGATGGACCCTAATTTGTAACCTTGTTTCAGACGAGATAGCACCTCAGTGTGGGCCCCTCCCTTTTTCCTAACTACCACACCACCAACAGGAGGGCTATATTCAAAAGGAACAAATAAAAAAGAAAACAAGATTCTACTGTCCAGATTGTGATATTGTCATGTGTAGTACTGTGTATTCAAATTTATCATACACGATCAAATTTTGATTAACAATTTCATAATCATTTATGTAAATGCAAAGACGCAAATAAAAATTTGATATTCAAGATCAAAACTAGGTATTCTAAGCTTTATATATTTTATAGTTAGTGTGAATTCGATTCCAAAATCTAATGATTTTTATGTCATACAGAAACCAACTTAACAGAAACATTACTCATTTATTTAAATAGATTTTTAAAGCAATTTTTTTGGAAATTTTGTATGCAACGGTGCTATTATGTTTAAAAAGATATGTACGTTAAAAATAAGCATTAAAAAGTGGGACATTTTACGATCCATAATCCAAAAAATGTAAAATGAGCTTTCATGGTTGGGAACAGGAAAATAAATTGTGTAAAAAATATACGAACTTTTTTTAAACCAATCATTAGTTTTAGAATATTTGTTTTGGTTATGTTTCTTTAAATGAACCACAAAATGCCCCTCTGAATATTATTTCACAAAAGCGAATAATTTTGTTAGCGATATGACTGTTTGTTACAGTTTATAATATGCTCTTTCATTTTTTAGTTCTATAACTTTAAACAAAAACTGCACAGTAATTTAAGGAAACGTATATCTGATTTCCGATACCAATTAATCATTTAATCTTTAGAAAAATAATGTGTTAGTTAAATAGATTATTAAATTATGCCAAACTTTCTAAGAAATAGAAACTTTAATATTAAGTACTGTACCTGGTGTGAATAAAGGTAATTAGGAAATAACAATTTGGAATATAATGCAAAATATATCGTTAATTTTAACAACAAAATTACACACACACATTTAAAGATTGTCTTAAAAAATTTTCAAAACATGGAAAACAATAGTTGAATCTTCATTTCTAGAAAATAAATAATTTTTTAAAAAATTCGTCACATTTTTGCTAACTCTAAGAAACAATTAATTTCATGGCCTCAAAACATTTTAAAAGGTTACTTATATATACTTCGAAATTTAAGATTAAATGTAAATGTTAAGATCGAAATGTAAAGATTAACCAGATTAATAGACAAATATATTACATACTGAAAGTATATATTATACACAGAGATGAAGCTTTATATATATATCCTTTTTTTTTTCACCATATCTCTTCCTTTCTTTTTACTTTGTTAGATTTTCTATCACACATGCACGTATAGGTAATTATTTATACTAATAATAATATCATCTTTATATATAATAATTACGTGTCACAGTGTTTGTCAGCGATGGACTCCAAAACAACTCAACCAATCCTGACATAAGTTTGAATATTGTGTGTCATTTCGTCCAAATTAAAATATAGGATAGTTTTTATCTGAATTTTTGACGTCATTATTTTTTTATTGCCGGAAATGCGTAGAATCCGTGAAACGGGAAAATTCGCAAAATTTCGGAAAGCGTGTGTGCCTGCAGAAGCAGATTTTGTGTACAAAGATGCATGAAAAGTTAGTGCCTGGTGTATTTCGGGGCGAAGAACCCGAATTTTGAATTGAATCCTAAAATTACCGTTAATTTTGCCGGACAATGCCAGATGACCGTATTTTAGACACTTTCTAGCAGAGCTTTACCTTAAAAGCCAAGGAACGTGAAAACTTGATCCCTGGCTCATTTGAAAATGGGCAATCTGAATCTGATATCCGTTATAAGAAATTGTCACAACTTTACCGGATAATGCCGGACGATCGTTTTTAGACAAACCCAGGCAGAGGCTTACCTTAAAAGCCTCGGAGCGCAAAAACATGATCCTTGGCGCATTTTGAGACGGGCAATTTGAATCTGATATCCGATATGAGAAATTTCCACAACTTTGCTGGATAATGCCAGTCGACCCTAATGCTTTTTTCCAGCTATTCAACTTAAAGGCTCAGTAGAGCTAAAAGTAGTCCCCGGTTGCGCCTAGGGGTGGGAAACGTGAATCTTAAATCAGATTTAACTCTCATTAATTTGAAGGATATTGCTCTTATAAATTTGCCAAAATTAGGTGGAATGGCTTCGCTTTCGAGTCCCACTTACGAATTTCCATTCTCTCTAGCGGCTGAATTTGCAAGCACTAGGGCACCGAAATTTAATCCCCTGTGTGTTTCGGAGCAGAGAAGGAGAATCTGAAATAGGATTTTAAGTGTTCCGGTAACTTAATCGAATAATGTCAGGCAACCGTAATATGCGCGGACAGCGGTACCAGTCTAACTTGCAGACGTAGAGACGCAAAAAGTGGGCCCCTAACGTATTTTGAGACGGTTAATCCGAATATTTCATTCATGTCGAGAAATTTCCGTGTTAAACAAAGCCAGATGACAATATCTTAAGCGAACCGTGGCAGGGGCTTGCCTTAAAATTCTTGGAGTGTGCAAAGTGCGCTCCCGGCATTTTTCTGGGTGGGGAACAAGAATCTGAAATTGGACTTTAGAAACTCCAGTAACTTTTCCAGATAATGACGGAAGTTAGTACTGCCCGCCCCTTCAGGGACGGAGCTTGCAAGAGCAGGGGTACAAAAAGTGGGCACTAGGTGCATCTAGGGATGAGGAACAAAAATCTGGATTCGAATTTCAGAAACGCCTTTAATTTTTCTGGATATTGTCGGAATGAGGTCAAATCACTTCGCGTTCGAGTCCCGCGTTCGTATTTTTATTCCCCATACCTACTAAACTTTCAGGAGCATTCTCGCCTCTACTTTTGCTCACGAGTGTCAGTTTAAAACAATAGTTTTATGGCGAAAACGTTGAAACACTTCGATTGACCATAAACAAATGAGTTCAATTACAAGATGATCACTGCGGCGCCAATATTTTCTAACCAACCATTGGAAACAGTGGCGAACTGCATCGAAATACCCAAAGTAACAAATTGCCAGGCAATATCTGTACTGTTGTTCAGACAAAAAATTAACTGATCGAGAGTGTCTTCCCGGACATACTGTGTATAATTATATAGGCAAGGACTGGCTCTGTGTAATCCTGTTACTGGCGTAAAAAAAAATGTTGATTTTTTGACGAAATAAACTCAGATACATAATTGATGCCAGGGATTCAATGCCTTTAAATCAATCGATACTTTGTTGATGAAAACGAAACTCTAATATTTTTGAATTACCTTATTATATTAGAGAATGCCACCCTCACAATCTTTGGTTGAAGATTGCCCACTGGTTATTCTCTGTTACGTAACTTAAATACATCTAGATTATTTAACGATACACGCTTGGTCATCAAAGAATTACTGGGAATTTTCTAAAAAGCAACCATTTTGATTGTAAAGTTTAAAGGAGAAATCGTCCTGTTGCGACGTATTCCTCAATACCGTCAAAATCTTCGTAAGGCCAATCTCAATTTGTTAGACTTTCGCGATGACCATAAATAAATCTCAAAGCCAAACAATGTCAATTTGGGCTTAGACTTCCATGTTTCGCATGGGTACATATATGTTGCATTCTTACGAGTGGGGAAATCACCGAATCTATTTGCTTAAGCAAAAGACAAGTTGCCAAAAAATATTTTGCACCGATTAGCGATTAATTATGTAAAACTATTTATTGTTATAATTTAGAATGATAAAATAATATTAAAATTACTACAAATCAACGCTATTAACCCCATTTATAAAATTAAATCTTCATATATGTTGTTACTTAACAACTTAGTAAATAATTCATGCATTATACTTTACTCAAATAAGAGATGAATAAAATTCAAATTAAAAACATTATGTTGTTTTATGCTTAAATTCAGCTCTCCAAAACTTAAGCTCAAAAATAAATTTGGATCATTAATTTATTAAAAGCTGAAAATAATATTAAATCAACTTATCAAAACAAAGCCACAGCATCACGTGACCGGGTCAGCTAGTACTAATATATATTCTTTTTGTGATTTTCTGGAATTTCTCCCTTTTCAGTCCACCTTTTGTTGCTATTTTTTTTATTTAAACAATGCATTTTTAACAATTAACTTTTTATATCCTGTGCCGTCCTCACACAATGTTGAATGTGAATGTATAATTCATTATTAAAGGAATAAGTACATACACACCAATATTCTATTAAGCAAATTAAAATTGAAAAGAATATTTAAGATCAAGAGATTAAATATGTAATTCGCACTTTTTAATACTGTAAAAACTAAGTAGGATCAAAGGACACAAGTACGTTGGCTTTGTAAATAAATTTGGTATATATTCATAAATAATGCTAATCATATATATAGGTAAATTATATTTTTAATTTGGAGTTAAATTCATATCGGATATAATAAAAATATTAAAATAATGTTTTATCTGATAAGGGGAGAGGGGTTTTTAAAATTAATTTCTGCGCTCTGTAAGGTACTTGCTTTTAGCTAGATCAGTTAGAATTTTTATCAAAGTCATTGTCATTTTTATTACCTGATTGCTCATACGTTACATCAGAAAAAAAAGTATTAAATTCTTAGCGAAGAAAATCAAGTAAAGCGTAATTACATGGGATATTTGCTTTTTGATTAATTTTGGATCATTAAAGTAATTTTAGTCACAAAGTTTTACTATATACCAGGTTTTAATACAAATTCATTTATCTTAAATGACCTTCTTATTAGAATCTTCAAGAAATATTCCGAATTCTTATTTATGGGCAAAACTGTTTGAAAGAGTTGAAATAAGCTTAGATTTCTAAACCTGTTTTATAGTTATATAAGACTTTTGACATAAATTTTAATGCTTATTCAAAGAATTAGATTTTATTTTACAAGAAATGTCTGCTCTTTACAAATATATTACAATTCCTTTTTATGGAATGGAATTCTTTGAATTGTATTATTTTACAATTTATATTATTTTACAATAAACATTTTTCATAGCATATAAATATCTTCATAATTAATACTATGTTTACCTTTAATATCCAAACAAATAATGCTATAAGAATTTCTTTTTTATTCATCTTAAAATAAAATTTTTGTATGCGAGTAGAGAAAAGTTTTCATAAAGGCTAAGAAAAAAGTTTTCAATACTAATTAATGTTACAGGTAAAGTAGCACGCACCTTATTGATGCCTTAAAAATGCATTTTAAGGCTACACAATACTCTAAAATTGACAAAAATATCAAAAATAAAATTCATTTTCCTGTGGTTCATGTAATTTTCTAGATTACCTCCGAATTTCAGATCTAAGAACCAATTAATTTTAAACTATTTGTGTGTGAAGTTTTCTGTGTTAAAATTTTAGTTCTGATTTCATTTTAAAGTATTTACCTTTCTTATTAAATTTAATTAACTAAAAATATTTTCGAACACAATCATTTCGTTCAGTGTGAAAAGCTTATTAACTTCAATTTTCACTACTAAAATCAATTCTGTTAGCTAATGTCTTAAGTTTTTTGAGTCCTTATAGTTACTGAACTAAGATGGATTTCAGAACCAATATTTATTCGTATACACAGTTTAAATGTGACTTAGGAGAGTTTTACTTGTATTGTAATACTATATATATATATTGATTTTCAAATTATGTAGGGAACAATTTTTTTAAAAGATGATTGATTTTTAGATTATATCCATGCATCCTGTTAAATTTTTTTAGCGAAAAATTAAGTTTGAGTTATATTCCAAAGTAATCAAAATTTATAAGTATCAAACCGTTCAGTGTCCCTTGTGACTGTTTGAGACTTATTGTATTTTATGAAATATTTGACGTAATTTGATAAGAAATCGGAAAAAATAAAGGCTTGTGTAATTTTTGGAGGAAAGTTGTTTCTAATTTGGTTGAAATCTCCAAAATTATTTCATAATATCGTACTAGGCATGTAATAGTTGTTAGTACCTGCAGGAGTTATAATTTTTAGTGGCATTACCAAATAATAGTAAGTATTATGTCCATAAATTTCTTCCATATATTGTATTAATAATATCAAAAAATTGTCAAATGTTTGATTTATTTACCTTGTATATGTAAAATTATCTATTTATAATCTTGCTAAAAATAAACAATGGTTACACGTATTTTATTATTCTTTTTTACGAGTGACATACAACTAAAAATCACTGGAGTTGTAATTTTTTTGAAAGGGACGTTAAAATCAAATTGTTGTTGGAATCTTTTTTTTCACCAAAAATTCTTAATTCGATATATAAAGGGACTAACAATTGTCTAAATAGATTAAGATTTCCATACTTTTAAGTAGCACAGAGTGGAGGGTTAGATGCTGTTTGCTTTTAGAGCTTAGGTTGTTTTAAACTCAAATACCAAAATTAATGTAACTTAATAAGACGAAAAAATGAAAGCATCATGGATAATTTAGCTATAATTGAATTTTATACCCAAACTCGTGTTACTTCTTCTGTTCAAGACTATTATTCGTTAAGTGTTAAAACTCAGCTTCTCTGTATAAGAATTTATAACCATACTGAAAAATTTAACAATCATATTTTGGTACGAGAATATTTCATAAATTTAACATTTGGTTTGCTGTTACATAACTTTAGATATGATAGTTTTCTAGAAAATCCATGTGCGGTCTAAAGAAAAAATAAAAATTAATAATTTGTTTCTATAATAAATGCAGAAACTACTTAATAGTATTTTAAATACTAAAATTGTATCAAACAACTTTCTCGTATTTTAATGTATGTTTATGGAACTGAATTTTACATCTAGTTGAACGATCATTTTTTTATTTATTTCCCCCTTTTATGCACAGCAACAGCTAATTATAAGGTAAGAAATCATAGTTTCGTTGCACTAAAAATGTATGAAAGATGGATGCGATTGAAAATAGAACTCATATATTTTTAATTATTCAGAAGGTGTGAAAGGAAATTCTTAGAGCCGTTTATTATGTTTCCCATAATAAAGAGAGTCAGAGGTTTGTTAGATATAACAATTTAGATTTATTTTTTGGAAGATAATGTTGAATTACAAAGTTTGGAATAAAATGGTGAGAATAGATGAATTATAATATATTAATTATTTAAACATATCTCTTTGTTTTTCCTTTATGGTGACGTAATTGCTTCAGCGCGAACCACGGTTCATTCATCGTATAAGATTTCAAGTACTTATTATGGTACAGTATAGGCGGAGAGGCTGCCTTTTGAAACCCTAATCTCCTATCTTTAAGAATTAGACTTACCGGTGCAATGTCAAATTTGTCCAATATAAAACTAAAATACTTACACATGGAATTATTACCATAGAAGAAATAAGAATTACTGCTGTACTGGTAAAATAAAAAAAAATTAAGTAACTTTAAAAGGCTCGTAAAGTAGTAGAAACATGGTTTTCGCTACCTGAAAAGTGGGCGGGTTAAAGCTTAACTGATCCAGATTCAGTAAAGAGGTCTATTTCGTATACGTGAAAAAGAAAGGAGCCTTCACAGTAATCAGAGCAAGGATGTGTAACATCTGACATGTTATCAAAATACGCAATAGTAACTTAAATCCTGAAAAAATTAATCAAGCGATTGGAACTTTTCTATGGAATAATTATATCTTTAATGAAAATTTTATTTATTTAACACAAGAATGCAATTTTTTATCAAAAATATTTATTCTTGCTTGATTTGGGGAAGAATGGATACAATAGACTTAAAAATCAGCAAACAGGGATTTCGGTGGCTATATATATTTCTCCGAATCAAACGGTTCAAAAAATTAAAGATTTCCTGCATTTTGTACTTTTACCATATACCGAAGATGTGTGTGTGTGTGTGTGTGTGTGGTTCTGCTTTTTTAAAAACAAACTATCACTCGTTTTAGAAATAATGCAATTTTTTATCAAAAATATTTATTCTTAATAAATTTGGGGAAGAGTGTGGATACAATAGACTTATGATAAATAAAATGTGATTTCAAAGTATTTAAAAACCGTTGAAAAACAGCGTTAATAACAGTACCACTGTAAGTTGTCGAAATATTTCGATTTGTATCCATTTCGAGCTTTAGTTCATCAGTCAAAAAAGCTATGAGCGGCTCAGCTTCTGGAAGGCTGAATTTAACGCTGAAATCACCACTCAAAATCATGGGAAGCGAGTGATAGTTTGTTTTTAAAAGAGCAGAATCCCCATCTCTCTCTCTCTTCGGTATATGGTAAAAGAACAAAATGCAGGAAATCTTTAATTTTTTGAACCGTTTGATTCGGAGAAATATATATGGCCACCGAAATCCCTGTTTGTCCATTTTCAAATCTATTGCATCCACTCTTCTCCAAATCAAGCAAGAATAAATATTTTTGATAAAAAATTGCATTACTCCTTGTGTTAAATAAATACAATTTTCATTAAAGATATAATTATTCGATAGAAAATTATTTCCAATCATACTTGATGCATTTTTTCAGGATTTAAGCTATTATTGCTTATTTACCACGATAACATGTCAGATGTTACACATCATATACGACTACGAACGCAATGCGATGAACATAAACACATTTACGACATTGTAAAGCACATTACTTGGTAAGAGCCTTTGTATTCATATATTTATTTTGAAGTTTTCCCTTCTTTTGGGCGCGTTAGGAAAAAGCATGAGGGTAAATTTTTACCTTCACGGCACCGATGCTCGAGCGCGCACCGTTGTCTATTTTAACATGCCACTTTTTTGGTGTTATGGGGCTGATATTAGGGGGATCATAATAACTATTGCTATAAACCATATCTGTTGGGACGCATCCCCTCTGTGCATTCCCCTCTATACAGCTTTTAGCCATCTGGGCACCCGAGCCTCACAGTCCATTAGGACCTGGCTCATTCGATCCCTCTCTCTCTCTGCTCTTCCAGTTATTATAAGTTCATGCTCATAGAGCTATTTCTTCCACAGTTTTTAATTGTCTTAAATTTTTTAAAATTCACGATATCTTGGCTTCTGTTCAAGTCTCGAACTTGAGATTTGAAACAAGTATTGCACTTGTCAAGACCCATCCAGTCATCTGCTTCATTCCCATTGTGTAGGCATGGAGAGGACTTAAGCACTAAAACATCATGCTCTCATGTTAATCCTATGTGGAGTGGGAATAAAATCCCCAAGTAACTCAACTTGGAACTTGATTTTTGGAGGTCCGCCATAGTTTCGTATTAGTGCGAGCTTTACGAAACTGCCCCACCCCTCTCCCCTACAGGGCTTCCCCTCAGGTATATAACTCGAATCCTTATGCCACCTTGGTCGACCAAAATCGGCTGGATTCGATTGATCTCTTCCTATGAGAATACTAGATATATTTTTCAGACCATAGCCCCATTTCTTCACCCATATTTATTATTTTAAATTATTTTAGTTATATTTTTTTTAAATCCCGCATAAAGCTCCGAGGTGATTTCGAGATTCACACGAAGCTTGGACCATAGGTTCTCCTCATTAAGCTGTTTCATCTGTTATAATCATGTGTGTAGATAGTAGGCTTAGGAGTGGGGCGTTATCACTAAAATTGTGAATCCCCTTGTTTTTCCTATGGGTTCGATCTTTTGATGACGTATCGATATTACAGAGATAGAAGGATGAAATTTTGGGGATCACTCCTAATACTACTCTGTGTGTATCTTTGGGATGTACTTGACCATTTACATCACACTGTTCCACTCCGGGGAGAGAGTTAATTTTTGTTTTCTTTTCCCGAGCTAGCGCCGCCCCATTTGCAACTACAGACTCCGGACCGTCTCCTAATGGATTCCTCTTGTGCTTGCTCAACCAGGCCCAGTTTCCAGTTGTTGGGTACCCTTTTTCTATTTCATTTAATTGTTTTAAATGTTTTAATTATTTTAAAATGACCATAACTCTTAAACTCTCTTCAGGCGGATGTCATAATTTTCTCAGGAACGATTCTTCCCGCCGAGACATTCAATATGAGATCACATCAAATGTCACATTCGGCTCACTTCATCTCCAGATACAGTCTAATACCCCCTGTGTTATTGTCCTTGTGTGCGGAGATGTTTAAATTTATTTAAATCGTGATTATTTTGGCTGGTCCAATTGACTGCAGGTTAGTATCGTTCAACTGTGTTCGTCACCGCCTTTCGCTTTGGCCCAGCTTGCCCTGCTAAAGATTTTTATAAAAGATTTTAATCTTGTCACGCTAAAGAAGTATAACTTTCTTACTGGTGTACATAAATACACACACGCTTCTTTTTTGGCTTATAATTTCGCATATATTGTGCTCTGGATTTACCCATCTCAGCAAATCACAAAATCATGAAAATTTAATTAGCTTGGTAACAAGCTTAAAATTAGAAATATTAGATAAAATCAAAAATTACCGTGTAATTACTGGGGTTAGTTTCTTTTAGTCGAGAAAACTTTTTCGTTCTCACAGTTAAAAAAATTATATTGACAGCAATAGGAATTAACCTTAAAGTATGAAAAAGATACTCACTAAAATATTTATTCGAATAATTCCATATTACTTACTCGTATTTTTTAAAGAACGTTGAACTTTGTCAGACGCTTAACAATAAATATAATTATTTAAGTAAGTTTATCCTGAATAAGAATTCAAATCTTTTGAAATGCTAACTTTAACAATATAAAAAAGAAAACATCTACTACATTTGGACCCTATGCGAGAATAGTAAAAAGACACAATCAAGCAAATTGGCCCCCTATGCGAGGGTAGAAGAGGTAGCTACCATTAAGCGTGCTCATTGGTCAAATCAAATAGCGCGCGCTTACGTCACTTCCTGTTACGAATTTCCGTCCCTTTCACGAAAAATCAAATTCCCTACAAATATTCGGTAAGCGAGAGGAAAGATGTTACACATCAAAAAGTATTACTTATAAAGTGGAGAAATCGCTTCTGTGATTGGCTGACTGAAATGGTCAGCAATTTTTGCATTACAGACGTTGAACGAAGTTCAACCAACCATTGCTATTTCCTACTTTTTTAGAGGGAGCTCTCTCATTGAAATGAAAATTTTTGAAAGCATTTCTGGTAGAAAGAAGTTGATGAAAATTCGGAGGCCCATTTATATTAAGTCCCTTGAAAGCCAGTCTTAGATCTTTCTTTCTCTGGCAAACTTGAACACAGAAGGAGCACATGTTCTACATTTTCCTCGCCTCCAATATTACAATCACAGAAGATGTCGAACTAAACTAAATTTGTTAAAGTAGCTTTTGAAATTACCATGACCAATGAGAAATTAAGTTATTTTTGTAGTTAGTGTAAAAATGATGGCATGACAGTCTTTATTAATGGTTGGAAAAATTTCTTTTGTTATGCTCCCTTTATTAGAAATGAGATATTCTTGGTTCTAAGACCTCACCATTCCTTCTTTCGTCGTCCTCTTGTAAAACGATTTAGGAATATTAACGTGTCAATGTCAATTTTGCACTTGGTTGCAGCCTTTGCAAGCCAATCGGCTCTTTCCTTCCCAAGAACGCCCGTGTGTCCACGAACAAATGCAAAATCTATTGAGATGTTTTTATCTTTTTTAGGCTTTTAAGTTGCTTTTGGATCTCGACGATTATATTATTAGATGAAGAAATACATTTAGGAGAATCCAAGGAGGAAACAGAGTCAGTACAGATGAGATATTCTGAGATGACACTATTTTGTTCAGTGATCCATTTAACGGCGAAGTTTAAGCACAAAAGTTCAGCTACAAAAACTGTGCATTCATCACGAATTCTAAATTGAAAGTTCTCGGATTCAACACCACTCCTGAACACAACAAATGCGAAACTAACTCTTCCATCAATTTTACTGCCATCAGTATAACAAATAACAGGGAAATCATCTGTGCTCTTGTCACTAAATTGGAAAATACTGATGGCATTCCTCTCCGAAGGATGAGGGAGAAAAAATGGAGACAGAATATGTGAAGGGCTCACGCGCGTCTTTTCTGTACCATAACCTCTGGGTTCTTTGACGGCCAAAATTAATGGCAAATCTTTTCCAACCCAAACTAAGAAGGTAAATGCAATTGTAAAATGCAAATAAGATAGCTTTAAAAAGAAATTTACTTGGGGTTGCTTCATATTCAGAGAAGATGCTTGATGTTCATAGCTATTGGTCTGTCAGAGTAACATCAGATAAAAAGGTTTTTCCGAAGATATATAGTTATTTAGGATTTTTGTAATGTCTAGAACAGTTTTTGCGATTCTTTATGAGGTCATTCTTTATGTGAAAGAAGTAATTTTTTCTGCACAAAGCAGCCGCGTTATATATAATGCTGAGTGGGAGTAAAAAACGTTACAATCGTTATTTGATTTGTATAAGGGCACAATTTTGCGCAAAAGTTATTAATATTATTTGGAAAACAATTAGTTACAAAATTCTGTAACATAAAACAATTAGGTAAGATATTTATGGTGTGTATATATTTATATAATAGTAGCTTTCCCTAATGAAACTAAAAAAGTTCAGTTAAAATTACAAAAATAGTTTTAAAAAATACTTCATAATTGATGATCAATACATAAATAAGGGGAAAAGAATGTCGGGCTATAATCTAGATTGCAAGAGAACGAAGGCCGGATCACAAACGGTAATTCTTACAGAAAAAATACGTCTTATTTGTATTTAAATAATAGTTGTGTAACACTTTAAGAATTTGATTAGATCGACAACACTTAAACAATATTGTGATTTAAAATGGCATTTGCATTCATTGAATATTAAATCAATTTGAAAAGTATTTGAAGGATTTCTGCATTTTATATTTTCCTGTAATTTGTTCTGGAAGTAATTTGGAGAACAAATTCTTCATTTATCGAAGAAAAAAATGATTTAGCGATGCAGTTGTACTTAAAATAAAATGTATGAAATCTTTTCAAAGAACTGTTATAATTTCACACAAGTTGAAAATTATTTTTCTATACCTTTTATCTAACCTCTTCCGGGCTTTTCTTGAACTGAGCTAAGGCAGGTGAAACGTGCCATACTAGCTCATCGCGAGGGTAACTCGGGCACTGTGAAAATATACACTGTGCAATAGAACTTTCCTGAACTATTTCAGATGCACATTTTATGGTTTCTATTAATTGAAAAGTACCATTGGGGGGAGGGATTTTTTGCAAAGAGAGGACATAATTCTGTTGAGCACTCCTCTCCTTCATGCTTGTCTGAAAGACACTTTGCTGACTACATTCCCCCAACAGAGAAGAAAACTAATCCAATACGACAGTGTATTAAGGGGAGGTGGACCATTAAAACTAATTTCTTAAATTGTTCGCTTAATTAGCTGAAATTGGAATCAATGCAGTAAAGGATTCTTATATTTCGCAATTTAAATATATTTTTTAAAAAAATTACTATAAACAGATTTTTCTTAAAAAAATTAAATTTTTTAAAACTATTTTTATAAATGCTCCTTGCGCATTAGTTTTTACAATATGTACATAATTTTTGTTTTATATATTTATGAACTACAATAAAATATCTCTGTGCATGGATTTTAAATTCCGAATAAAATTTGAAGAAAAAAAGATAAATTTTCTATACTATATGAAATATTTCGACAATTATCACACTTTCAAGGTATTCAAAACATCACAAAATATGATCCGTTAATTTTTTTAGAAAACTAATGCATAAATTTCTGAATTATATCCTCTTTTATAAGTTGTGAAAATTTCAAAAGAGATATGACGTTAATTTGAAATGCAAGGAGCATTTTACGTAAAATGAAAAGGGAAAATTTGCGAGCTAAGAAAAGTGCATTTTAAACATTTATTTGATTAAAATAAAAATAATAATTAAGTAATTATTAATCTAAATGACAGAAGTTTTTGACATAATTATTCTATAAAATATAAGAAATAGTATTAGTATATAAAAAATCAAGATCGCAGTTTTGACCGAAATCTGACATTGTGAAGGTCCACCATCCCTTTAATTGCTGCTCAATGAATGAGTGAATAATCACGTCACACTATTTAGCTACTCGAGGGCTTTTGGTGACTGACCTCGTAATTTGTAACCTTGTTTCAGAGACGAGGATGGCACCTCAGCATGGGCCCTCCTTTCTCCTAACTACCACACCACCAACAGGAGGGCTATTCAAAAAGGAACAAATAAAAAAAGAAACAAGATTCTACTGTCCAGATTGTGATATTGGGCTATGTGCAGTACCATGTATTCAAATTTATCATACATGATCAAATTTTGATTAATAATTTCATAATCATTTATGTAAATGCAAAAGACTCAAATAAAATTTGTAATTCAAGATCAAAACTAGGTATTCTAAGCTTTATATTTATAGTTAGTGTGAATTGACTCCAAAATCTAATGATTTTTATGTCATACAGAAAACCAACTTCACAGAAACATTACTCGTTTATTTAAATAGATTTTTAAAGCAATTTTTTTGGAAATTTTGTATGCAACTGGTGCTATTATGTTTAAAAAGATATGTACGTTAAAAAATAAGCATTAAAAAGTGGACATTTTATGATCCATAATCCAAAAATAAAATGAGCTTTCAAGGAGTTAAACATGAAAAATAAATTGTGTAAAAATATACGAACTTTTTGAAACCAATCATTAGTTTTAGAATATTTGTTTTGGTTATGTTTCTTTAAATCAACCACAAAATGCCCCTCTGAATATTATTTCACAAAAACGAATAATTTTGTTAGTGATATGACTGTTTGTTACCGTTTATAATATGCTCTTTCATTTTTTAGTTCTATAACTTTTAACAAAAATTGCATATTAATTTAAGGAAACCTTATATCTGATTTCCGATATCAATTAATCATTTTATCTTGAGAAAAATAATGTTTTAGTTAAATAGATTATTAAATTATGCCAAACTTTCTAAGAAATAGGAAGGTTAATACTAAATACTGTACCTGGTGTGAATAAAAAGGTACATTAGGAAATTACAATTTGGAATATAATGCAAAATATATCGTTAATTTTAACAACAAAATTACATTTAAAGATTGTCTTAAAAAATTTTAAAAACATAGAAAACAATAGTTGAATCTTCATTTCTAGAAAATAAATAAATTTTTAAGAAATTCGTCATTTTTTTTTTTGCTAAATCTAAGAAACAATTAATTTCATGGCCTCAAAACATTTTAAAAGGTTACTTATATATATATAATTCGAAATTATTCAGAACGTAAAGATTAACCAGATTAATAGACAAATATATTGCATACTGAAAGTATATATTATATAGAGATGAAGCTTTATATATATATCCTTTTTTTTTCACCAAGTCCCTTCCTTTCTTTTTACTTTGTTAGATTTTCCATCACACATGCAGGTATAGGTAATTATTTATACTAATAATAATATCATCTTTATATATAAAAATTACGTGTCACAGTGTTTGTCAGCGATGGACTCCAAAACAACTCAACCGATCCTGACATAAGTTTGAATATTGTGTGTCATTTCGTCCAAATTAAAATATAGGATAGTTTTTATCTTAATTTTTGTCGTCATTATTTTTTTATTGCCGGAAGTGCGTAGAATCCGGGAAACGGGAAAATTCGTAAAATTTCGGAAAGCGTGTGTGCCTGCGGAAGCAGATTTTGTATACAAAGATACATGAAAAGTTAGTGCCTGGTGTATTTCGGGGCGAGGAACCCGAATTTTGAATTGAATCCTAAAATTACCGGTTATTTTGCCGGACAATGCCAGATGACCGTATATTAGACACTTTCTAGCAGGGCTTTACTTTAAAATCCAAGGAACGTGAAAACTTGGTCCCTGGCTTATTTGAAAATGGACAATCTGAATCTGATATCCGATATAAGAAATTGTTGCAACTTTGCCGGATAATGCCGGACGATCGTTTTTAGACAAACCCAGGCAGAGGCTTACCTTAAAAGCCTTGGAGCGCGAAAACTTGATCCCTGGCGCATTTTGAGACGGGCAATTTGAATCTGATATCCGATATGAGAAATTTCCAAAACGTTGCTGGATAATGCCAGTCGACCCTAATGCTTTTTTCCAGCGATTCAACTTAAAGGCTCAGTAGAGCTTAAAATAGTCCCCGGTTGCGTCTAGGGGTGGGAAACGAGAATCTGAAATCAGATTTAACTCTCATAAATTTGCAGGATATTGCTCTCATAAATTTGCCAAAATTAGGTGGAATGGCTTCGCGTTCGAATCCCACTTACGAATTTCCATTCCCTCTAGAGGCTGAATTTGCAAGCACTAGGGCACCGAAATTTAGTCCCCTGTGTGTTTCGGAGCAGAGAATGAGAATCTGAAATAGGATATTAAGTGTTCCTGTAACTTAATCGAATAATGTCAGACGACCGTAATACGCGCGGACAGCGGTACCAGTGTAACTTGCAGACGTAGAGACGCAAAAAGTGGGCCCCTAACGTATTTTGAGACGGTCAATCCGAATATTTAATTCATTTCGAGAAATTTCCGTGTTAAATAACGCCAGATGACAATATTTTATACTCTGTTTCACCTCAAGTTGGCAGCGTTGGGAAAGGTAGGGAATGTAACAATCCGCTGAAAAAGTAGTTCCAACTTGTTCTGGAATTTAAATCAACGCAAATGCACAGAAAATTATTAAAAAGTATCATGTATTATAGAAATTGGGTTTAAAGATATATTTTAAGTTAATCACATCTTAAAGCATTTATTCTTTAATACCTGTGAATGAATACAGTAGAAAACAACTACTTGACTTTTGTCTAACAACAACAATATTTGGCTGAAAAAACCGGTTTTCAAGATTACATTCTTCCGGAAATATTCGAGCCAAATCAACGCCATTCGCTTTGGATTTAGCTTCGTTCTTACATAATATTTTTACATCTCAAGTGACTATCTTAATCTTGTTGTTTTTGAAATTTTAAACATTTTTTACAACAAAACAGTTCTAAATATCAAAATATAATTTTTGTATTACATTATTATAATCATTTTTTTTTCTTTAAAAGTTATACTTATTGTGTGTGTGAGCTGAATATATAAACTTTGCATATAACGTTAGTAACATAATTTTTGAAGTATGCATCGAGATATTTTTTTCCAGATAAACTATAAATTTTATAAGAAATTATAAGTTTTAATATATTGATAAATTTTTGAAATTAATCCCCAAATTCTATTATGCACTTCTGTATACCTTAAGCTAACGTACATAAACAGCATTTACATGTAATGTGAATAATAATTACAAACTGATTTAAAACAGTAATAATGCAAAAAAGATGATTAATTACACTGGTCAACATGATTTTTGTCTCATGAGTACTAATAATGTACT
Source organism: Trichonephila inaurata madagascariensis (assembly GCA_019973955.1). NCBI lineage: Eukaryota > Metazoa > Arthropoda > Arachnida > Araneae > Nephilidae > Trichonephila > Trichonephila inaurata. The sequence continues at coordinate 59,232 of BMAV01016274.1, read as the reverse complement.
TAATACAGTTTTTTATCGTGTTTTCAAATATGTATTTGAAATTTCTCCATCACCCACAGTTTTTTTTTAAATTTTAATTTCAATTAATGTATTAAATATTTTTTTCTAATAAACGACCATTTCTCCATTGTAAAATAAAAACTCCTAGAGCATTGTAAATGTGATGAAACCACATGAGCTAACTCAAATGGTATCAATGCTACTGTTGTGCAAGTTCAGACATGTTCAGACACTTTGGCACCAGACACAACAGACAGGCACAGACATGGTCTAGACTAGCATGCATTCATTAGAACGATGTCAGTTGTGGGATAGTAGTGAACCAGTAAACATGTAATTTTGAGTACTTTGTGTCTGGATTGTTGTATGTTACGTATTTACAAATTTATTTCTTTTAATTTGTTGTTAGTTACAAAATGCATCGAGCTTGTTTAAATCATCATAACAACTTTTGTTATATATGTGGTGAAGTGACGCTCAAGTCCCAAAGGCGAAACCTTACTCCACTAGTAAAAAAGTGTTATGAACTTTATTTTGGATGTAAAGTGGGGGACCAAACAAGGACATGGGCCCCACATATATGTTGTTTATCATGCACTAGGCTTCTCACTGCATGGAAGAATGGCACACGGCACATGCCATTTGCTATCCCTATGATTTGGAGGGAACCCAAAGATCACTCCTCTGACTGTTATTTCTGCTTAACAAACATTAAAGGGATTACGTCAAAATCAAAACATACGGTGGTGTACCCTGACTTGCAATCTGCAATGAGACCAGTTCCACACAGCGAAGATTTGCCCATACCAAAGCCTCCAGAACATATGACTTTAAACGAAGAGAGCTCAGATTCCGATAGAAGTAAGGAAGAAGAAACAGTTTATGTTGATACAACTTTTGAACCAAGCTGTTCATCTGAGCCTCATTTATTGACTCAAGAAGATCTAAACGATCTCATACGAGATTTAAAGTTATCCAAAAAACAGTCTGAAATGCTTGGTTCCCGGTTAAAAGGATGGAATCTTCTTCAAAAGAATACAAAGATATGTACTTATCGTAGTCGTCATTCTCAATGTAAAGACTATTTTTCAGAAGAAAAGGGCTTAGTGTTTTGTAATGACATTTCTTCTCTTATGGAGACATTTGGTATTGAACATAACCCTATAGAATGACGCTTGTTCATTGATTCCTCCAAAGCAAGTTTAAAAGCAGTGCTTCTGCATAATGGAAATAAATTCCCATCCATACCTGTGGCTCATTCTGCTAGTATGAAAAAGACATATGAAAACTTTCAATTTATATTGGCAAAACTTCAATATGCAGTGTATAAATGGAATATTTGTGGTGATTTGAAGGTAACTGCACTTATTCTTGGTCTGCAGCTTGGTTACACAAAATACTGTTGTTTTTTGTGTCTTTGGGATAGTAGGGACAGAAAAAACCATTACATCAGAAAAGAATGGCCTAAACGCGAATCATTCCTTCATGGACAGAAAAATGTGAAACATGACGCATTGTGTAATCCTAAAAATGTGTATCTACCTCCGTTACATATCAAACTTGGATTAATGAAGAATTTCGTGAAAGCCATGGGTAATACTCCTAGTTTCATGTACTTAAAACAGAAGTTTCCTAAAATTAGTGAAGCAAAAATTAAAGAAGGGATATTTGTGGGTCCACAAATACGATCACTAATGCATGATGAGAAGTTTGAGGAACTATTAAATCCACTGGTGAAAGCAGCTTGCAAGCATTCAAAAAATGTAACTCAGTTTTGGGAAATCTAAAGGCGGAAAATTACCGTGATATTGTTCATGATCTTATAACATCTTATAAAAATTTGGCTGTAATATGTCCTTAAAAATACACTTCCTGCCCTCGCATTTTAGATTTCTTCCCGAAAAATCTTGGTGCAGTGAGTGATGAGTTATTGGGGAACGCTTTCATCAGGAGATTTCAGCGATGGAAAAAAAGATATCAAGGCAAATGGAATACAATATGCTGGCCGATTATTGTTGACCATCAAGAGGATACCCACAGGTGAAATATAAAAGAAAATCGTGATTTCTTAATTTCTAGGTGAGTTCGAATATTGTGTACTTAAGAATGTAGAAAATATTAAAGTGTTTCAAATTATAAATGCCTGTCTCTCGAAAACATTGCGTGATGAAGAAAAATCGACATCATATTTGAATTCAGGAGAAAAAATGCTATCAGAATCACATATTCTTCTTTCTGAGACAAAAAAAAATGTTTCTTTTTTGTTGCCCAGTGTTATTTATAAACAAGATAGAAATTTTTATTTTATAAGCAGATGTAATAAATGAAATTATGAAACTAAAGATATATGAGTCGTTTATTTTGAAAATGGCATAAGTCACTTAAAAAAATCAATGTAATGATAGCTGTGAATTACAATTTAACCGTATTTTTTCATTTAAAAAAATGCAATCAACATGTTGGGAACTATTGAGATATTATTCGAGAAAAGTTTTGCTAGTTAATTAATCAATATTTTTAAACATATTGAAACGTAAACTCTTTAAATATTTCGATTGAAAAAGGGGCTTATACTATTATAAAAAAAAAAAACTCATACAATTTTAATGAACAAATTTTTCACAAGAGTAATGTTTTGCTTGCCAAATATGGAGAATTGTATTTGTTATAGTCACACTCTTCTCCTAGAGTAACCCTGCAGTGGCTGTGATTTGGTCAGCGTATCCTTCCCAGCACTGCCAACTTAAGGTGAAACGAAGTATAAACGAACCGTGGCAGGAGCTTGCCTTAAAATTCTTGGAGTGTGCTAAGTGCGTTCCCGGTGTTTTTCTGGGTGGGGAACAAGAATCTCTGAAATTGGACTTTAGAAACTCCAGTAACTTTGCTTGATAATGCCGGATGTTAGTATTGCCCGTCCCTTCAGGGACGGAGCTTGCAAGAGCAGGGGCACAAAAAGTGGGTACTAGGTGCATCTCGGAATGAGGAACAAAAATCTGGATTCGAATTTCAGAAACGCCTTTAAGTTTTCTGGATATTGACGGAATGAGGTCAAATCACTTCGCGTTCGAGTCCCGCGTCCGTATTTTTATTCCCTATACCTACTAAACTTTCAGGAGCATTCCTCGCTCTACTTTTGCTCACGAGATTTAAGTAAGTTTAAAACAATCGTTTTTATGGGGCGAAACGTTGAAACACTTCGATTGACCATAAACAAATGAGTTGAATTACAAGATGATCAATCGGCGCAAATATTTTCTAACCAACTGCTGGATGTTGGAAACAGTGAAGTAGAATTGTATCAAAATAAACAATGTATCCAATTACCAGGCAATATCTGTACTGTTGGTCAGAAAAAAAAGGAACTGATCGAGAGTGTCTTCCCTTACATAGTGTATAATTATCTAGGCAAGGACTGGATCTGTAATCCTGTTACTGGAGTAAAAAAAATTTGAATTTTGACGAAATAAACGTCCAGATACATAATTGATGCCAGGGGATCCAATACCTTTTAAATCAATCGATACTATTGTTGATGAAAACGAAACTCTAATATTTTTAAATTACTTGGATCTATTAGTAATGCCACGTCACCATCTTTGGTTGAAGATTGGTTCACTGGTTATTCTGTTACTTAACTTAAATACATCTAGATTATTTAACGATACACGTTTGGTCATCAAAAGAATTACCGAGAATTTTCAAAAGAAAACCATTTTGATTGTAAAGTTTAAAGGAGAAATCGTCCTGTTGCGACGTATTCCACTGATACTGTCAGAATCTGCAAGGCTTCAATTCCCAATTCGTTAGACTTTCGCGATGACCATAAATAAATCTCAATTTGGGGCTTGGGACTTCCATGTCAATCGCATGGGTCCCCAAATTTTGCATGCTTATGTGGGGGAAACCAAAATTTAAATTTGCTTAAGAAAAAGACAAGTTCCCAAAAAAAATTTTTTTGCACCGATTAGTTATTAATTATAAAAAAAATTATTTATTGTTAAAATTTTAGAATGATAAAAAAAATTTTTAAAAAATTACAAAAAAATCAGTGCTATTAACCTCATTTATAAAATTAAATTTTCTTTTGTTGTTACTAACAATTTCCCTCATAAATAATTCATGCATTATACTTTATTTTCAAAAAAGAGATGAAAAAAAATTTAAAATTTAAAAAACATTATTTTGTTTTATGCTTAAATTCAACTCTCCAAAATTTTTAAGCTAAAAAATAAATTTGACTACATTTAAAAAGCTGAAAATAATATTAAATCAACTTATCAAAACAAAGCCACAAAAACGTCCTTTCCCAGCTATTTTAATATTTTCATTTTTGTTTTTTCTGAAATTTCCCCTTTTTCCAGCCCAAACCTTTTGGGTTTTATTTTTTTTTTATTTCAACAATCTTTTTAAAATTAATTTTTTTAAAACCTGTCCGTCCTCACACAATGTTGAATGTGAATGTATAGTTCATTTTTAAAAGGGAATAAGTACATACCAATTTTATTAAGCAAATTAAAATTAAAAAAGAATATTTAAAATCGGGGTTAAATTTTAATTCGTCCCCTTTTTAATACCAAAAAACTAAGTAGGACGGGATACAAGTCTTGGTTTTGAAAAATAAATTTGGTGTATTCATAAATAATGCTAATCATATATATGGGCAAATTATTTCTAATTTGGAGTTAAATTCATATCAGATAAAATAAAAAAATATTAAAAATAATGTTTTAACTTTTAAGGGGGAGAGAGGGGCTTAAAAATTCCCCTGCGCCATGAAAGGGTTACTTTTTTTTTGCTAGATCAGTCAAATTTTATCAAAATTTTTGTTTTTTTTTGCCTGATTGCTCATACGTTACAGGGGGGAAAAAAAGTATTAAATTTTAGCAAAGAAAAATCAAGTTGCGAATTCCGGGATATTTGTTTTTTTGTTAAATTTTTGGGTTTAATTAAAGTAATTTTAGTCGTAAAAAAAATTTTTACTACCAATTTTTTAATAAAAAAATCTTTTTATTTTAAATGACTCTTAAAAAAATCTTCAAGAAATATTCAAATTTCCCTTATTTATGTGAAAAAACTGTTTAAAAGGTAAAAAAAACTCAGATTTCAAAAAAGCTTTTTTTATAAGTTAAAAAAATTTTTGACATACATTTTAATGTTTATTCAAAAATTGGTTTTTATTTTTAAAAAGAAATGCCCTGTTTACTATGTTTAAAATTCCCTCATTAGGGAAAGGGAATTCTTTGAATTATACTTTTTTAAAAAATAAACCTTTTTCATAGCATATAAATATCTTCATAATTAAAAAACCTATGTTTACCTTTAACCCAAACAAATAATGCTATAAGAATTTATTTTTTTTTATTCTTTTTTAAAAATAAAATTTTTGTATGCGAGTAGAAAAATTTTTTCATAAAGGCAAAGAAAAAGTTTTCAATACTAATTAATGTTACGGGAAAAGCACGCTTTTAAGTGATCCCTTTTAAAAATGCATTTTAAGGCTACACAATACTCTGACAAAAACATCAAAAATAAAATGTATTTTCCTGTGGCTCATGTTAATTTTTTCAAACCCAACCCCAATTTAAAGATCTAAAAACCCAAATTTAAATTTTTTAACCCATTTGTTGTGAAGTTTTCTGTTTTAAAAAAATTTTAGTTGTGGTTTCTTTTTAAAAGGGTATTTACCTTTCTTTTTAAATTTTTAACAAAAAATATTTTCGAACACAATCACTTCATTCGTGTTGAAAAGCTTAAACTTAAATTTTTCGCTCCCAAAATCAATTCTGTTAGCTAATTTTTTTAATTTTTTGGGAGTCCTTATAGTTACTGAACTAAAATTTATTTAGGACCAATATTTATTCTTATACACGGGTTTTAAAAATGACTTAGGGTTTTTTTTTTTGTTTAACACTATATATTATTTTCAAATTTTGTGGGGGAAATATTTTTTTAAAAAAATGATTTTTTTTTAAATTATACCCATGATCCCCTTAAATTTTTTGCGAAAAATTCAGGTTTTAGTTATATTCCCAAAATAATTAAAATTTTTGGTAATATAAAGTTTAGGTCCCTTTTGACTGTTTTATAACCCATTGTATTTTATGAAATATTTGACGTAATTTGATAAAAAAACCGGAAAAAAAAAAAAGACTTGTTTTAATTTTTGGGAAAGTTGTTTCTAATTTGGTTTTAAATCTCCCAAAAAATTTTTTCCCTAATATCTTTCTAGGCATGTATTAATTTTTTTAATTTTCAAAGGGAAATTATAATTTTTAGAAGTATTACCAAAAAAAATAGTAAGTATTATTTCCCTAAAAATTTTTTCCATATATTGATTAAAATTTAAAAAGTAAATGTTTTTTATTTTACCTTGTATAAAAATTTTCCCATTTTTAAATCTTGTTAAAAATAAACAATGGTTACAAGTATTTTTATTATTCCTTTTTTCAAGTGAATTTAAACTCAAAATCACTGGAAATTTTAATTTTTTTTAAAGGGGCGTTAAAAAACAAATTTTTGTTGGTCTTTTTTTCCCAAAAAATTTTAATTCATTATATAAAAAGGGGCCAACAAATTTCAAATAGATTAAGATTTCCAAATTTTTGGGAGCACAAAGAGGGGGTTTAGTTGTTTTTCTTTTGGCATAGGTTGTTTTAAACCCCCAAATATCCCCCAAAAAATTAAAAGTAAATTTTAAATTTTAAAACGTAAAAACATATGGATAATTTAGCTTGTAATTGAATTTTTTTACCCAAAACCCCGTGTTACTTTTCCCCCCAAAACTTTTTATTCATTAAGTGTTAAAACCCCCAGCTTCTCTGTAAATGAATTTATAAAACCCTCCTTGGAAAAATTTAAAAACATATTTTGGTCAGAATTTTTAAATTTAAATTTGGTTTGCTGTTAAAATAACTTTAGATATGATAGTTTTCCCCCAAATCTATATGTGTGGTCTAAAGAAAAAAAAAAAATTAATAATTAGTTTTTTTTAATAAATGCAAAAAACTTACTTGGTTGATTTTAAATACCCAAAAATTTTTTTCAAAAAAATTTTCTCGTATTTTTTAATTTTGTTTTTTGGAACTGAATTTTACCTTTTAAAAGGGGGGGTCTTTTTTTTTTTCCCCTTTTTTTCCCGCAACAATAATTATAAGGGTAAGAAATCATAGTTTTGTTCCACCCCAAAAAGTATGAAAGAAGGGGGTGCTATTAAAAAAGAACTCATATTTTTAAATTTTTTTAAGGTTTGGGAAAAGGGAAATTCTTTGAGCCGTTTTTTTGGGGGCCCCCATAATAAAAAAGTGTCAGAGGTTTGTTTTGAAAATAACAATTTAGATTTTTTTTTTAAAAAAATGTTTTTTATTTACAAAGTTTGGGAAAAAATTTGGGGAGAATAGATGAATTATAAATATTAAATTTTTTTAAAAAAAAAATCTTTTTTTCCCTTTTTGGTGGGCGAATTGCTTCCCGCACAAAACCCACGGGTTTGTTTATGTATAAGATTTCAAGTACTTAAATGGTACAGTATGCGGAGGCTGCCCTTTTTTAAACCCTAATCTCCCATCTTTTAAAAAATTAAATGCCGGTGCAATGTTTTTAAATTTGTCCAATTTTAAAACCAAAATATTTACACATGGAATTATTACCATAGAAGAAAAGAATTACGGCTGTACTGGTAAAATAAAAAAAATTTAAAAATTTTAAAAGGCTCAAAAAAGTAGTAGAAACATGGTTTTCGCTAAACCCGAAAAATGGGGGGGTTAAAACTTTAAAGATCCCGATTCAAAAAAGGGCTATTTGTATATTGTGAAAAAAAAAGGGAAAAAAGGGCCTTTCAGTAATCGTATATGATTTATTCCCGGAAAGTTATCGTAGTAAATACCCCAATAGGGAACTTAAATCCTGAAAAAAATGAATCAAGTATGATTGGAAATAATTTTCTATGGAATAATTATATCTTTAATGAAAATTTTATTTATTTAACACAAGGAGTAATGCAATTTTTTATCAAAAATATTTATTCTTGCTTGATTTGGGGAAAAGTGGATACAATAGACTTAAAAAACGACAAACAGGGGTTCAGTTATATATATTTCCAATCAAAAAGGTTAAAAAAAATTTAAAAAATTTCCGCATTTTGTACTTTTACCATATACCGAAGATGTGTTTGTGTGTGTGTGTGTTTTGTGTGTGGGTTCTGCTTTTTAAAACAAAATACCCCCCTTTATTTTTTTGAGTGTGATTGAATTGGTGAGATTGAATTGTTTTAATAGAGGGAAAAAAAATTTTTACGAAAAATTATATCTTTTTAAAGAAAATTTTATTTAGAAGTGCAATTTTTATCAAAAGTATTTATTCTTGTTAAATTTTGGGGGAAAGGATACAATGACTTTTAAGTAAAATATGACGCATATTTGTGGGTTTCAAAATTTAAAAAAGTTGAAAAAAAGCGTTAATAACAGTACCACTGTTGTTGTGAAATATTTCGATTTGTATAGAGCTTTTGGGTTTATCGTCAAAAGTAGGAGCGGCTCAGTTTGGAAAACTGAAGTTTAACGTTGAAATCATTACTCAAAAACATGGGAAAGGGTGATAGGAAAAGAGCAAAACCCCCATCTTTCGTATAAAGGTAAAAGAACAAAATGGGGGAAAACTTTAATTTTTTAACCGTTTGATTCGGCGAAATATATGGACCGAAATCCCCGTTTGTCCATTTTCTCTATTATCCCTCTTTCCCCAAATCGAACAAAAATAAAAATTTTTTAAAAAATTTCATTACCCCGGGTTTTTAAATAAATTAAAAAATATAATTATTCGAAAAAAAAATTATTTTAATCCCCGATTTTTTTCGGATTTAAGACTATTTCGTATTTAAAAGATAAATGTAATGTTACACATCATATAGAAAAATTTAAGGCTCTTTTTTGGGGGGGTTTTAATTTCGCATATATTTTGCTCTGATTTACCCATTTCTGCAAATCACAAAATCATAAAAAAATTTTAAATTTGTTTAAATGTTTTAAATTTGAAATATTAAAAAAGTTAAAATTACCCGTGTAATTAATAAGTTAGTTTTTTAGTCAGAAACTTTTTCACCCAGTTAAAAAATTATATTGACAACAATAGGGTAACCTCTCTCTCAAAGTATGAAAGATACTCACTAAAATATTTTATTGAATAAATCCTTTTCACTTACTCGTATTTTTTAAAAGAATGTTGAACTTTTGTCAGATGTAACGGTAATATAATAATTAATACAGTTTACACATAAAAAACCCTCAGATTTCATACACAACGAGCCCAGGGCGGCGGGCTGAGCGTAAGGATCTAAGTTTATCCTGAATAAAACTTTCTGGTATTTGCGAAGAGTGGAGTAAGAAAACAGAAATCAAGAGTTTTAGAGATTGAAATCTTTTGAATTGCTAACTTTAACAATATACAAAAGAACAACTACTAGGGTTGGTTCATATTCTGTTTTGAAGATTTACCCATCTGCAAATCACCAAAATCCTTGAAAATTTAGTTAACTTGGTAAATGTTTAATTTTTAATCAGAAAAACTGTTTTAATGCGATTAAAATATTATATTGACAGCGACAGGTTTAACCTTTTAAATTATGAAAAAAGATACGCAATAAAATATTTTATTTGAATAATTCTATATTACTTACTCGTATTTTCTTAAGAATGTTGAACATTGTCAGATGCTTAACAATAAATATAGTATTTAAAGTAAGTTTATACTGAATAAAATTCAAATCTTTTTATTGTAACAACGGCAAAACGCTCTACTACATTTGGACCCTATACGGGTAGAAGAGCATACCGGCCGCGTGCTCATTGAAGATCAGGTATTCATTTCTTATGTCGAGCCTTCTTTTTCCCATTAAGTGTTCATGAACAATTTTTTTCTCATTCTCAGAGCCTTACGGTTCTCTGTGGAAAGATTAGGTCTTGTACATTTCCCTTTATTTGCGTGGCGGCTGAAAGCAAAAACAACAGAAAAATATTTTATCTCAAAACCCAGTTGTTTCATAATATCTAGGTGATTAGCTGGCTGGGTGGTGGCTCGCTGCGGTGACGACTTGCAATGCCGATTGTTGGTCTTTTCTTAATGGACGGCTGAAAATAATTCCAGAACTAAAGAGATTCATTGCGTTCTGTACTGATAAGTAAAATAATGCTACATTTGTTAGAAAATGTAAGCTTTGCACTTTCATAAATACATTTCAAGTACCTCAATAGGGCCGGGAAAGAATGTAAAGGCATCGCTGTCATTCATTGAATGATCATAACTTTATATAACCCTACATCATATAAACATGTAATAGTAAATTCCAAATCCGATCAATGCCTTGAGCGTAAGGTGTCAAATTAGTTGTCATCCTCATCATTTGACCGTGACTTAAAACAATGACGTTCATCTCCAATAGACTTCATGCTGCTTCTAGGTGCAATGTTAAAACAAATAACCAATTAATGAAATCCAAACAAAAATTAATGAAACATATGTTTGCTTACAACTGTGCTTCTCAAATTTTCAATGTTTACGACCCAATTTTCGAAGCATAGTTTTCATCCTTACTGTAACAATGTATTGAATTCATTAATAATAGCCCTTGACGCTACAGCTACAATATGACCTTCATTATAAACCGTACAAAATATCAACATAAGTCAGATTAGCTATAAGTTTCGATGACAGACTTCATTTTAAATCATATTTTTTCATTGTGCTTTTCTTCATTTTAATAACAATGTATTGTGTGTGTGTGAATTGAATAATATTATACTTTGATGCTAAAACTACAATACGATTTTAACCTCTTGCTACCGGCGTATATAAAGTCTCTCTCTCATCAGGGCATTCATTTCTCCGGAAACTAGTACTGAAATCGTTCGATGTACGATTTTTCTGTGCACTGCTATCATGGAAATTATTTCGAAGGCTTTGGGAATGCTATAAAGGACCTTGATAATGCTTGTGGTTTGCTATTTCCAAGTTATTTGCTTCTTTATTCTTCCCCCCTCCCTCCATACATCTCACTCGCGCCTACACGGAAAACAGTTGGCATTGGGAAGCGAATCACGTACCTTTTAATCGGCAGTTAAGGGTTTAATTATAAACATTACAAAAAAATATTAAGATAAGTGTTAATTTTTGCATACAATTTTATATATGACAATTCCATGGGATCACTGGTAGTTATTAAACTTGTTCTTAACTTAGTATTGTTAAATTAGTTATAAAATAATTGTGTAGCGCTGATACATCATAAGTGTAATATTTCAGAATAAATGTGTATTCTTTTTTTTTATTATATCAGTATGTGTGTATTTTGTGTTTACTTTCATTAAATTAATAATATTTTAAAATAATTTTTTCTTTTCGAGTTTTCAATATGCTCGCGCCCCCTTGTGGAAGCAGTCCCCCGGGGGGGGATCCACATTTGGGGCTTTATTTGTTTTAAAATTTTTTGTATAAGAAGGACAGGCGTCACTTAAAACTATTAAACTTGTTCTTAACTCTCTTTGTATTATTAAATTAACTATAAAAAACATTGTGCAGCACTGATACGTTTATAAGCATATTATCTCAATGTAAATGTGTATTTTATTTCTTATTATGTCAGAATGTATTTTGTTTTGCTACCTTTCAGTAAATTAATAATTTTTTTAAATAATCTTTTTTTTCATGCCCGGCGCCACAGTTTGCGAAAGCCTTACATTTTTTAAAAACAGATTTTTGTTTTACTTTTTACAGAACTAATTACGTGGATTTTAACGCTGTTTGCTTCAAATTGTTCCTGGTTTTCTATAACCAATTTTAAAGCTGTTTTTGTGAAACACCCAAAGATACCATCTACTCTTAAAGGGGCACTTATATGATAAGCTAAATGTGAGTACAGTGCTTCGCATTATCAATTCTTTACTGAACTGAAGTTTGAAATTTGGATCGCCTGAGTTAAGAAGCTCAAAATAAATATCAGAGTGATTAATTTAATTAAACCAAATTAAATGAAAATCACTTAAAACAAGTTAATTAATTATGCGTCGATTTATTTCCGGAAAACCGACAAGGAAGATTAAGAGAGAAAAAAATTCACCACGAGTGCAAGTATCAGTTGAAATGAAGTTATTTTCTACTTTTCTGTGTTTTGTAAACTTCTGTTTACGAGATAAGTTATATTTTTTATTCAAAACGATTTTTGCACTTGTTGTTTGTTTGTTTTTGCCTTAGTTTTTTTTAATTCGAAGATTTATCTCAGTAAATATAGTTCTATCTGAAAATAAATGTTTTTTTTCTAATTTATTTTGATTCAACGAATATAATTATGTGTCCATACTTACGAATAGTTTAAAATTGTGTAATCCGATTTGAAATATTGTATTAGCTAAGAAAAAAAATTTGGCCTATAATTTACTTTAAGATTTTTTTTTTAAAAATTTGTTTCCCCATTTAAAAAAATTTTACCCCCCACACAGCCTGCAAAATCTTGTTTTTGAATTAATTATATTGAATATAGTAATGTAATCTTTTCTGTCCTGAAAGGATTTCAGTTTTTATTGAAAACTTTAGAAATGTGCTGTTCTGTTACGAATAAAACTGGAAAAACATTTGGTTTATGAACTTGTTTTCGAGATCATTTTTGAAATTTGTTTTGGTATAACACGTTCTAAAATTTATCTAATTCTGTAAATTTGCTACTGTATATTGGTAAATATATTTGTTCTCCACTATTCTATTTAATTTACTTAATCAAACTTTTTAAAAAGAATAACCGCTTTGTCAAATCGCTTTCAATTAAGAAAAAATTTTTTATTGACTGAGTGTGGGTTAAAAATATCTCAACTTCAACGTCAAGTACATCACAGTACCTTTTTTCTTGCTCTTCATTTCCATACTCATTTTTTAATGTTTATAATATTTTGTTTCGTTTTTCTATTTACATAATAAATAAAACCCGTTTTGGCAATGTAAATATTTCGGACTGTGAAATATATATTTACCAGTGCTATATATAGTGGTATTCAAAATTAAGAGAATTTTTTTTAGATTTTGTGTCGATAATCTCTACAGCTACTTTACAGATTTTAATAAAATTTGGTATGTATGTAGGGCTGATATAATGCAAAAAAATGATCATTCCACAGTTAATATGCACACACGTGACCACGCGCAATACTATCAAAATCGGAAAGTATGAAACAGCTGTTGCATAATATAGCAAAAACTTGTTTGTTTTAAAGCAGTCTTCACAAAACTGGGGGCAAAGTTTCCATAAGCTTGAACGATCTCATTCCAGTAGAAACATCTTTTCATAAACTGAAGGTTGATATTGAACTACTCGTTCTTCAAAATGTATGAAACACAAATTCTATCATTCTTACTGGAGATATTTTAAAAATTATCACGAAAAACACACATGTTTGTGATCTTAATTTTGGACACGAGTATACATACCGAACATTAAAATATGTCCAGTAGTTCTAGAAATAATTGATAAAATCTCTCTAAAAGTTCTCTAAATTTTGAACACCAGTATAGCTTAAAATTTTTAAACAATAATAAAATTTTATGCAAAAAGAATTATTTTTCTTTTCCGTCAATAAATTTTCGATATATGTATGTCAAAGTAAAGATTTATAACAATCATTCACTTTCATTTGACTAGGAAAAATATTAGTGCAGGCTGCTATTTTAGCTTCAATCCGCGTTTAAACACCTTTTGTTTTTTCAATTCCTACTATTAGCTCGCGCTGTCTATATATTTATTCATTTATATATTTGTATATTTATTTATTTATCTTGGTGGAATTTTCAATCGTTAATAAAATACATTTTAAAGCGCTGAATTGAGCTGAAATTTTATATACAGGATCATTTTGGATGACAATATAATAATTTATCTATAATTAATAAAAATTAATTGATTAAAACTAATTATTTAAAGAATTACAAATACAGCCACGTTGGCGACTTAGCGACAATTTTGGCGACTTATGTCAAAACTTGTGAAAAGGTTTCTTTCTCATGTGTTAAAGCATTCAGTTGGACTGAAATTAAAAGGACAATACGATACTTTAATGATAGTTAAAAAAACTAATTACCACTTAATGTTGTGATTCTGTCCTATGTATATACATATTTATATTAATTGTAACTATTAAATAAAAAGTAGCTAAAATAAATTTTTCGTTGTTGATCTAAGTAGGAATTGACTTAAAAACTATTTTTTTATATTACTTGTTATCTCGTAAATCATTCACATGTTACAAGTTTATTGAGTTTGCTTATTTTTTAAAATTTTGTATAATAAAAGAGTAATGAGTTATGCATTTTCCTCTGTTTCAGTGGAAAATTAAAATATATTAGCATAAGAAATTCTTTTAAATTATTCTATAAAGACCACAATTTACTGAGTATAATGTGTTGCCAGTGAAAATAATTTGTCTGATGTATGTATCGCCACCTAAATTTTTAATAAAGATCCTTTTCACCTTGATACTATAAGAAATTTTACGGTACAATATGTGTTTATTGGAAAATATAAAAAGCGTAAGAGACAATCTGCCATTTATTCAACAAAAATAACATACTGTCTGCAGTAACTTAAAGATTGCTTATAAATTTTGATTTTAAAAACGAATTTCTCTTGTAAGGTATCCGACTACGTTCGGAACCGTGATTTTAAAAAAGCACATAAATGGATAATTTTCGTGATATTTAGTGTCACTTAGATTAGAATAGATGTATAAAATTTTTTTAAGGACATTTTGAGAAAAATATTTATTTAAATACAATATTTCGGCAAAAAAAAACTTAGAATACCCTTTTCAAAATCCTTTTTGGAAAATGCTTCTATTATAATAATATTTTGCCTGTATATAGCTCAAACCTCTGTACAGAGACTAAACTATGATTTTTGAAAAATTCACATTATTTTCAGAATTACAACCAATTGAAATAATTATCGGCTTTTTTTTTTCTTAAAATTTCTCCCCTCTGTTGTCGTAAAACATGGATAAACCGACTTCTAAGTGATATATTTAAAAAATTCTAGTTGAGCCCCGGTACAGAGGTCTGAGCTATATACAGGCAAAATATTATTATAATAGAAGCATTTTTCACAAAAGGAGAATATTTTGAAAATGGGTCATTCTATGTTCATATTTTGTCAATATATTTTGTACTTAAATAATTTTTTATTTTAATACTATTCTTTTTAAACAGTTTTACATACATTTTCTAAACTAAGTGACACTAAATATCATAAATATTATCCATTTATACGCTTTTGCAAAATCACGGTTCCGAACGTAGTCGGATACCTTAAAAGATATTTTTTATTAATTGAAGCAAAACACCTATATAAAAAATTTTTGAAATCTATTGAATATTACGTTATTTATGCTGCTCATCTAGTATAGTGGTTATTGGCACTGACTGCTGTGCCCTGGCGCCTGGGTTCGAATCCTGGGGAAGGCATCGATATTTATAAAAGTATAGCGCCTGTGCGGATTAGGGGTACTCCCCACAAATATTTATCGAGCCACTATAGTCCTTTCGAGAAGTTAAAGAAAAAGGCTCCTGTGTGTGACCACACTGGGGTGTTCTTCCTTAAAATTGGGATGGAACCGAACCAAAATAAAATAGTACTGCCACACCTGTGTGTAAGGTGCTTGTAACAGCGCTTCTCAAACTGTGGGATGCGCCCCTAGGAGGGGGCGCGAGCATATTGAAAAATCTAAAACAAAAGATTATTCAAAAAAAATTATTAATTTATTAAAACTAAGGAAACACAAAATACATTCTGATACAATAAAAAAAATTTTAAAAAACATTTATACGCTAATATAATACACTTATAAATGTTTCAGTATTACACAATGCATTTTATAATTAATTTAACAATACTAAGTTAAGTACAAGTTTAATAATTACCATTGACCCTACGGACTTGTCATATATATACGTAAAATTATATATGCAAAAAATAACACGTATCTGGATAATTTTTTTACGGTTTATAATTAATCCCTTAACTGGCAATTAAAATGCACGTGATTCGCTCCCCAATGCCACCGTTTTGCACGTATGCAAGCGTATGTGGTATATTGGTGGGGAGGGATAAAGGGAATAAATAAGAAAATCCTCTAAAATAAGTAAGTCCTTCACAAACACTGTCAAGGTCATTTTATTGTATTCCAAAGCGGAATAATTTTATAGATAGCAGTGACAGAGAAGATCGTACATCGAAAAGACGTATATATACGTCCAGAGAAATTTACGCACTGGCTGAGCAAGACGTTTATATACGCCGGTGGCACTTAAGAAGTAAAAGTCGTATTGTAGCTTTAGAGCCAAAGCATCGAATTATCGAATTTAATGCATTGTTATTGTATGAAGGGGGCAGGATGAAAATTTTGGTTGAATATTGGGTCGCAGGTAGTGAAAGTTTGAGAAGCACTGGCTTACGAAACAGCGGTTCACGACAGGCGTACAACTAGCCCTTTGCCTCGATGAATTTCTTGGCCTTCGATTTGACACCGTCAATCAGGTTACATTAGAAACCACTACAACAAGTTATTTAATCTCTCACACACTCTCAAAAAATAAATACTCGGTTTTATCACGAAATCTATGAAAAGTAGTATTTTAGTATTACTTTAGCTTTCTTCTTGGTACGTTAAGAAAAAAATATCCAATTGGGTTGTACTTGCTACAAAATAAATCAGCTTAAGACTTATGCGCGGGTTAGATTTATAGTAATTATAAATTTTTGCAGGAAATTTGCCCTTGAAAGAGTAAAACATGATCTTTATTAGATTTTACTGTCGTATTCGAATAAGTTGCCTTATATTTGGATAAAATATCTTAAAGGCATTTTAATATTTACATTTTCATTTTTAAATTTCTAAGAATTTTTTTTTTAAAATTCAGCTATTCAATTTACAAGGAAACAAAGAATGAGTACAAAATTTACATCCATGTATACAATAACTGACAGTATTAAAATAGGGTGGTATCTTTTGGTAAAAATACTTTTTTCGATGAAGAATATTTCACTTTTAAGCAGAATTTCGTAAACTACAATTCGAAAAAAGAAATAAACTGGTACTTTTCAAAGTTCCTGCTAATGAGAAAACACACACACAAGTTCAGGTACAAGTAACTCAAATGTCTTAATATGTTATACACAAATGTATAAGGGAGTATGTAGCTGGGAACACAGTATTATATATGAGATCATGTTTTTCCCGTTCTGAGGTTCTTGATCACAACGGTGTGATCTGAATTTGGAACATATGGAATTTGGAATGATTACAAACAATGAATTTTGGCATATATTATTACGGTAATGCTTTTATATGAATTTTTAAATAGAGTTACACTTAGCAAGAAAAACCTCCAATGTTATGAAGGAAAAATTTTCATCATAAATATTATTCAAATCCATTAAAGGCATTATCTCTCAAAGGTTTTACCCGAAAAAATTCTAATTAAAGTTGCCAAATATCAATACATATTTTACTTTACTGGCTTCTACAAGAATGTACCCATTATAACTAATACATAATAAATTCGATGAATCAAATATTATCATAACGTAATCTAGTTTATTACATTATTATTGAACTTAAAATTAATTATCTTTGTTTTAGCATTTATCTTTTCGAGTTTTTAGTGTCTCTTGTGGGGCCACAAATTATAAATATTTTACCTTACTGGCTTCTTCAAGAATGCACCCATTATAACGAATACGTAATAAATTCGACGAATCAAAGATTATCATAACGTAATCTAGTTTATTACATTTTTACTGAACTTGAAATTAATTATCATTGTCTTAGCATTTATCATTTCGAGTTTTTAGTGTCTCTTGTGTAGCCCCAAAATATAAATTAACCAAAAAATATCATCGGCTGTATATTAGAAAATTACAGTACTTACAGAATCAACAATTATGAAAAATTATAATGATATAAACAAATTTCTCAATTTTCATACATCCCACATTCAAAAAATTCAACAGAATTTTTTATATTTCTGACAGTAAAAGCCAGATAATTTTTCGGAAAAAATTCTTTACAATTGTTTAACCCAAACTTTCTTTGTATTTAATTTGGAGAACTTTTTCCATTCTTTTTAAATCGAATATTTTGAGAAAAAAATTGAGCAGAAAAATAAATGTATGAAAACAAATAAGCTGTTAATTATCATTAACTTTTTGGGTTGGCGCCCTAGTGATATTTTCAGTATTATTATAATGTCTTGTGACTAATGGTTTGGCTTCCACTTTTCTTAAATCGAGCACGATTACCAAAATGAAACATAAATTTCATCCAAAGCTTTCCAAATAGAAGAAGTTACTTGATTTTTTCTTATATGATGAAATATATGGGATCACACAAATCATTAATCTCCCGCAACTATATAAAAACAAAGATTTTTTTAGATATAATGACCTTCCCTTAAATTTTTTCACATATATGCGGATGAATTGAAATATTGAAAATCTTTAAATTGCTTAGAAGTGTTTTCAAGAACTTTCCAAGTTAGAAGCATGGTATTGACAGTTTTTATCTGTAAAAGAGATATATTGTCTTAACCTTCCTTTTTTTAAAAAATATCATAGACATTTTTTCATCTTCCGAGATTTTTCTTACTTTTAAAAACAAAACAAGCCAAGTTTTAGATTTATACGTCTTTTTCACTGGCCGGACAACCCAGGTTTAAATACATTCATCTTAAACTTATTTTTGTTATTTATAAAGTTTTGATTTTGATAATATAAAGATAAATTGAGACTGATAATTATATCAAATCTCAGAATTATTATCCTACTAGTTATGTTTTACTATAAATTTGGTTCAGTGATACTACTATTTTAAGTTATAATTTTCGTATGTGTGTGCTTTGCAGTATTAACACTAGAAAGACTGAAACTTAGTATATACCTATATTGCTAAAAGCAGTCAAAATGACTGCATTGGGTAAGAATAAATAATGTGTAAAAAAATTTGGTTAAAATTAATTTTTTTAATATTTTTTATATTATTTATAGCTATATAACAAGTTATTATTAAATATTAACAATAAAAAAATTTACTTCACTTGGCAAAAAAAAAATATTCTAAGCATTTCCAAGAAATGGTGTCATTATATTCGTAATTGGTTTTCTAAAGGATATTAAAAAGCAGTCAAATTGACTTTCTTGAGCAATCTAGTGTTAAAGGGACGTGAGAATGAAACATATTCAAAGTAATACTTGCAAGTTCGGCATTTTTTCTACTTGCACACACACAGAATGTATTAACAAGGGAAATTCATTAAGTTCAAAAGTCCCCCATTTAAAAATATCCCATGAAAAGTAAAACTCTTCAAAATATGTAAAAATAAAACAAAATTCTGAAGCAAAACATATGTAAGGGAAATTTTTTTGAAAAAATTAGCATTTAAGTCCAGTGGCCACAAAAGTGTTCGTACACTTCCAATTTTCTATAGAATTTAATGTACTCAACTAATAAAAATTAATATATAGGAATTATATAATTTTTTATTATACCTGCAACTTGTATAACTATTATTTGAAAAATTCATAATCAAAAAACTCCTAAAAATTAAGCCAGAAAAGCTTTCGTAGACTTTAAAAAAATTCAACATAGCTTTAAATGTTGCATTTGTTTCTTAATTTAGTGCTTAGTAAGATATCTTTTAGCTTTCACAACAGCTTTCAAACGTCTTGGTATAGATTCCATCAGCTTTTTGCAATTTTTGCATCGATGTTTCTCCATTCTTCTGTGATTATTCTTTTTACGTCACATTTGATTTTTATGTGTCTTATTTTCTTTTTTAGATCAAATTCTGCCCAAATATGTTCTACAAGATGATTTAGGAGGTCATTTTTAAAATTTGGGAAAAGTTGTAGAGACACTGTGACATCTCCCGCGTTCTTCTTCTAACATAACCCCTACGTTCTTTGACGGCCACGATTAATGGCAAAACTTTTCCAACCCAACTCCAAGAAGTAAAACGAAGCATAGATGCAAATAAGATAACCTTTAAAAGGATAGAAAGTTTAGTGAGCAAAAATGGCAATTTAGAGAAAGCTCAGTTCGGAAATGAAAAAGTGTGGATCGACGGTTTAGAATCAAGACGCCCACCTCGCTAATCTATACAAGGTACATACCATTGTACTACCCTAGGAGAAAGATTTGGATTAACCTGGACATTGAGTATTCAACCAAGGTAGGGAGAATATATTCTGAACGCTAGTATATTATTGAAACGAGATTAGGCGGATCTAATTAGTTATATTGATAAGTGATCTAATTGTGCGATCTGAGTTATATAAAACTGCGTACTTTGGTTTATTCTCACTTAATATAAGTTTGTTCGATATCTAAGTAATTTAAGTTAAATTCTTAATAAAAGTCATATTAAAAATTATAGAATGTCTCATCCTTCCGATAATCCCACACCTCTAACTTACGCGGAAACCCCAGGACATAGCTATCGACAGATGGCTATGTCGCAACACAAGTGGCGTACATTGAGAACGCAGGGCGCTTGATGTCATTATATTGTTAAAAAAGGAAGTTATCTCCAAGTTTTAGTGAATAATTTCCCATTGTTCTTAAAATATCTAAATAGAGCTCATGATTCATACCATAAAAATAAACCAAATTACCTAATCCTGAGGCCAATTTTCACCCCTACACCATGCTCCTCTGTTCGAACGAGATTCAAGGAATTAGGTGTCAGAAAATTCAATATCGACAGAAAATTGGTTGGGATGACAGAAAGTTCAACATTTTTTTGTTTCGACAGGTGTATAACAGTTTGTAGAAGAAAAAATGAAGAACTTAATCCTAAGAATTTAGTTGAAGCAAGGATACCTCCACGTTTCAACATGGAAGTGGAGGTATTCTTGCGCCTTCAGGATTAGTTAATTTGGTATTTTTTGATGGTGTTGTGAATCATGAGCTATAGTTAAATATTTTAAAGAACAATTTGGAAATATCACCCAAAATTTGGATATTGGAAACGACTTCATTTTTAACAAGATAATAATGCCTGGCAAACTGCTCTCAATGTACGCCACTGGTGTCTCTATAACTGTCCCCAAATTTTAAAAATACCTCCTAAATCACCTAGTGGAACATATTTGGTAATAATTTGATTTAAAAAAAGAAAACAAGACTTGTAAAAATCAAATGTGAAGTATAAACAACAACCACAGAAGAATGGAGGAACATCGATGCAGAAAGTATAAAAAAACTAATGAAATCTATACCAAGATGTGTTCTGGATGCAGAAAGATATCTTACTAAGTACTAAATTAAGAAACACAAAAACACAATATTTCAAACTATGTTGAGAATTTTTTTAAATGTACGAAACCTTTGTGGCGTAATTTGTAGTAGTTTTTTGATTATGAATTTTTCAAAATAATAGTTATACTATATTTTAAAAATTGATTATGTCATTCTAATTAGAACGAGTTTTAGATATTATAAAAATTATAACTGATGTATTAATTTTTAGTAGTTGAAAACATTAAATTTTATTAGAAAACTGCAAGTATACGAACATTTTTGTGAGCCACTGTATGTTAATTGAATTTAGTGACTTTTTATGAATCAACTGTTTATTAAAAATCAGAAAAGATCCCTCCCTCCCCCTCCTCATATTCCTCACATAGGCTTTATTATTTAAATCTATATCTTTATCAATTAATAAAGTGTCTGTATCATTTGGCTCATGAGAGTTTTCCCTTTGATCCACACTCGAAGATATCTATGTGAATGAAATTAAAAAAGTGTATGCCTTAAGCTATAAAATAACCTTCGTACCTTAATTTTAAATGGACGCATTTGTGCAATTAAATTTAATGTAAAAAATGGCTTGTCCTAGTTTTTAATTAGAAAATTAGTTAGTCCCGCATTTCTTCAATAAGATTCAAACACTTTGACCAAGAGCTTAATCATTGATTTTGCTGGATTTTGAAACCCCGACCGCGCGCAGTTCTATGCCTGGTTTTATTGAATAAAAATGCAGTATACCTTTTCACAAGTAATATAAAAAAAATTTAATTCCTACTTAGGTCAACAAAGAAAAATATTATTTTAGTTATTTTTCATTAAATAATTACAATTAATATGAATATGTATATACATATGACAGAATCCCAATATTAAGTGGTAAAATAGAAAGCGATTTTCCATTTTCCTTTCTATATATTGTGTTGGAAAATTAGGCCATCCCAGGTGTGATTCGAACCCACGATCTTTGGATTAGAAGTCGAATGCACTATCCATTCCACTAACCATGGCGCTACAGGGACACAACAAGCGATTTTCCTTTTTATATATAATGTTGTTTATATATGGCTCTGAACTATTAATTTTTTTGTTACTATTTATTCATTAATTAAATAAAATTAATCAATCAATACTTGAAAACTGTACTAACATCGTGTACACATCTACTTTTAAAAAATTAAGTAATTTTAAATTTTTATAAATATTTTGTTTAGCAACTTAGTGTAAACAAGTAATATAAAAACAAGTAATATAAAAAATTAAGTCTCAATTCCTACTTAGATCAATAAAGAAAAATTTTATTTTAGCCACTTTTTATTAAATAGTTACAGTTAATATACATAAGTGTATACATATGACAGAATCACAGGATTAAGTGGTAATTGTATTTTATTAATTATCATTAAAAGTATCGTATTGTTATATATCCAAAATATAATCGTGTATATAAAATTTCAGTTCAACTGAATGCCTTAAGACGTGAGAAAAAAAATCTTTTAAAGTGTTGTCACAAGTCGCCAAAGGGTCGCTAAGTCGCCAAAAATGATGCCAATGTGGCTGAATTTGTAATTCTTTAAATAATTAGTTTTAATCAATTAATTTTTATTTATGATTAAATTACTGTATTTTCATCCAAAATAATCATGTATATAAAATTTCAGCTCAATTGAGCGCTTTAAAATGTATTTTATTAACGATTGAAAATTCCACCAAGATAAATAAACAAATATATAAATATATAGAGTGTGAATTATATGTATATATATAATAGTAGGAATTGAAAAAGATTATGAAAACAAAGCAATTATTTAGCATAAAAATTCCCCCAGCAGCTTTGACTGTAAATATGACAAAGTTTAGTTGTTCTTTATTTATGAATAGGTTCCTTTTAAGAGTTAAAACAAATAAAATCATTTTCTCAATGACTCGAGAGTGTAAAATTTTGCTATGGATCACGTATGTTATAAAATGCCTGATAAATTTTACAGTTTGCATCGTTAAGCATCTTAGTAGTGAAGTATGTATCCGATAAAACTTTTACTGTTATATTTTTCTTTTTTAAGAATATTCCATCTACCAAGATAAAAGGTCGAAACTCTTTTTCTCAATTATTCAAGATGGATTTCTCATTTTGTAATGAACCATGTGTGTACTTTAATCCAATTGCTTAATGACTATGTATATTTTAAAAACAAATCTATACCCCTACTTTCTTATGTATATTTTGTAGAATAAAATAAAAATGCTTAACTGGATCGTATTGAAGAAATAACTAATCATGAATTTTGAAGAATCACGTTACTTCAAATTTCTGCTTTTACTGAAATATTTCTACGCTACTGTTGAAATACTGTTGAAAGACATCGTCGGCTTGGGGCAGAGATGGCGAACCAGTGGCACGCGTGCCATTGATGGCACGTGATATAATATTTTGAGCACGCCACTGATCAAAATGGTTTGCATTTTATTTCAAAATAACAAAGTTCACTATGAAGTATTACGAACAAACGCAAGTGATTGGTCGCGGGGTTGTTATTGTTGTTATTGTTTGTTATTGTTTTGTCTTAGTTACGTCGTGGACAACAATTGCTTATGATGCGAAGTTCATCTACGTCTTAATGGACACAAATTTATTTTAAAGTTTATTTGTGCTATATATACGATTTTTAATTGTTATTTAACATAACTAGTTCAGTAAGAGAACAAGTGCAAGATAGTAAGTGTAACAGAGAATTTCAAATTTGTTGAATCTACAGAAATATGGCACTATTAGTAGAGGCGACAAAGTGGTGTGTGTTTTATGTTTTGCAATAGTGATATGCAAAACGTCTGTAAAACGGCATTTTTAAATAAATTACAAATCCTCTTGTCAAAAAAGTGAACCACAGCAAAATAAAAGTTAATAATATATAAGTTATTT
This sequence comes from Trichonephila inaurata madagascariensis, assembly GCA_019973955.1. Lineage (NCBI taxonomy): Eukaryota > Metazoa > Arthropoda > Arachnida > Araneae > Nephilidae > Trichonephila > Trichonephila inaurata. The sequence continues at coordinate 34,983 of BMAV01016274.1, read as the reverse complement.
ACCATCCAATCTGCAACAGGTCACACTAATGTTTACTTTAATTTGAACTACACGTATAACTATAAAACATTTACAACTATACAGTACAAAAAAAATTTTCATGGTAAATAAAGAATTTTGTGTTGTTAACATATTTAGTTTTATTATTCTTACAATAATCACAAGTCCAAATTGTTTGACGGCACGTCTATACCTCATTAAACACTTCTTTAGAAAAAAAATGTCACGTTGATCCATAAAGGTTCGCCACCACTGGCTTAGGACTTCGATGTTTTTTGAAGAACAATTAAAAACCAAAAGAGGGGGATGGTAGGCTAATGGCTGTGGTTCCAAACTCTCATAGTTGGAGTGTCGTGGAGCGAGTTCTGGTGCCCCTGAAAACCATTACTATGATGAATCGAAGTGGAGGAATTATGAATCAAAATGTAATTACTTTAAACATGACGAAAAATTTGATAAAAGGTTTCATAGTGATTCGGATCACTTAAAATTGAAATTTAGAAAATGTGGGGATAAAAGAGGCAAAACCTGTCCCATGATGCAACATGAACAGAATAATGAAGAATCAGAATTTAAGTTTTGTAAAACATTCAAGTGTATATATATGTTGACAAGTGTGTTAAGCATTATTAAGGGCAGAATAATTAAATTGATTTGAAAAAAAAATATGCAAAACATTTTGCTGAATTTCTCAAATGTAATAAATGAAATTAAACCTTCATAATAAAGATATTTATCATCGTCCCAATTTTATAATACTGTAAACGTTTTAATATTCAACTGATTTTTAAATTAGTTGATATTACCTACTATGAAAAGTTTCACTTACTGATTGTCTTTTCAAGATATTAAAATTTTGAAATAAAGCTTTAATAATATGATTCCTTAACCTCATAAGAAAAACTTCTGGCACTTCTTATGAAAAACTACATTTGAATATATCCAAAAATATATAATGAACAAACAAGCGAAAATTTACACCAATAAAAATGTTTTTTAGTAAAAATTAAGAAATTCGAAAACAGATATAAAATTGTGATTCATACCTAATTTTTAATTTACGATTTCCACATATAACTCAATTTTATAAAATAGTATCATGTCAAAATATAAAAGAATAACGTTCTTAAGGGGAGTTGGAAACCTCTATACTGACAATGTTAAAATGGTTGTTTTCTCGATAAACCTTTTCTCAAAATTTGTAATATGTACATGCTTGAAATTTTTCATACAGTAAATACCTTTCTCATTTTACTGAAATGAGCTTTTAGGTAATTTTGAATTTTTTAATAATTTATTAAGTTATTTTATCAAACATAGGGAGAAATCTGACCCAATTTTCACATAAAAAATTTTAAAAATAATTTTTTGAGTTTTTTTACAAAAATTCATTTTAGTATATATTTTCCATCATTATAAATATATCATAAGAAACGCATACCTATAAGCATTATTTTTCCAGGAAAGGTACATCGAACATCAATAATTTACATTTTGAGAGAAAAATAAACTTTAATGCATAATTACTTTTTTATTAAAACATTCCTCCCAACACATACTCCAAATGATCTACATTTTTTTAATCTCATCATCCTCACTTCATTTTAAGTCTTTTTTCTTTCATAAATTCCTTTGTTTTTGGTAAACATGAGTATTTAGCCTTAAACGGCCTCTGTTTGTCAAGGCACTCCATTGCCTGTACCGTGTAATCACCAGGCTTAATATTAAGTTTTCTCAAAATGTCTGATTTTGATACAATTTCCATATTAAATGATGAAATTGCATCCTTTGTACCCAATGATAATACTTTTATTTGTACAAATGTTCTCTTCGGTACACGAGAAAATATTACGTTGCTTACACTTTCATTGGGATTTTGTGTACCACCATGTAAACACTTATTTTAGCAGTCCTGGATTAAATATTTTGATTTCCATCCTTCATCCAACTTTTCAGCCATAATAAAACACTTTATTTAAATTTTTTGCCTTTTAAATGGGTATGGTCAAGTTCAAATGATTGTTTAAAAATAGGTTTTAAGGTCTTCTAATTATCCTAGAGGTTTTAAAGTCAAGTATTTTTAGAAAGGTTAAAATCTATACAATTTGAAAAGTAAAAAATCTCAAAAGTTCAATTAAAGAGTTTCGGTTTCCAACACACCTTAAACATCCGTGGTTGTTCGGTTGCTTTTATAAGCGTTTATGAACTTAAAAGTTTCATTTTTTTCCATTTATAAACAAATATTTCATTGAATAATTGTAATAATTCATAATTTAATCTATATTTCAACTTAAAATTATGCTTTTAATTCATGTGTTTGCTTACTTTTTCTAAATAAAACAAGTAATAAAAAAAAACACTTAAGTCAATTCCTACTTAGTTCAACAAAGAAAAATTTTACTTTATTTACTTTTTATTACATAATTACAATTAATATAAATATGTATATACAATGACAGAATCGCAATATTAAGTGGTAAAATACATTTTAAATTAACATTAAAAACTTTTTAACCACGTTAAATTTGTAATTAACATTTTTAATAAAAGTTGAATATATAATAGGTAAGAATTTATCTTCAAACCAGTGTAAAAGGAATGCTGACGTCTAACTAGCATATGATTATTCATGCTAAGTTAAATATATTCATCACAAATTTAACAAAATCAGTTTTATCAATGGTGCTGCCATCCAGAGGTGTAATATCGACTAAAATATATCTCTTAAACTATAATTAATTAATTACTTAAATTAAATTAATGAATTAATATTTGACAAAACTATTTAACTAAGTGGCATCCTCTACAAATTTCAAAAAATGTTTTGAACTTGAGTGGATGAATAAAAAGTATTTTATTAATGATTAAATATTTGAATAAGATATGTATATATATATAGGAGAGTGTGAACTAATTGTAGGAATTGAATGAACATCGCTTTGCTTCATAATTCTAAAATGATTTCTTTATTATATTTATTTAATGTTGCTCTAAAATTCAAGAGATAATGGACGGTAAGTAAGTTTATTCAAATAAAACTCATACCAGAAGGATTTCATAAACCTCGTTTAGTTAATTAATTTACAACCATATTCTCCAAAAGTGTCTCAGAATAGAGTAGCCTGACTGAAATCTCGCCTCACCCTGGGAAGCATACCAGACGTAGTTCTCACTCACGCTCACTTGATTATGAAAGGGGCTTTTAAACAGCACTCACTTAATTTGCCAACAGTCACATACAATTGGCCGATTTGTCGTTTTTATTTCGGTTGTTCAGTGTTCGAAAAATGGTGCGAAAAATTCAATTCAAAATAAGTTAATTTTTTAATTTAAATTTAAGACGTAACCCAAAAATTTTGATGGAAGATTTGGGCCCAGCGGTTTTTGTGTTCAGGAGGGTGTTGAATAAAAAGAATTTTCCCAATTTAGAATTTTTGATGAATGCACGGTTTTTGTAGCTGAATTTTTATGCTTAAATTTCGCCGTTAAAGGATCACTGAGCAAAAAAAAGTGTCATTCCCCGAATATCTCATCTGTACTGACTCTCTTTCCTCCTTGGGTTTTTCTTAAATTTTTTCTTCACCCCCTAACATAATCGTCGAGATCCAAAAAATAACCAAAAACCTAAAAGATAAAAACATCTCAATAGATTTTTTTATTTGTTCCGGACTCACGGGCGTTCTTTGGGGAAAGGGAGAGCCGGGTTGGGCAAAGGGGTGCAACCAAACCAAAAAATTTACATTGACGTTTAAAATTCCTAAATCGTTTTACAAAAGTATCACAAAAAGAAAAAAATGGTGAGGGGCTTGGAACCAAGAATATCTCATTTTTATAATAAAGGGAGCATAACAAAGAAAAATTTTTTCCCAAACCCTTAAGAGACTGTGGCCCTGCCATCATTTTACACTAATTACAAAATCCCAATTTCTCACTGGTCATGGTAAATTTTAAAGGCTATTTAACAAATTTAATTTAGTTCCTCATCTTCCCCGTGACTTTAATATTGGTGGCGAGGAAGACTTTGAACATTAATCCCCTTTTCTTTCCCCCAAATTTTCCCAGAGAAAAAAAAGATCCCAAGACTGGCTTTCCCAAAGGGGCTTAAAAAAAAATTGACCCCCGAGTTTTTTACCAACTTCCTTTTTTTACCCAGAAATGCTTTAAAAAATTTTTGTGAATTTTTTAAATTTTGTATTTTTTTCTTTAAAGCCAATATTTTCTTTTTTTTTTGTTTTTTCCCCGGGAAAGTGTGGGTTAATACTTACCCTTTTTAAGCCCCGTGTGATACTTTGTGGGGCAGGGGGTTTTATAATTTTTTCAATAAAAAACAAAAAAAAAAAAAAAACAAGAATACATAATTTTTGAAAAACATTGAAAAAATTCGCAGTCTAAAATCTAATTAAATCATCAGTAAACGCAGCAACTTTTTCTACTATATGTCAAATATGCATATCAAATTCGAATTCTGACAATCAAATAAACAATTTTTACAACGAGAATCATGACAAAATGGATGCCAACTTTAGCAACATAACTTATAATATCAAACGATTAAATATCAGTAAGTAAAATAAACAGGAAGAAAAATTGGAGTTATAAAAATTATGAAATCAAAGCAGAAAATAATAGGGAGTATTAAAAAGGTAATAATTTTCAACATTAATAGATACATTAAAAATAATTTCAAAAATATACTTTACACAGTATTAGCCAAAATTGTAGACCCTTTTGAAAATTCTTACGTTTTTTAAATTCATATGCTTAATAGAAAATGTTACGTTGCACAAAATACAGTTTTTTACATCCTTTTAAAGAGAATTTAGTACTATATTCAATACAAAGAAATAGAATTCAAATATGTGCAATGTGTAAAAAAGTTATGCTGCAATTATCGATATGCTTTAGATACAGATAAAAGCAGTGTTATCACACATTACTGAGTGGGATAAACTTTATTTTTTGTTACAACTTCACATCGATGTTTCATTGAACTGAAGATAGTTTTAAGCTCTTCCATCGTTATTACATGATGCCAGGAAACAATTATAGCGTCAATTAGTTCCCTTTTATTCCATGTGGGTACCTCATTCGGACAAAAGTTTTCAAACGGTGCATCAAGTTTTCGATAGGATTGAGGCCAGGACTGTTTCTTGCCCAGGACAACAATAATATTTATTCAAGAAGCAATAACATCAAATAAAAAGTAGATTGGACTCCTAGAAATAGATGTGTGACAAGAAAGGGGCCTTCCCTATGTTAAAATTGCAAGACAGGTGGGTGGTTCAATGAATACATCTGTAGACTGAAAGTTTTGCTTAGATGTCAGAAGACAAATTTAATAAAAAACAAAACAGGAAAACCTAAAAAGGTTCCCCACATCTGTTGATGACAGAAGAACAAAATACTATGTCGCCAAGGTAAAGGAATGTCATCAACGGTTATCAGAAATTGTCTGAATGATGCTGGTGTTTCTTTCAGTTCAAAAAACAATCAGGAGAAGAGATTAGCAGATGTTAGAATAAGAGGTAGAATCCATGAAAAAAGCCTCATCTCAATTTAAAACAGCGCTAAAAAAGACTGCAGTGGACAAAGAAACACATTAATTGGACAGATAATTAGTGTTTCAAGTTATAGGAGCGATGAAACTAATATATCGTTATTTGGTAGTGATAGCCGAAAATACGAAATTAGAAATGCTACATCCTGACTGCATCTAGGCTTTTGTTAAGTACCCACATAGTTTTATGAATTGACCTTGCATGTCAGTAAATGGCATTGATAGGCTTCTTGTCATTGATGGGGCATTGAATACCAGAAAATACATTGACGCCATTCTAGAACTCCAAACTTTTACCTTTCATCAGGAATCTATTTACCAACAATGCTTAATTTATTTTTCCGCAAGATTCTGCTGCTTGCCACACAGTAAAATAATTGAAAGACTGGTATCGTTCTAGATCAGTGTTCCGCAACCCCCGGTCCGCGGATCAAATACTACCGGTCCGCACAAGAAACACTAAATTATTTCTCTTTTATTTACTGTGGTGTATTTTTCTTAGGTTTGAGCTACTTTTTAGGAAAATCACTAAATATTCCTTGTTAAATCAGTTTATATTCATTTTTTGGTGTAGCTATATTTTATTCAGAAGTCACGATTATAAACACAATTAAATTAAAAGTATAAAATCAAAATAGTCTAAAATATAAAAAATCAACATCCTCCCCCTCAGAGGGCCGCGGTAAAATTCACAAACGTTGACTGGTCCGGGGCGATAAAAAGGTTGCGAAGCACTGTTCTAGATCATTGAATTTTTGTCCTGTCCAGGAAACAGTCCTGACCTAAATCCTATCAAAAACTTGTGGAACCGTTTGAAACCTCTTGTCCGAATGACACCTATGAAATAAAAGGGAACTAATTGAGGCTATAGTTGTTTTTTGGCATCCTGTAATAACGAAGGAAGAGCTTAAAACTATCTTCAGTTTAATGAAACATCAATGTGAAGCTGTAACAAAAAATAAAGGTTATCCCACTCAGTAATATGATAGCTCTCTGCTATCCTCAGTATATAATGTATATCAGTAGTTATTGCACAGCATAACTTTTTACATTGCAAATATTTGAATTTTGTTTTGTTTTTATTGAATTTATAGTATTACATTTTCTTTAAAATGATACAAAAGACTTTGCATTTTGTTCAACGTAACATTTTCTATAAGCATATAAATTTAAAAAACGTAAGAATTTTCAAAAGTTTCCACAATTTTGGCCAATACTGTATATTTACATACTACATATTTTGATTTATATTTATTAAAATCTAACATCTGCAAAAGCATAACGTGATTTTTTGCTTGTTTGGGTCTTTCTATGCGTCCTTTCCTTCAATTTTTCTCATGTGTTGGACTTTCATAGAATCAACAATGTTTTGAATCTTGTTTGACAGTATCAGACATCAGAGTATTTTAATCTTTTACATTCATGCAATAAGGATTGAATGAGTTATTTAAAATACAGGATACTGAAACTCTATTACTTTTAATGTTTAAGATATATTCTACCTTTTTTTTTTTAAAAAAAAAGGCTTAACCTTAAAATTTTTAAAAAATACCATTTTGAATTACTTTATGTAAATTCATTTAATCTTATTTTAATAAATATATTATATTCTAATGTAAGGAGAATCAATGGATATTAATACCTTTTATAAATTTCTATCTATTACTTTTATTTAAAAGATAGGTTAATCCGAGTTCATTCCCACATATTCAATACATGCTTTTGTAATTTAACTGGTATTGTGTTTTATAAAAATCCCTATTCTTCGGTTCAGTAAAAGAGTTATATGAGGTCTTTTAAACCAATTAAGGAGAAAAAAATAAAAAAGCAATTTTAAAAATATTAATTTTTTTTAACTTCTTACTCGTAATTAAAAGGGTTATTATTACACAGTAGTGTTCCTTAAAAATATTATAAGGCTTTAGAAAATCCTATTGTGTTATTTAATCAAATATAATATCGGTACTGGAACTATAAAGAAGGTTTTCAATAGTTGCTACTAGTCTAAGATTTCTCTGCAATACGGACTTCTTAAAAGTTTGAAATGGGTATAGAAATTTAAATTCATTCTCTCTTACTACCATATATATTTAATTAGAATTTGTCATTAATAACATAGAACTAATTAGTGAAGTTCGCGCGGGAAAAAGTAATATATGCAGTAAACAAATTAGAATAACTTTATAACTATCTGATCTGAACTAATTCATTAGCTTTCTCTTTAATAATCCAATATAGAAGTAGCATTCAAACTTCTATATTGCAAAAGCAATCAGCTCTACCAAGAATTAACGTTGTCTCTAAACTCCCAGGAATTTACTCCATTGTATTTCATATTCATTGTATTCAGATTCATTAATATTAAATAGAAATTGCAAATGTAGCTATATTTCCGAGGCATGGATAACTTTAATGAAACAATAAATACTTTTAAAAAAAATGGAACAGTAGTTTAAGATAAAAAGAAATAGAAATTGCATTTCTAGTGAGATTAAATATTACATTCCTTTTATCAATTGATCGAAAGTTATGTCTTATACTTATAAAAATAGATGGATATTACTTTTTTTTAATTGTAAGTACTCTAAGCAATTGAAAATAGGAACGTTTTTAAAAAAAAAGCCCCCTTTTGCTTAAAATATTCATAGATTGAGTAAAACTTTTGGAATTTCAGTTTTAATCAGGTAATTTTGAATCGATTTTAAGGTATCCGAACATGTTGAAAATGTCCGAATTTTGTCGACAGATATTTTTGTTTTCTATTTTATTGAATAGGCTATCTTTTGGTTTTACAAAACGTACTTTGTTTTGTTTCTACGCAACCCAGAGACCAAGATACAATCAGTTTTATTAAGTTAGAAAAACCGGAAGAGGGTCTTTGATCTACCAGAGGTGAGCATTTAAATTGTTCAAAATCTGTCATGGTGAGTCTCATTACTCAAAATATTACAAATTTATTTCTATAAAACTTTTTGAACCTGATATTTATGTTATTTTACAAAGAATGTACTAAAATATTTCTTATTATATGAATATTTTTTGATTTAGGGCTTGTTATTTAAATAATGGTCTCATAAAGAATAGGATTTTTCTTATAATATTTACTCAATCAGCTCTAAAATTTTCAAATTTTAATAAAACATTAAAATTTTAGTGCATTCTCTAGATAAATGCATCTAGATTGTTTTGGTAATATTTTTACTAATATAAATTTATTACCTTTATCTCTAATTGCTTTGAAGTTTTACAAAAATATTGCTAAAATTTCACTTATAACTGTGATTTTTGTGAAATTTAGGCAATTTATTTTAAATATTTTTGCTTAAATATTAGTATTTATTGGTACTGAATCCTAAAAACGCCTTTACAATGTTTAAATATGTTATTTTGTCAAAAAATACTCCGAACGTGTTCGGATACCACCGGATTCTCTGCAATACTTCCTGAATATGTTTTTTGGAAGTCAAAGAACTGAAACAAACAACAGAAACACAAAATTGTTTGATACTTCAAATATTGCTTCATTCATCAACCATTCGTGCAAATATGACGAGCTATTATTCCTCAGAAGTTTTCCATTGGGCTCAGTTTGAGATTAAATATACTGGCTGCTCAATAGCAACTAACTTTTTTTCCTAGACCTATTATTTAATCAGTTGAGGTGTGTGCATGATGCGCATGACGTGGATGAAGAAACCTGAGGCGTACGAACCAAATTCTCATCAAAAGCAGAAAAGAGGGATTATAGAATTTTTTTAACACAATGTGTAAAAGTAGGAATCTTGTCATTCTTGTACGATTGAATAACTGTTTATAAACATCGCACTCCATAGCAACGTTATGCCTATTTGTGACGGATCTCATAATTTTGAAGCACAATCAAATGAAAAGAACGATATCTGAACTGTCACCCAATTTTATCTCTCTACACCAGTACTCTTCAAATTTTTTCAACTCACTGAACACTTAGTATAAGGTGGTTTCTAGAAACCCCATTCCCACACACACTTAAAAGAATACATTTTAAAATAATACTTAAAGTAGATCAAAATGTTATAAGTACTTCATGTAAGGACAATTTTTAAAAAGTTATTGTATTTCTTATTAATTATTGTAAAAGTTATTGAGTTTTCTTATTAATTGTTGTAATTTTTTAAGGCTGCATGGTACCCTTTTTCAAAAACATTTTGGAGATAGTAACAGTAAAAATAATTTATGTTTCATATTCAGATTATATTATAAATTGATTCTCAAAGCAAAAAGTCAGTTTAAATTGCGATTATTTTACAATTTTCAAAAATTAAGAAATTTTGAAATTTTTTTACACTTTTATAAAATGCTCAACTTTTAAAATTGATTAGTCATTTTAAGTTATTTATGTTTCTTAGACTATTTCAAACAAAAGTTAGAATAGATTTGAAAATATGTTCCTTGTTGATTTCTAATAATTATTTGTCTTACTAAATGTGGAAAAAACACGATTTTTTAAATATTTTTATTTTTTTAAAAAATAACTAGAGATTTCAGACTTAAATCCATGCTAAACTTTATAGAATGTATGTTTGGGAGTACCTACAAAACAATTTCAAGGCTCTATCTTTAACCAAAAAAAAAGCCTTAAGAATTAGAAAACACCTACATCTCTTCAAAACTTAATGTCTGAGAAAAACGCATTTAAAGTTTGTAACGGCAAGAAAAAAATACTTAAAGTACCCGTAAGGCTCTAATTTTTAATACGCTATTTTCCAACTTAAGTTCTATATCAAAACACTATTTCAATCAATTATAACTGTGAAAATAATTTTTTTTAATTCAAACATATTTTTGCTTTATTTTGGGTATATTTTTACAACGAAAAGCTTTTTTCACCCTAATCTTAACAAAAATATTTTTTCACAAAAATCTTGAAACACAAAGCATTTATGCACAACTAATAATGAATAACAAGCTAAAACCGGGTTTGCCCAAAAATTTAAATTTTTTTTATTTTTTTAAATTTGGGAAAGTTTGAAGTTTTAAAGTCGCCCAAAAAAAACTCAAATCCCAAATATAGTACTACAATTTTTACTATAATGTAGTTTGGCACATCTTGGAAATATTCAGTTTTATCTGCAATACTTGTATTGAAAGTCTTTTTAGGGGATCAGTGAAGGGGTGGTTTTAACTTTTATTTTTAGTAGTATTCCATCTCTTCCTATATTGTTTCTCCCGAGAAAATTTTGGTCAGGGATTTTTTAACACAAAAAATAATAAAAAGTTTCGTTATATAAACTATTTTTAAACAAAAAATTTGCCTTGAAATAATCTTAATTAATTAATTTTGAGTACTAAAAACTCAAAAAACATAATCAATGGTAATGGTTTTAGTAAATGAAATGAAATTAATAAACATTTCACACTGAAAGGGGTTTTTTTTTGCAAAAATATTTTTTAAATTTAAATTTAATTTAAAAAGAAAAAAGCTGTAAAATGAAACCGAAAACAAAAAATAAGGGAAAATTTCCAAAGTATCTTAAAACTAATTTGTTATCAGATCTGAAATTTAGTGGAAAGCTTCCCAATAATAAAAGGCACAAAATAATGCAAAAAAAAAATTTGGTATTTCTGAAATTTGTAGGGTACTATGTACCTTAATATAATATTAATTTGCCATCCAAATGTCATCTTCCCATGCATTATATTTAGTAACTAGGATATGTGTTTTTTTTATACAAACTGTCGAATTCTGGGTCTATTAAAATCACATCTACAATTGCATTTCATATTCAGTGTTTCCTTTCTTTTTATATTTTGATTTTTTTTGCCCACAGATATATTGAGAAATTTTCACATGCATAATTCTGAATGACATTAAAATGTTTAAGATGTGAAACAAATAACATGTATTTGAATAAATTAATAACCTTGGAGCCGTTCTTGCGTAAACTAAGCGGTCTCAGGGGTTTTTTGGTTGAGGGGAAAAAAAAAACTTTTAAAAACGGTGTCATTCATTTAAATTTACCAAAATTCGATCTCTTACAAAATTTTTTACAAAGGATTAGGGCAAAAAAAGTATAAAATGTTTTAAATATAATCACAATTTTAAAAATTATAAGCATATGAGAATATGTAGTAAATATTATAGAACGTTTGCGTTGCGCTAGCTATTTTCTAAACAGTAGCCTCTGATGTGTGTGTATAAAACTTTATAGAATTATATTATTCTTAAATGATGTAGGGCTTAAAGAGTATGATACATTTTATATCTTGAGCATTTCAAAATATTTGAGAAATATTGAATTTTTTTTTAAAAAAAAATTTGAAAATGTAATTTTTTTATTTTTTTAAAAAATATAATTTATTATTTTATAAAAAAAATTCACATTGTAATAAGGATGCATTTAACTTTATAAATCAACTTATATAGTAATTAAAAATACTATTTTAAAAATAGATGCAACGTAAATGAATTGATATTTCTTTAAAAAATGTTTTTTTTATTTTCTTTATAATTTTTTTAAATTTTGATTATATTTAAACATTTTAAAAATTTCTAAAACCTCATTTTCCTTTATAAATAATATGAAAAAGATTCAAATTATTTAATTTTAATTTCAAAGGGTTATATATTTGAATATTGTTTATATTTTCAGCCCTCTAGAGAAAGTTAACACCCCTGAGACCCCACTAATGTTTTAATGTTGAATCTTTATCGAAATCTTTTTCCTTTTCCTTTATTATAGGTATTATTTCCGCAAACGGAAAAACTTGCCTTTTCCATTAGAAAAATATTTAGTTTTGCAAAACAGTATATTAACGATTATAAAATTATTTCATTGAACCCGGAATAGTAAACAACAGAACATTCAGTCTAATAGGTGGTACAAACAAAGAAAAAAATGCTTTGGTATTCTTTTAAAATATTATAATAAAAATTTTTAAAAAGTATCTCAAAATAAATTTATGAATAAAGAAAACTTTCAGTTTTAATGGTTGGGATGAACTTTAGATACATGTGGGGTCACACAAACTTCGAAGAAAATTAGAATCCCTTTTGCATACACATTTAGAAAATTCTCTTAGAATTTTGATTAAGCGAGGAACCCCTAGGTATGCCTTGTGGAAACAGAGGATTCCGTCGAACACAATTTGAAGACCACTGTTCTGCGCCAATGTGAAAATGGGATTTCTTGCGAACCATTGATGTTTATTACTGGGAATATAATCCAGCAGTTGCGAAGGCGGCAGTTGCATCCAGCAGTTGAATGTAAGTCATTTATGAAGAAAAAGGAAGAAATTAAAACCCCCCCCCCCTTTTCCAGTGTTTTCTCAAATGTGGGGCGCGCCCCCTGGGGGGGGATAAAAGGGGCGCGAGCATTGAAAATAAAAAGGGTTAAAAAAATTTAAATTTTCTGGAAGAAAAAAAAAAAAAAATACTTTCTGATATAATAAAAAAAAACAGATTTACATTGATATGATTTATATTTTCATCTGGTAAAAAAGGCTCAAAAAAAAAGATTCTACTTTCGCTATTAGCTATCTTTTGATCCTATAGCTAAATAAAAAAAATATTTTGTTTGCTTTGCTGTAATCCTACGATGAGAGATTTTTTATTACGTTTCTTTTTAACTTAAAATATTACTTTTGCTGGCTTTCGAACTTACTGTTATCCGTTACCTGCACCCCTTTCTTTTGGGGAAGTTGTAAATTATATAATTCTGTTGCGCTTTTTTCCACAATGTGAAAGAGTTTTTGATACATGGATAAGCATGTATTGAGCACTTTAAAGGATTAATTTGGGCCCAAGATTATTTTTATGAGTATACTAAAACATACAATACAAAAATCGTTAATTCTGGGAAAACTTTTTTATTTGTTACCAATGACCTTGACAGAGAATCCTCTAATATGACAGTCTTAATGGGGGCTAAAATGAATTGATAACATATCTCCTTCTTTGGGGTGTAAACGCTTTTAGAATCTTAAGGTACTTTTTTTAGATCGAGTTCCCGGCGACCACTTTTTTTCAAAAATATTTTCTTGAACATGCTGCATTTTCCCCTATGAATAACTTAGTGGTTTTAATTGTGATGGTTACGACTGATTATGGTTTATAAATGTAAATGAGCAGAATCTAAAAAAGAATTGGGCATCTGTAGTCCCTCTAAAAGGAAGTGAACCTGATCAAAAAAGGGAAACACTTGCTGAAATAATGCATAAATCATGTTAGCGAAAGTAAATTTGATAAAAGCAATAAACATGAAACGAAAAGGAAAATTTTCAATAGCTACATTAAGAACTATATCAAGAAAATAGAAGCCATAACTGTACCGCAAAATGCACTTCACCCTGTCAAAAAAGACACAAGCAAGAAAAAGTTCAACAGGATATTTGTCGATCATCAAAGGATATTAAAATTACAAAAACGTGAACAAAATGTGACAGTTTTGCTTGCAAATAGCTTTCCTGTAAAGTTAGCAAAAAGTGTCTGTGATTTGTGTCCTTTATTAAAGTCACGCACATTTGGAACAATTTAGTTCAGTTTTATTGGATATTTTCTCAAATTATGAAAGACAAATAGAAAAATCCTTGAAATAGGTAAGTATATTTTCTCTTAGTTAAATTATTCACTGAAATTGTGATTTTTATCTTGTATATTGAAAATAATTATAAAAAAAAGAATTGGGGTGCATCACTCCCTACGACCATTAACGTTAGTATCGAGTGCACACCTGATCCCGGGCTTTCTCGATTTAAATATTAAAAAAATAACACAATTGCTATTCATTAGAATTTTATATTCTTTTTTTATTACTTAACATTTATTCTAAATGCTAATTCTGCGAGGCTTAAAATTACAGTTTATTCAAAACCGTTTATAATATGAGTATTCATTTCAATAAATCATTTTACATGTTTGTATACATTGTCATGCACTTGGTTTTACTCTCCTTACAATTAAGCTATTATATCAAGAATAATATATTATCATTTTTTAAAAAAATAAACTCGTGTTAAGAGTGGTTACTTCAGCCAGTATAAGAACAAGTTTAATAATTATCAGTGACTTCCATGGGCTTGTCTTGCAGAGCAAAGTTTTTCAAAGGAAGGCTAAAAATTAGAAATTGACACTCAAAGTTATTTTTTGATATTTAGCTCAGATCTATATTTTGTCTTTAAAGTAGCCATCGCAGAAAATCCGGATTCCCAAAGGTATGCTGTTAAAATGGTAATAGTATACGAAATGCTTTTGTTTTCAGTGCAGAAAATTCAGCATCCACCTCTATCCAGAATTCAAAGAGTGATTTATTACAAAATTGCCCTTTAATTTCGTCACTGGATGTGAAATCTATGAAGATCTTTTTTCGGCAGTTGAGAGCCCTTCTGAAGTATTTTGAAATGGATCCCTAACCCATTCGTAACTTGCTATCAATTTGCTCCTCGTCTGTGTACTTGTTGATGCTTTATTATCGTCGAATGCTCTCTGCGATTTAAAAATATATCTATGATTTTGTTTTAATCCACTGCCGTAAATACTTAATACCGTGAATTATAATTAACGCGTGAATTATGAAATGTACATTCAAGAGAGATTCGGTAGCTAATCGATTCGGCCAAGAATGACTAGAATTGTACGAAGTACAGCATTTTTACATGTTTTGTGCAGATGTCTGTTAGGTTGCCTAGACTCACATGTACGTTCGCGAGGATGCCAGATGTAATGGATATGATAAAGAGCAACATAGATTAGGCTATTTTTATAATGACATTTGTACTTTTAAAAATGGATCTTGAAGGAAATAAATCTTTAATTAAATATTATTTCTCAATCTGTTTCAATTTAAAAATTAGAAAGAAAAATAAAATAATTAACCTATTACTTAAAAGTATTTAATTTACTTAAAATATATATTACTTAAGAGTAACATATATAAAATATTTAATACTTATCTTATTAATACTGAATTAAGAACAAGTTTAATAAGTATTAGTGACTTCCATGGCTTGTCTTGAAAGCAAAGTTTTTAAAAAGTTTTTAGAAATTGACCCTCTGAGTTCTTTTTCTATATTTAGCTGATATCTATATTTCGTCTTCTAAGCAGCCACCGCATTTTGCAATATGTTCCGATTTAAAAATCACAGAGAAAGGAAAAATAACATAATAATTATCCTATTCCTTAATTTTTTTTTTTTTGCTTAAAAGTAACATATACAAAATTTAATATTTATGTTATTAATTTCTACGGTTTATAATTAAGATCGTGTATTGTAGCTTTAGCGTCAAAGAGGCATTATTATTGCATTCAGTAATTTATTAATGTATAAGAGGGGGCGCGATAAAAATTGTAGATTGAAAAGGGGGCGCCAGTATTGAAAGTTTGAGAAACACTGCCTTATGCTATATCTACATAAAGAGGATATTTACCAAGTTCTCTCACACTTCAGTCTCCCTTCGAGCTTTCTTCAACTTTTTTAGGTATTCATATCGTCAAAGGATATTTTTAATTTGCTTGATTCAAATTTCTTCTAAATACTTTTTGAAAAAAAATTACTGTTTTTAAAATGACTGCTTACTTTTGAACCTTTTGACAAGATCAACAGACAGATTAATGAGAAATGAATTATATGAGCTAGTTTTAAAACACTGCTCTTGTATAACGGATCCTACTTTGATGGCTCCTAAAAGGACTTTGAGCCTCCATATATATTAACCCGCGATCACTCGCGCGGGGTGTTCTGTACACCCCAGCAACAAGAAAATCCTCCCAGGATTCTAAAAAGAATGCGCAGAATTACGATTCTTTCTGTAGCTGCACATTTTAGGTCATTGAACCTTCAGGCGTGATGCAATCCTTCTTTAAGGAACGATTGGAATGTAATGACCTTGAAAAGTTTATCTGGGGGGCTGAGAACTCCAGCGAGAAGTTGAGCATATGTATACAGTCTGCTCTGAAAGTTTGGAAAATGATTAAAATATTATTTTTCTACTTTCTACTATCATTATCTCATTAAATATAAAGTATATTTATTACTGGTATATACGTTTTATATATATATATACTGGTTTATGAAAAAATATAAAAATATGTGCTTTAAAATGTGAAAATTTTGTATGTTTAGTTTAAATTAATATTAGTCTCATTTGTATGCAATAAATTTAATAATTTTATTTGTATAATACAAAAAACATCTCGTACTTTATAAATATGTAACATAATGACTTAATTTTATTTTCATAATTAAATACACGTGTTTAAAGTTTGGGGTGTTCTCTACACCCCGCGAGTAACGAAAGTAGTAAAATCAGGCGCGAGTGACCGCGGGTTAAGCATATATCAACCACAACACAATGCAGACTTAAGTAGCATCAAGACTCGAACACATAACTCAATATAAGCTGGCTGCAAATTCACGACAAGGAGCATTTAGCATGGTCGTTGTCATTGCAAGGAATCATAGTATAGGACTTTCGTAAAGCTACTGGCCGCGGTAGTCTAGTGATCAAGGAAGCGGACTCGTGGTCGGCGTGTTATGAGTTCGAGCCTAGTACCACTGTCGACCCACTGTGTAGGGAAGCGATGTACATTAAATCTGTCGAGGACTCAAACGTCCATCCATTGGTGTGGTGTGGAAGTTAGGATAGGAGGTGCGAGTTCAGGTGTCGTCTTCGTCACTTGTGACCTTGGTTCAAAATTACGAGATCCGTCACCAAAAACCCTCGAGTAGCTGAATAATGGGACGCTAACACTCATTCACTCATTTTTTTTTCATAAAGCTACTAACCGTTACCCGCCCTCTTTTCTGGGTATTTCATGATGTTATATGACTATTTATTGTTTTGTAAAATATCGATATCTAAGTACTGGCATTGTACTCTCATCTGATTTAAAAAGGACATGATTTCATATTGTAAGGCGAAAATGTATTTTACGCCCATAAAACCCCTCCCACCCCGCAAGCCCTCTTGTGAGTCGACAAAGGAAACATTCGTGCCAAATTTCTAGTATGTAGGTCTAATAGCTTAAAAGCGGGAACTTTTTCAACTATAAAACCCCGTAAGTCCCCGCAACCCCATTGGGAGTTTATTTCCAGAAAACTCGTCCTTAACGGTTTTCTACTTCGTAAAATAAAGAAGCTTTCCAAATGTAATGTCTGTGGGTCTAATGGCTAAAAAGCGGTAATTTTTTTTTATCTGTAACATCCCCCCTCTAACTCTCGCAACCATCTCTTTGAAGTCGATTTACCCAAAATTCATTCTTAGCCGAAATCCCTTCAGCAAAAGGAACATGCTTGTCAAATAGTTCCGGAGATCTCCTGATTAAGTAAGGGCATGAGTGTTGTGTGTGAGTCGCATTGTTCCTATGCATTCCTTCTATCTTAGTTCTCAATTAAGATCATTTCAATAAAATGCTATATCCACCTGATTTAATCGAACTAAATCTCTGTCTGTCTCTAAAAACAAAACTCGCCATTTTCCACCCATATAACAAAGGGGCTTTAACATATACTCACCGAACCATATGTTTCTTAGTCCAAGAAGAAGTGTATGTCTCCTAGCAGCATAGGCCCTGTATTCTTCTATAAATATAGTTTTTACTTGGCAATAATAGTATGCCTATAAAAGAACAAGATTCTATGATGACTCTTACAAATATATGATTTAATCGCAAATTTAACTTTTTTTTTTTGAGGATGCATCTTGAAAATTATCATTCTCTAGCTATTTTTATTCATTTTTTTTCTCTTGGGGTGCTTTTTAGAACAATTATCATAACGTTAAGGCAGAACTTAGTAAATATTTGAAATGGAATTATGTATTTTTCACAGTATTATCTACATTTCCTTCATTGTTTATATGACTTACTCTGGTAATTACTTTTTGTACAAGAAATAAAAATTATTTGTTTTTCTTTAAAGTCATAGACCGATTATAACACTCACCCAAACCTGGAATATACACTGGTGTGCAAAACTTAGGCAACAATGTAAAAATTTAGCAGATAGCCATGAAATTGCAGAAAAGGAGGTCTGGAGATCAGTAGAGGGAACACGTAAGTCAGTAGAAACGTCATGCGTATGCAAATATCAGGAACAAAACGTCAGAAGCGATGTGAGCGTACACAAAACGCGTGATGTCAGCGCGCGCTGCTCAACAGTAGAATGAAATGAAGGACGGAGACACACCACCATATCTCTGCAAGTGCCAGTGAGTCAGTTCGTGAAATATGGCTAGAAGAAATCACCTGGACGACTTCACACGTGGAAGAATGATCGGAAAGCTGGAGGAGGGGCGTACTGTCACCAGTGCAGCTGCACAGTTCGGAATCAACAAAAGTGTCGTTTCGCGCGCTTGGCAAGCGTTCCAAACCACAAGTACAGCTGTTAAAAAGGTTGGTGGGGCCCGGGGCCCGGGACACAACGCAGGGGATGACCGATATATCATCCGCGGTAAAAAATGGTCAACAGCAGTCAGCAAGCGCCATTGCAAAAAACTCTGCAGCAACAGGTGAAAGTGTAGCGGTTTACTGTGGCCAGAAGCCTTCAAAAAGGGGGGCCGTTCCCCCGCCGCCCTGAACCCCTCCCGTTAAAAGTGGCCAACAAGCCACCGTTTGGGGGCCGGGGCAAAAAAACTGGACAACTGATCAATGGAGTCGTGTTCTCTTTACGGATGGGGTCGGTTCAGCCGGCGATTTAACGTTTTTTGAGGAAAATCGGGACCCTTTTTTCCAGTAAATCAAGGGAAAAGACATCGTTACGGTGGTCCGGGAGTTCTTGTCTGGGTTGGCTTTTGCTGAACGGCGGAACTGAGCTTCCCTTTTTTCACGAGGGTCTGAAACCCGGGGGATCGCTATTGTGAGGAGGTACTTTTCCCCCATCTGAAAACTTTTCCGGGTGCTTTCCCCAGACTTATCTTTATGGATAAAATGCACCCACATCGCACTCTTGCGTTGAGGAGCTGCTGGAAAGTGAAGATATCCTGAATGGATTGGAGCGTGCTCCAATTTAAATCCCATCGAACATGTGTGGATGCTTTGGGAACATTTGCCCCCGCTCACATCATCCGATACAACTAACAACTAAAAAGATGTTGATTGGGAATGGGCCCCTACCTCAGAAATGTTGCCCCTGGTTCGGTATGCGGAGAATTTTCAAAAAACCCCTTGTATAAGGGGGGGAATAATATTAAAGGGCATCTTTTTTGTTCTTCCTGTTGGATAGAATCATAGTCACGATACTATGCGTTCAATAAAGCTTTTTTTTTTTGATTCCATACCCTATGGTTGTATTTTCCTTTTCAGCCCGATGTTTCGTCATCCCGATAATACCTCCCTCTTTCAAAATTACATGTCTCTAGATGATTTTTCCGGGAAATTATGGCTAAAACCCCCCGGCTTAAATTTTGCACAAGTGTATAATTTTTTTCTTTGAAATTTAATTCGTGTATTTCTCAGTGTATAATTTATACCCCCCTTTTTTTAAAAAACAAAATCGAAATCATTTTGCCCATATTTCTTGAAACAAAATATGCAATAAATACTAAATATTAAAGCAAACAATGTGATTAACAGTTCCAGATCTTCTGGTTAAGTTCAACTTGTCATAGAATTAAAAGTATTATCTAAATAGATTGTATTGTTTAATGTTGATTTTTAAAAAGGAAATGTACTGGAAGCCTAAATCTGTGAAGATTGTGTTAAAATTAACTTTCCCATATCCTTTCAATTTGATATTATTAGACTCGAGATATATCTTTTAAAAACCAATTATCCATTTTTGTCAAATTGAGGAATGCTAATTAAGAAATGAGTACAATTCAATAACAAAATTCAAAATAATATTTGGAAAGTTTCAAGATTAGTGAAAAAATTAAGTACTGCTAATAATCATAGATTATTCACGTAAAACATTTATTTATAATAGCTTCCGATCGTCCATTTCTTCTCAACTCAAAAATTTGCATAGTCAATAAAATCTTTTAATTTCGATTACCATCATCCATTCGATTACTAGCCAGGTAACGCAAATATCCTTCACTATGACTTCGAGGATGAAACATGATTAATTTACGCCTGCATCCATGATACAGCTAGGTCTATATTTGAGTTTATAAGATAGTTCAGTAGAGATATTTTGAACTAAATTCGTAGCCTAATCCAAGAATCTTCTCAAGTGGCAATAATCTACAGCCCAATATTGCATGTAATGTCTATTAATGCCAAATTCAATTTTGGTTGCGTTATTTTAGCACGTGGTTGCATTAATGGAATAGGTCAAAATATATTGTAGATATTAAATGTATTTTATTTTATGCACATATTTTGTATTACAAAATAGAACTTCAGTTACGATTTTTTTACGTAAATATTATTTAAATATTGTGAAAAGGAATTCCTTTCTCTTAATGGATATTTTTGTCGACTGCAAGCAGTAAATTGCACACAAATACTGAATTTCTTGTCAATAGTATCACACATTTGTAGGTAAAAAATACAAATTCCTTATATTGTTATACAAGCTAATTATATTATATTTTTGTTATGCAACACATAAAATTTCATGTATAATATGTTAATCTTTAAAAAATAATTAAATCTGGTTAAATAGTTATTGTGTGTGTTAAAATGTATTGTAAATTATAAATATATAATGTATAGTATTTAAAAACTTCCTCCATCTTTTCACAGGATTAAGTTTCCAATTTAGATGGTTCTTCGTAAAATATCATTTGCTTTCTTTTAGTTTCTATTATTTTAAATGGAAGTGAAATGAAATGCAAAAAAAATCTTTTTAATTTGCCAAGGTTCTTTAACGATTGCATGACATTCCTTTAACAAGTGCATTATTTTTTTAAAAAGGTTAAAAAGTAAATTAGTGTATCATGCAGAAAGACATCTTTCCCTTGCCAAGAATTCAAGACACTGACGACTCTACAGGTGGAAATAAATAGTGTTTTATCCTTTATTTGAAGAATGATTATTAGCAGGTTGGACTTTACACTGAAGACAGAGAAATGACAAACTTCACCATCGGACTAAAACTTAAGCATTTGAAAGTCAGGGCTTTTGGGATATCCATTTCTTTTGCCAGTTTCATCAGACTGTGTGTGTGAAACTTTTCCTTAATAAACTCTCAGTCAGTGTTGTACTTCTATTCTTGGTACACCTGGATGGCATGAGCTTCGTTGGACGCACATCTGAAGAACTTCTAAATAACATTTGAAAAGTGTTGCAAGACAACGTGTGCAAGTTTGAAGTTAATCCCTAAAAAATTTTAATGCTTTGAATTCTTTTTTAACTCGCCGTTTCCTTAGACATCTCCAGACGCGTCTTCGCTGGACATAGAGTCTCAGTTCTAGTTCTTCTCATAGCTGAAAATTAATCTACTCCAGTCGATGAGATTTCAGATAAAATTATCCCAGTCAGACGTAGTGCAATGACCGTGGCAGCCTAGTGGTCAAAGTAACGGACTCCGAGTCGGCTTATCTTGAGTTTGGCGTGTCTCACCATGCAGGGGAGCGATGCGAGTTAAATCTATCGAGAGCTCAAACGTCCTCCCGTTGGTGTAGTGTGGTTGTTAAGAGGCGGTGCCAGCTCAGATATCGTCTTCGTCACTTAAACATGGTTCAAAATTTCGAGGTCCATTGCCAAAAGCCCTCGTGTAACAGAGCAATGCGACGTTTATATTCACTCCCTCGCTGATGCTGTGCAACGGTGAGGAGCAGTTGACACAATGTTCATCGTCCATTCTCTGAGCTGCTAGTCGATGGTTATTGTAGTCACTGGTGTCACGGTTACACATCGAATAGTAAATAAAGATGCCACAGAATTGGGAGCAACGATTGCGCTATCTCTCCATCCTCACGTTCTATCGTCCCTTTCGGTTTATTTTCACCTTCTTGATACTCTGATCTTGGTTCACTGATTCTTTCAACATCCCAGAATTGTAGTATCATTTCTTCTCCAAATGTCAAGCAATTCTGCAATTTTGCCACCCTGCTTCCTTTGGTCCTCTTTCAAACGATGCCTCTGCCACACTATTCGTGAATTCGTGTTCGAGGTATTGATACAGTCCACTTGGTCGACGGTGCTACAATTGAATGAACGTTGTACTTAAGCTCTGGAATGTCCCGTGTCTTAGAAAATGATCCGGATTCTTCCTTCTAAGAAACTGGAGTTCCAACAATTTAGTCATTAGCCACCAAAAATTAATTATCTGTATATTCTGTCGTAAGGTATGTTTTGCATACACAATCTCTCTCAAAATATTAAGTCTTCATCCACCAATTTTTATGATACAGAATAGTGATTGCCAAACGAGCTACTAGTAGCTCACGAGGATGTTTTCGGTTGTTCATATTAACTTTCCTCTTGGCCATTGATAGACATTGATGCTGAAGTGGTATCTAATTGTGTCACGGGGTATATTGATTTTCAAGAAGGTAATGTGCTGTAGCTTAGTTGATACTAATTCATTTTCAAAATGATTTATTTGTAAAATGGCTTTCTCCAAGCTCTGAAAATATCTGGTACCCTATTTTAAAGGGGAAAAAACATTTTTCGCCCAGGTTTGTCTGAAAGTGAAAGCACTCTTCAGTTCTATACATCTGTGTGAGATTTCTTTCCAGAAGATTTATTAAAAATTAGTACAACTAAGACTCACTGATGCACATTTGAAAACTGCATTCGAATGGGACAAGGTAACTCCCCAACTCCCTCTCTCCTAACATTAAAAAAGTTCATGACAATAATAAAAGAATTTCATCCTTCTCAGAGTAAAGCTGATATTTCATAAAAAGAATCTACTATTACATTCGTTAGTTATTAATAACAACACATCAATTTCTTTCTTATGTACAATTCAATATTAGTTTATTTTTGTAATAAATAGTTTAATTGAAATGTATTTCGTATGTTTACTAGAAGTGTGTAAGTTTACAGGCAATTTGTAAATGTAACATATTTTTAAAAAGTGGGTGGTTCTTTCTGTTGGTAATTCACTGTAGGTTTTAAAAACAGTGCGGTAGTCGACCACTGATACTGCTGGCCACACAAAAGGCAACACCCTAAATGAAGCATGCAAACCATGAGAAATTTAATTTATACACTGGCGTCAATGAAATATACAAATCATTAGCATTATAGGGCAGACGCTCATTACGGGTGACCATAGTCTCACCCGCAGCGCTATATAAGAGGAAAATAGATTGGCGATTTGAAGTACAGCAATTGTTTTCTCGGGCATTTTTTTTTTTGCTTCAACTGTTTACCTATGCCTCGCAGAAGACATCGATCGACTTTTGAGCAAGATTCTGAATTTGACCGAGGAAAAATCGTCACCTATAGGAATTGAAGATTAGCCTTCAGAGAAATCGGTCAACGGGTTGAACGAAACCAAGCAACTGTGATGCGGATCTGTCATTACTGGATACAGGAAGAAACGACGAGTTCGGTCACACGCACCTCGTTCCTCTATTGCCCGTGATGACAGGTGGATTGTGCGCATGGCAGTGATTGCGTGCAGCCATATCACGAGCCACAGCACAACAGATTTAGACGGTTACGCATCATTCGGTGTCTGCTCCTACCATTCGACGCCATTTGCAGCTGAGTGGAATGTCCGCAAGGTGTCCATTGCTTCATTTACCCTTGAAGAAAAACCACAGGCATTTGCGTCGCCAATGGTGTTATGAACAGCGAACATGGACAACAGAACGGAACAGCATTGTGTTTACTGACGAATCCCGCTTCTTCCTGCAACATCAAGATGGTCGGATTTGAGTTTGGAGACACTGTGGTGAGAGACTGAACTGTTGCGTTATGCATCGCCTTATTGGTCCTGCATCCAGTATCATGGTTTCGGGTGGTATTGGATTTCACTGCCGCACCCTTCTAGTACGCATTACCGGTACATTGAACATCCCTCTACATCTCGGAGGTGTTGTACCCCGTAGCCATCCCATAGATTCAGCACTTGTCATTAGCCATCTTCCAACAGGATAAGGCGTGACCATACGTGGCATACAATGTTAAAGAGTTTTTCTTTACCCATCAAATTTAATTGCTTCCTTGGCCTGCTTGTTCTCTAATCTATTGCCAATCGAAAACTTGAGGTCCATGCTTACACAACGACTGGTCCGGGATACAACCCCCGCTGTTACACCAGATGAACTTTGGCAATATGTGGAAACCGCAGGTACTGCTTTACTGCAATGATACATCCAAAGCCTCTTTAATTCTATTCCGAGGCGTGTGGTGGCGGTTATAGCCAACAAAGGCGGCTACACTAACTACTGATTTTGTCATCATATACACGGAACAAGAGGCTGTAATTTTAATCATTTGATCTTTGGATAACATGTTATCTACCAAATAAATTTCAATGTGATAGCTCTGATCCTTCTTATTGTTTCATTTTGTGTGGTTAGCAGTGCAGTTTAATTACTATGAAATTTGTTGAGTGTATGATTTCAAATATTTTTATTGCTTTTCTTCCTTTCAAAAGTTTCAATTACATTCAAATTGCATTTAATATATTTAAAGGTATCCTATTAAATAAAGTAACTTTATATTATTGGAAGGACTAAGCAATTTTATTCACATTTGTGAATTCTAATGAATATTTAATTTTAAATACAGCTAACATAAATGTTAGATTTTCAAACATTTTAGATTTATTATTCACTATCTTTATTTCTGTTATAAGTAATTGCATTACTTAATTCTTTGTGAATTTCTGTCTTTGTAATAAATAATGAATATCAAATTCTTCCAATTTAATTTCCGAAAAGAAAGTAATCTTAAAACTGTTTATACATAACTATATTATAAAAGAATACCAAAATTATTCATGGTATTAAACTTTCCATGCACAGCTATTCATGCTTTACGTATAGTTAAGAAAATTTGCTTATCATTTAGTACTTTTTCTTTCGTTAAAGGAAGAAATGTAGTTTACGTTATTGGATTGGAAAAATGAATTTATTGATTTTTAATTAATGTAGCTCTTAGAAACAACATGAAAAGGTTATTAAATTTTTGGAAATTAATAACATTTTTTAAAATATTTTCAAACGTTTTCCAAATAATCTTCTATTTTTTAATTCCTGATTACCCCACTCTCTCCTTTTATATATATATATATATATATATATCGTTCAAATTTTCACAAACGTTAATAAAATACTTTCTATTCATCCATTCAATGTAGGAATTGACTTAAATTTGTTTTATATTACTTGTTTTTTCTACAGAACATATTTTTGTATCCATTAACAATACGGGCTCCTTTTTATTCGCCGCAGCAACGATATCAAATTTTTATTCTCATCTCTGCCCAGTACCTCATTTTATGTGTGTAGGAATATAAAGAAAGAAAATCTTATTAGTACTGTTTCACATCTTTTTAAGGAAAATGTTGGTTATTGTATTATTATTGTAAGTATTGTTTAAATACCTATTAAAAATTCAAAATAAAAACAGCATTTATTCCTTTAAATATCACTTCATATAAATAATCCTTTTCAATTAAGGTAAATCTATTTCCTCTTCCTGTGGTTAAAAATTAACTTTTGGTTTTTAATGCAAGTGTAATAACTTTATTTTTAGTGTACATTTTAGAAAATGAGCTTGCTGTAAGCTACCTTTTGTATGCTGATATGATAGCAATATTTAATTTTAGTTTCCATTTGTAAGAAAATTTCAATAATTAACTACTAAAATGTATTGCTGAAATAATGTATTACATATTAAGACAATTAAAATTTTAATAGAAAAATTATTCCCTATTTCTTTCATAAAAAACATAAATAATGTTTATTTATAAATATTTATTTAGAATTAAAATTATAAGAAAGAACTTTTAAACTATGAACCTAAAACTTGGATATATAAAAAATTCAATTTCAAATAAGAATTAAGTAAATATTAATAACAGAATTTTTATTTCGACTTGCTCTACTAAAATTTTAATCAAAAGTTTAAAGCCTTAAGCTAGATATAATGCTAGTAACGTCTGTAATGAAAAGAAAACGTTTGGATGGATCAGTTTGATGAACTATAAAAATTATTTAATGGTTGATATGAAATTGAATTATTTACATCTTCCGCTTTTAATCATGAATATTATGAGTTTTACAATCATCATTATATATCATGACAATTATCAATACATAGTAAAGTGGAGTATCTAAAGAGGATTTCAGTTCATGCCACGAATTTTAATTAAAAAATCTTAATAAATTTTTGTAATGTTTTAATGAAAAATATTGCACCTTTCTCAAAATTCTTATGGTAATTTATTTACGTTATTTTCTTGACTGAAAAATGAAGTTTCGAGTTTATCTCACACACATTCAAGATGTAAACATGCTCATAATAGTTAGCTGCCTAAGAATAAATGGTATGATTTCCATAAGTTAATGAAAGTTTGCGTTTTCTAGATGGCCATGCATCTGTTTCTAATCTTTAAATAAGTTACAAATTTATATGCATTCTAAAACAAACAGGTACTCTTGAATTAAGTTAAAAACATTATTCTCTACTATAAAAGCGCATTCTTTGTAAATTATTTCCAAACCGCAAGACAACAGTACTATTAAAAGTGTACTCTGCATATTTTGCATGTATACTCATAATTCATATTCAAGAAAGGTAAAAGTGAAGGATTTACATTAAAAGTTAATTAGCGAAATATTGCCCTTCATGTCTAATATTACTTTGAGGAAACTTTTCGTCGAATTACTTATTTTTAATAATCTCTAGAAAGTAACACCAGCATATTAACAAAGGTAAACTGTGGAATTTTAAAGTAAAAGTACTACTCACTTCGAATTGCGATACATAGTGGATTGACTGAGATTTGACTTCTTATAAGTTGATTGAGTTATTTAGAATATAGAACAACCAGGGCCACACATTATCCCGATTTCCTATCTGAATAAATATTTGTTGAGACAATGGATTTAATTATTCATTTACAACAACAGTAGGATTTATTTAAATCTGAAGATTCTGTGTCTAAAAAATATGAACCAGATCGAGTTGTAACACTCACCGGAGTCCATTTCCTAACTATTTCGTCAAGAAATTGTAAAAGCACTACTGCACCTCATTTCATTTCAGATCATTTTCCCCAAAAACCTCCACTGCTGTGGTACAAATGCGTCTTCACAATCCAGGTATCCGTATGCAAGAGGAACAGTTATGAATGTTCCTATGAACTGATGGCAGAGATGTGCCCATTTATGTTGAACAGAAAGACACGTTTCTTGAACCAGATAGCTATGGGCTTTTGTACTCCTCACGAACGAGTCTAGGTTCACAGAAAGAGTGGCTTAGGACGTCAGCTAACTTAGAAGGAACTACTCACCTGATACAACCAATCCAACATTGTTGAAAGACACAGTTATAGGGAGTGGTTTATATAATCACGGTTTAGCCAGAGATCTCTCTTAGTGTTCTCTCTGACGCACGTGTATTTCAAGGAACAGTTAGAGATCGGAACGAGATCCTTGATTAGTATGTCCTACCATATACCGCTGTTAATGGTAATGAATTCATTTTGATGAATGAGATAATACGCGATG
Organism: Trichonephila inaurata madagascariensis; assembly: GCA_019973955.1. NCBI lineage: Eukaryota > Metazoa > Arthropoda > Arachnida > Araneae > Nephilidae > Trichonephila > Trichonephila inaurata. The sequence goes on along the minus strand of BMAV01016274.1, from coordinate 6,862 downwards.
TCACCGAATTGTGCTTGTTAAGGATTATTTTGAGGACAACGGTTTGGAGTGAATGGAGTTACCAACTCAATTTCTAGAATTCATTGCAATAGAGCATAGTTGGAACAACTTTGGTAGACACTTGACACCTACTCTAGGGTCGTTAAACGAGCTAGAACAAAGTACTTGTCTGGTCGTCGCTTCTCATTTCGGTAACAGGCAATTCAATTGGAAGCATAGGCACTAGATACTGCTAATGCATTGAAGCAGGGGAAAGATAAAATTTTTTTAAAAACCAAATTTTTTGTCTAACAAGGGGGGGAAGTGGAAAATTCATTTGGGATCAAGATTTGGGTTTAAATAGTAGTCCCCCTTTAGATGTTCCCCCTTAAATGCCGCCGAATAGTCAATTCAGAGAAATTACCCTTTTCCGAAATTCATGCTTAGTTTTTTATACAAAAAAAATTAAAATAGTTTAAAACTTTTTAAAAAAATTATAATATAAATTCAAAAATATAAAAAGATATTTTTATTATATTAATTAAAAAAATAATTAAATTAATAACAATAATATATTTTAAAAAATTTTTTTATATAATATTTTATTTAGAGTATATTTTTTTTTACATTATAAAACTATTTGTAGCTATTTTTTTTTTAAATATCGTTTAATATTTATTTTATATTTTAGTATAAATATTATTTATTAATTCACAATATATTTATAGAATTTAATATAATTATTTATATAACTGCAGTAATTTTTACCTTTTTAAAATACAAAAAAAATTAAAAAAAATATCATTTAATATTTAATAAATTTTATAAATAAATTTATTTAATTTAAAAAAAAATTAAATGAATTGGAAAAAAAAAAAGTTGATTGCGTGAAATTAAACCCCCGACCTCGCGCATAGTAAGCAGACGATGTACCAATCAAGCCCAACCCCGTTGTAGAAAAAAAAAAAATTAAATTGTATGCTAAGCATTTAATTTTTGATTTTTTAATTTCTCCGAATTGACTGACCATTCGGCGAAATTACATTGAGGGGAGAACGCCCTAAAGGAGTACTACAATTACACCAAGTTTCGATCCCAAATGAATTTCCTTAGTTATGCCCTCTCCTTGTAAGATATTTTCCAACGTCTCGTTGTAGTACATCACAAGCAGTTAATTTCGAAATTGGGGTGTGCTGTTTTTTTTAAAAAAATACCTTTTTGAAATGATAACTTATTTAGACGCGTTTTGCTGGAGAGTGAACTTGAATGACGCATTTTAAAAGACCAAAAATTGCTACGCTCGCGTTTGTAACGCTCGTAACAATGGTAACAATACTACTCGTAACAATGCTACTGAATCATTTGGGTTTAATGAGTCATGTATCGCAGAAATTTATGCAGCGAAATGTAGAGCAGAAAATGGACAAATAATTCTAATGTGTGATTACTATTTATATTTCACCAAATCAAAGTGTAGAGAAAATTATAGAATTCATTCACAAAAATTTAGTTGCCTACGCAGTAAATCCGGATCAACTCTTCTGAATAAACTGCCTATTATTTTACTTGGGGATTTTAATGTAGATTTTTCAAAAGACAAATCAAAGCCTTTAGTAGATTTTTTAAAATCAAAATTCAATTTAATTATGTCAAATGACCCAAAAATGAAAGCACGACAGTACGGGCAACGTTATACGGAGTTTTTAGATATTTAAATAATTTTGAACTAAAGTATTTATAACCTATTTCAGCTACCATAAACCTATTGTTTCATTCTTAGAATACAATTAAATCACAAATAGGATTGTATTTTTCGCAAAAAATATTACTTTAAGAGTACAGACATGAATAAATAATTTTATATGACAATACTGTGACGTCTTCGATTGGGGTGAACCTCCCCATCTATTCATCTGAAGTTTTATGGCCCCAAACAGACGTTGGGTGACAAAACAGGTGGCCATGGGGTCATTGTTGTTTTTTTCTGGCCCGGAAACGCAGACATCGCGTCTGGAATTTACAATGGCTAAGAATGCCGGTGACAATAGGTTGACGTATGGCGAACCCCCTGTATGAAGAATCGTTGCGTAGAGAAATAGGGCTATGAGGCCCGGGGTGGTGGAAGAAGGGGAAGTTTAAAGAAGTTGGATGAAATTAGGGCCCCCCTTGGATTCCAGACAAACGGGGGAATGTGTTTGTGTTTCCCGCGCAAAGGGGGAGACAAAAAAGGTGGCCGGGGACGAGGGCAGATTTTTTTTTTTTGCCTGCCAAGGGGGAAAGGGCGGGGGGGCGTGTGGTTTGACCCGCCCCTGGTTTTTAAAAGGGGTTAATTTTGGACGGAGGGTGAAAGGGGGAGGGGCCCTGGAGGGAAACAGAGGGATAGGGGCCCTGGAGTGAGACGGCCCGGGAGCCTGGATGGAAACGAGAACCATGGGTAAACTGGGGGGAGTCCGGAAAAAGGGAAAAAAGGGGATTGTCGAGTCCCTTTTTCGGAAAAAAGGATTGCCCTTTCCGGTAAAAAAAGGCGTACACCGGCGGCATATTTATTGGATTTTTTGGTAACATATAAAAGCTATTAAATACTTTTTAAAAATTTTTAAAATGAGGCTGTGACAAATTTTTCTTGTGTGCAAACCCTTACTGACGACTTTACAATACTAATATTCTCTTTTTTTTATTCCCCCAACTCTAACCCCTGTAATAACATTAAAAAAATTTGGGGGTTTAAAACACCTTAGTGTGGTCATAAGTACACACACTTTTTTTAACCAACAGTGCATTTTTTTTTTTTTTGTGAACCGTGTTTATTTTAAACTTATGCAGATTTATGAGTTGCATTCAATAAAAAACTGTTTAGATAGATTGCACATTTCTTCCAAATTTATAGTTTCTCTGTTCATTCGTTTTCAAACCATACACAAAATAACAAGTTTCTCCTAAAATTTTGGAGACCAGTCCATTAAAGCAATATATAATATAACAATATTATATCACACATTAAAATAAGATTCATAAATTTTGTTAAAATGTCCAGTAATCAAAATTGCAACAATTTTGAAATACATATTGCTTTGGAGAAGGTAAATTATAAGAGATGATTGATTTAAAATTTCCGTTCCTTCAGAATTGTTCATTTCGTATACAGCATATTTCAAAAAATTATTAAAACTGTTCTTTCTTCCAAAATAGTTTAAGATTCCATAACTTAAAAATAATATTATTATCGCATTAACAATATTTTTAGTCAGAGTATGTAATAAAATTAACATTTTGGAATTTCCTATAAGAATCAACCTTAATGAATTTAGTTCTTTTAGCATTTGTTAAGGGATAAATTTCTGCAGATAAAATTCACAGAATTGAGTGTTTTTAAATAATTTATATATATAAAATGTTTCGGTTTTCAAAAAAATTTCCCTTTTTAAAACTTAAATTTTATTTTTTTTCTCTTACATTTTAAGTAGTTTTTTTTATTACTTTCCTGTCCATTTCACGGCGTCATAAATATCATTTTCATATTTCGTAAAGAATTCACATTTTTAATGCATATTTCTACAAACAAATCAATATTTTTAACTGATTTCTGAAAAAAATTACCAATCAAGAAAGGAACAAAATTAATGAATTAAATAAAAAAATTTTGGATTCCTCGCTTGGAAACAAACAATGAAATTGAAAATCCCTTACGTTTCCACAAAATTATCCTGTGCCTCTTAGAATGTCCAAAAAAAAGTAATTTCAGTTATTTTCTCAGTCTAAACAAAGAGAGAAAATAATAAATAGAAATGTAATCCTGCAAGGCATACTTGCTTTTGTTACAAAAATAACTCACCCTGTTCCAAATCAGTTTCTGGCAAAAATGACAGACGGAAAAAAGAAGTAAAAATAAAATCCTTAGCAAGAGCCACACACAAATAAGTTTCACTGTATCATTATTTCAAACACATTTTAGAAAGTGTGAGAATTCTTATGAATTCTTACGTTTGTTAAACTGTTAGAAACACAGTTTTATAAGCAATTGTAAAACAAAAATTTAAACATTTATTAGTTTTTTGTTCATACTTTTGGGAAAAAATTAAATAAACATTATCTCTTCTTAAAAAGAAACAAAAGAAACAAAATTCTGATATTTATATTTTTTGTCGTATCTATAAATCTTGGCCCGAATATTTTTTATTACGTTACTTTATCACGCAGACAAAAATTGATTAAAAAGACTACTTGTAAATTTTTTATTGTTAAATTTTTGTGCTTTTTTTGTGTATGTTTAAACTGCATCTAGTTATTTAAAACTAAAAATCATGAAATTTATATTTAAACTATAATATATTAAATACATAGATATATATTTGACTATTTCAAAGAGGAGGAAGTACAAAGGATATTTGCTGAAACAGAAAAGCATTCCATTCAATTTTTCAGTTGAGAATTTCTTAAATAAAACACCAAATTAATGAAATCCAATGAGTTATGTTTTATTACGAAATAGGAATTTAATTTATTTCAAAATATAGTGATTTAATGTAATTAGTTTTAATCTCAGAAAAATCATTTTATACACAAAATAGTAATTTCAGTGGAGAATGAATGGAATCAAAATAAAAAGAGCCATTGAAAAGGATTTAGTTCTTTAATACCAGATAATTGAAGTAGTGTTAGATTTGAATAACTTGGTCTTCTAGTGAAAGATAGCTGCTAATACTTCGTTATCAAATTTTGCTTAGTGCCAGTTCACTTTAAAGGATTATTTTCTTTAATAGCTCACCAGACTAAAAGACTAAAAAGACTCTCAAAAATCTAAAAGACTCATTCACACACACACACACAGGTTGTGTTACACGTATATTCGTATAGCAATTTACTCGTAATTTCATCTAATAGAGTTCTTCATAACTCGAAAGGTGCCAAGTAACAGAAATTATAAGATAGAATTCCTTCAATATTGTATTTGTGTTTTGTCAAATGATCTTTATGTAATAACACTATTTGTACATTACATTATAATAAAAACGATGACAAAATTTTCCGAACTATTTTTAATGTAGGAAAAAAAATTTGAAAAAAAGAAGTGTGTGTGTGTTTATAAGAGTTTAAGATACTTTAAAAGTGCGTACATGCATTTTTGATATTAATTTCTATTGCTCGTTAAAGAAACGAATTGAAAATTTAGTGAGAAATAAAGATGCGATTAATTTTTAATTATTGATTCAATTCCTACTATTAGTTCACACTCTCCCTATATATATATATATATCTTGTTAAAATTTTCAATTGTCAATATTGTTTTATTCATCCACTCAAGTTCAAATGCATTTTTTTTAAACTTTAAGTTGATGACACTTGATATTGGTACAATTTTTTTCAAAAATTAATTCATTAATTAATTTTATAGCCCGCTGGGATGAATGGGTAGATCATTAGATGAAATTTATTCACTTCAGGGTTAAATACAGTTTATTTATTGTACATAGTTACATCTACACAGATCTAGGATATATATATAAAATAGAAACAACATGGGAAATGATTCCCTCGCGTTGCGTACACCAGAAAATCTACCGTCTAAATGATTCAACTCACGGTTTCCCACCAGGGAGAAACTGCACATGTACTCTGTCTTGTGGCGCCATCTAGCAGTCATTACAATGAATAAATAATAAATATTATAAATTTTAGTTTTTAATTTAAAATGTGTTCTGCGTTATTTCTGACGACTTTAGAACTAGCTGCAACAGATGGCACCAGTAGATTTTGCTAACGAATTTCTTTTAGCTTCAAATACTTATTTTTTTTATTCATCCACTGAAGTTGAAATACATTTTTTTAAACGTGTAGTGGGTGACTTTTGATGTTAATACAGTTTTTTTTCAATCATTAATTCATTCATTAAATTTAGTTAATTAAAAATCAAAAATTTTCTTTGTTGACCTAAGCAGGAATTGACTTATTTTTTTTTCCTTTTCTTTTTCTTTTTTTTCCCCATATTACTTGTGTTTAGCTTAATTAAAATCCGTAAGTGAAATCAATACCCTTTAAGGTATCCGACTACGTTTGGAACAGTGATTTTAAAAAAGTGCATAAATGGATACTTTTCATGATATTTAGTGTCACTTAGGTTATAATACATGTATAAAATTGTTTTAAGGACATTTTGACAAAAAATATTTAAATATAATATTTCGGCAAAAATTAACTTAGAAACCTTTTTTCAAAATGTTCTCCTTGTGAAAATGCTTCATTACAATATTTTTGCCTGTATATAGTCGACCTATGAACAGAGGCTCAACTATGATTTTTGAAAAATTCACATTATTTTCAGAGTTACAACCCATTGAAATAATTATCGGCGTTTTTCTTAAAATTTCTCCCCTCTGTTGTCGTAAAATATGGATAAACCCACTTCTAAGTTATATATTTCAAAATTCTAGTTGAGCCTCTGTACAGAGGTTCAGTATACACAGGCAAAAAATTATTATAATAGAAACATTTTCACAAAAGGAGAATGTTTTGAAAAGGGGTCATTCTATGTTCATTTTTGTCAAAATATGTACTTAAATATCTTTTTTGTAATATTATTCTTAAAACAATTTTTATATACATTTTTTAATCTAAGTGACACTAAATATCAGAAAATTATCCATTTATGCGTTTTTTTTAAAGTCATGGTTCCCAAAGTAGTCGGATACCTTAACAAAACTCTCTCCTTCGTTTTGTTTAAATAAAATGATATTTTTTGACAATACAGGGAATTTTTTTAACCAAGAATGTAAACGTTTCGTTCAATGAACATTCTTGCATCAATTTTTAAGCAATATTTGTCTGAAGGGTTCGTCTATTTAATCAGATTTAGAGATTTTTTCCCTTTTTCCCCCCCTTTTCGAAA
>BMAV01016273.1:0-14507 GCA_019973955.1 Trichonephila inaurata madagascariensis | reverse complement strand
TTAGAACGTAATTTAAAAAGGGCTTGAGAACCTTAAAGTAAATCACTTTTTTTCCTTGGAGGGGTTGTGACGTCTCTCGCGTCCTTCTGCTAACATAACTCCTAAGTTCCTTGACGGCCACGATTAATGGCAAAACCTTTCCAACCCAATACCAAGAAGATAAACAGATCAAATATGTAAATGAAATATACTTTAAAAGGATAGAAGCTTTGATGATAAGAAGCGGCAAGTTTAGATATAACTGAGTGTGGAATCATTCGGATCAAGAGTTAGATGTCTTATATCTCTGAAAGAAAGATACGTTCATTATAAAGGAGTTGGAATCTTCATATATAAAGTTACATTATAGGTATTACTAAATCGTTGAAAGAAGGAGGCTCTGCAAAAGGTAATATTTTGTATAGGAAGTTAGATGAATCGGTTAATTTATTATAATTAAGATAAATGATCTAGTTGCGCGATCTGACTTGAATATAAGGTCTAGTTAGGATGTAACTCTCACTTTAAGAAAGTTGTCAATTAGAATTAAGTAATATAAGTTATTCTTAATAAAAGTTGTATTAAGAATTCAATATGTCTCATCATTTTGATAATACTACACCTCTAGCTTACGCGGATCCGGAAAGACATAGTCATCACAGAATGGCTATGTCGCACAAATAGCATTTGAACTTTTTCTTCCTCATGTCTTTTTGACAAGGCGAAATGCTGCATTTATGGCTTCATAGTTTTCTTTAGGCAGCATTTGAACATTTCAATTCAACTCAAACGCTTCATGTCTATAGATTTTCTCATATTTATTTTCGCCATCTTGATTAATATGCATTATTTCAGCAGGTTCTTAAATTGCTTGATCAGTTTCAACTTCCTTTAATAGAGATCACAGATGCCTATTTTTTTAATACTCTGCTCATTTACATTTATAAACCATAATAAGTCGTACAACACAGAAATCAAAACCACAAAATTGTTCATGGAGGAAAGTGTAGCATGTTCATAGAAATTTTTTTGAACAAAAGTGGTTGCTCAGGGAACTCGATCAAAACTATTAGCTTGATCGTGTAACTGGTATCAGTTTGTCACTCACAAAAAAGAGGCATATTTGTGACAAATTCTTTTTAGTTCCCATTAAGACTGTCTAATAGGAGGATACTGTCAAGGTCACTGTTAACGAATAAACAGTTTTCTCAGAATTGACGATTTCGTGAGCCTGGGTTGTGACTCTATGCCTCATGCGACCGCTCCATGTTAAAAGTGTATTCAATATAAAAATATCGATGTCAGTTCTAAAAAATAATTGTGTAAAACGTTTTTCATTATGCATTATATGTTTCAGAATACTCATAAAAATACATCTTGGCCAAATAATCGTTCAAAGTGCTCAATATGCTTATCCATTTATCGTAAAACGGGAACTCTTCAGTATTCGAGGTTTTAACCAGTTCGAAATACGCCAAGATCACCAAACAGGGTGATCATTCAAATGTGGCTATCCATCTATTTGATCTTCTTACGTCTGTTTACGTTACAGAGCTAGAGTTAATGAGTTAGAAGTTGTTCTCGGTTCTTCCGCAACATAAAAAAGTCCGAAATACAATTACACCTTTTACAAAGAATACATAATAAAATGAATTTTTAATGTCAGTTTTTGGCTTATTTCTGATTAAAACTTTTGATCTGTTGCTAGAAAAATAATATGTGGCTCTCCATCTATTAGACCTTCTTACGTCTGGCTACGTCACAAAGATAGAGTAAACGAGATAGAAATTGAGCGGTCTCTTCCACGACATAAAATAGTCCAAAATACAATTACACCTTTTAAAGAGAATACATACAAAATGGATGTTTAATTTAAGTTTTAGGCTTGTTTCCGATTAGAAAATTTGAACCAGTCTTAGAATAATATTTTGAGTGTAGTTGAAAAAATTAAAATATCAGAAATTTGTTTGGATATTAAACGCTCAAAAAAAAAAAAAAACATATTCCTTTGCATATATGATTTTTTTTAAAAAAAAAACTTTCAATTTTTTTTTGAAACAATTAAATATTTTTAAATTGGAAATCTTTTTTTTTTAAACTCTAGGTTAAAGGAAATTATTTAAAATTTTTCTTAAAAATTTTAAATTCAAAAATTTTAAAAAATTTTTACTATAAAATTTTTTAATGTTCATTTTTCTTTATTTTTTAAAACCCTTTATACCAAAAAATATTTTAATTTTTTAAAAATTAAAAAATATTTAATTTATACAAAGAAAAAAAGTAAAAAATTAAACCGTTTACGAAAAATTTTTTTTCAAAAAATTTTTTAAAAATTTTTTGTTTTTTTTTAAAATTTTGGGGTTTTTTCGATGAAATTTTTAAAAAATTTTAAATTTTTGTTGTTATTTTTAAATTTCGAACGTTTATAGCACTAAAATTTCGCATTTTGATTTTAAAATATTTTTTTTTGGGAAAATATTTTTTTATTAAAATTTTTTATTTTTCTAAATATTTTTTTTAATTTTTTTAAATAAACAATTTTCAAATTTCATTTTTCATAAAATTTTTTTTCCAAATTTTTTTTCTTTTAACTTTCATTTTATAATATTTAACAAATTTAATTATTGGGAATTTTTAAAATATTTTTGAAAATTATACTTTCCCAAAAAAAACCCCCCAAAATTTTAAAGGAGTAAAAAATTAAAAATGTTTATAAATTTGCTTTTTTGGTTTTTAAAAAATTTTTTTAAAAATAAAAACTCATTTCTAATGTTTTTAATTTTTAAATATAAAATCCAATTTTACAGAATTCTTTGCTTTAAATTTATTTTTTTGAAAATTTTTTTACTTTTTTAATTTTTGTTTTTAATATTTTAATAATATTTTAAATTTTGGAATTGTTATATAATTTGTTTTGGGAAATTTTATTTTAAAAACCACACCCATTTAAATAAAAAAATCAAATTAATTATTAAATTTTTGCATTGGTTTTTCAAAATTTATTTCCAAAAAAAAAACCCAAAAATTTCTAATGAAAAAAGCATTATTTTTATATAAATCTTGGAAATATTTAAAAAAAAATTTTTAATTTTTTTTTTAAAAATCAATTTTATTTTGAAATTAATTTTTAATTTTTTAATTTTTAAATATATTTAAATTTTTTTTAAATTTTTTATTAATAATATATTTTTTTGGGGGTTTAATTAATTTTTTTTAATGATTGTTTTTAAAGGGAATAAAAATTTTAAAAGTTTTTTTAAATTTTGATTTGCAAAAAAATTAATTTAAAATTTACTTTTAAAAAATTTTTTTGCAAAAATTTACTTAAATAAAAATTCAAATAAAATTTCTTAAAAAGAGAAAAATTCAGAAATAATTGCGAAAAGAAAAAAATTTTTGAACCCAATTTTTCCAAAAAAATAAAAAAAAACAAAAATTATTAATTTTAAAAAAAGGGGGGACAAAACTTTTTTTTTCATAAAAATTTTTTACTTTCAGATAGAAAAAGAATATTTTTTAAATTGCACTAAAATCCATTCAATACTTTCTTTTTATAAATTTAAAAAGCAATCGATTCTTTTTAAAAAAGGATTTATGGTATATAAAAAAAGAAATTTTTTTGTATCAAATCCAGCTATTTGGGATTCACCACAAACTTCAAATACAAGAGATTGTATTCATTACAATTATATCCTTATTTTTTAATTGAAATATAAAAAAAAATTTTAAAAATTTGGCTTTTTTTTATTTCTTAAGTTTATATAAATATTCAGAAAATATTACAAATATTAAACTCTTTTTCACCAGAAAAAAATTTTTTCACCCCAAAAAAAAAACAAAAATAAATTTATATTGTAATTTTGTCTCTAAAATTGTATTCATTTTTTGTTAAAATTTGAAAAAGAAAAAAACACCTTAGATTTGTTACCATTTTTTAAAAACACGGAAAAAATTAATTTATTTTTGGTCATTGTTAAAATAAAAATTTGGGGAAAAAGAAAGAAGGCCCACCTAAAATATTATTTTTAAAAAAACCGGGCATTTTTAGTTCGACATATCTTAAAAATTTAAAAAAGATTAATAGTTTTGGAAAAAGAAAAGTTTTGCTCCCTTTTCAATTTTCTTATTTTCTTATTCCAAAATGAAAACTTTCGTCTTTCGATTTTCTTTAAGCTTTTAAGGTTTTCCCCCAATATTCTCAATTTTTTTTAATGGAAAAATTTCCCAAATATGGGTTTCTCAAAAAAAAAGGGAAAAGGTTTTTTGCTCCTACCAAAACCAATCCCTTATTTTTTTTTGCTCCCCTCTTTTGGAGAAACAGTCCCGGGCTGTCCGTCATGATTGAAACAAAAAATACCAGCTGTTTCTATGGCAGAAAAATTTTCCCAAATGTTTTTTTATGCCCTTTTCCCCATGTAATTAATTTTTTAAAACAACTTTTTTGCGCCGCCTTTTTGCTAAAGGGGTAACCTCAAAAAATAGTGTTGGGGGGCTCAAATATCCTTTTACGTAGATCGGAAAAAACCCCTCCAATTTGCCCTTGGTATAGAAATCAATTAAAACAGAAATGTATTTTCTTAAGATTTTCTTGGATTTTTTTAAAAAAACTAAAATTATAAACTTAAAATCCATATAACCCCCCACCCCTTTTTTTAATCTTGCATGTATATCAATATTTTACGTTAAAATAAATAGTATAGTTTTCCCCTAGTCAAAAAAAATTTATAAAATTTAATTTCCCTTTTTTTTCCCCGGTTTTATTACTATTATTTAGTCAGAAATAATAGCAATTTTTTAAATTTTATTATTGAAAAAATCGATACAGCTATTTAAATTTTTAAATATTTCTATCCTCATAAAAATATAATCTTTTTTTTTTAAGTTTTAAAAAAATCCCCGGGAAACAAATCGGGGATAAAAAATTTAAAATAATGCCAAAACAGCTGTTTTAATTTATTTTGCATAATTTATCTGTAAACAAGCACAAGAACTAGTTATGGGATGGTCTACATGTTTTTTCGGAAACGATACTATGTAAATATAAATCAAAATGTTGGAAAATTCGATGAAACTTTTTTCATTTCATCAGTAGTTTGTCATTTTCTTACATTAAATGCACTCTGATTTTAAAAAAAATGGCGAAATAAAAATAATTTTGGAAAAAAAATTAATTATAGTAAAACTCCTTCTTTACCCAATAAAACATGAAAAATTAGTATACACACATTTCCTAAAATTTAATAATTAAAATTTAACGAATAGCAATAAAAAAAGGTTTTTTAAAAAGGTATCCGACTACGCGTTGGGAAACCCGGATTTTAAAAAAAGGCATAAATGGATAATTTTTCATGTATTTAGTGCCCTTAGTTAAATACATGTATAAAATTGTTTTGGTTTTTGAAAAAAAAATTTTTTAAAATACAAAAATTTTCTTTAAAATTAACAAAAACCTTTTTTTTCAAAATTTTCCCTTTTTGTGAAAAATGCTTCTTTTAAATACTAAAATTTTGCCTGTATATACTCGACCTTTACAGAGGCTAAACCCATAATTTTTGAAAAGTTCACTTTTTTTTCAGGTTACAACCAATTGAAATAGTTATAGGCTTTTTTTTTTTTAAAAATTTCCCCCCTCTGTTGTCGTAAAACATGGATCCCACTTCAAAGTTATATATTTCAAAATTCTGTTGACCTTGCAGAGATCGAGCTCTATACAGGAAAAAATATTATTATAATAGAAGCATTTTTCAAAAAGGAAATTTTTTAAAATTTTCTATGTTCATTTTGTAAAAATTTTTTAACAAATATTTTTTATTGTAATAACATTTTTAAAAAATTTTATATACTTTTTTTCTAAGGAACTAAATATCAAAAAATTTTATCCATTTTATGTTTTTGCTAAACCCTGTTCGAACGTAGTCGATTACCTTAAGTAAACAATTAAAATGACAACCTTTTCTTTCAAAAAATTTCTCTTAGAAATATCGTAACATGTATTCGTTTGGGCAATATGTTTTAAAGTTATAAGTTACATGTGGTCAGAATAAAGTTACTTCCCTTTTTAAACTAACTGGTATTCTCCTAACTTAAAAACAACACCACCCAAGGGGGGTGTGACTGCATAAAATTTGAAGTTCGTAAAAAGGGCCCATGCTATTAAATTCAATGTTAAATTAATTTTAAAATAACCGCGTTTTTTTTTTTGTTGTTTTTTTAAATTTAAAAAAAAGCTGTTTGATTGCTATTATTTAAATTTTTTAATTTGTTTTAAAAAATGTTGAATAATTTTTAACAATGCATTAATATGGGACAATTTTGAAATTTTAATATATTATATACAATCAATAAAACATGTATATTTTTTTTTTCTTTTTGCACAACGCCTCACATTAAATTCGATTACTAAAACTTTTTAAAATATTAGTTATTTCGATGTTTTAACATCAAACATATTTTAATATTAAAATGTATCAAATTATATAAAAATAATTTCAACATTTTATATTCCTTACTTTTAATACTTTTTATTGATTTTAAAAAATAGCATTAATTTTTGAAAAAAATGTACGTGATCAGATAAATAGTTTTTTTTGTGTTTATCAATCGGGTAAATTTGAAATTAGATTTTTAGTCATTACTTGAATTTTATTTTAGATTAACGTTTTCCGGGGTTGACTTTCTTTAACCCGTTTTTTTTTTTCAAAAGGGTGGGAATATTAATTATTTTAATGAATTTCATTTGAACTTTTCTCCACTGATAGTAAAATTTAAAATGCTGTGGCTTTTTTAAGTAACATATAGTTATATATATATATATAAAAAAGAATACAAACTTCGTAAAAATTTTTGGGTGGTTGAAAATTTTAGCATTTCGTTTTTTTTATAAATATACGAAAAATATATATATTTCATTTGCATGTTCAAAAAACTTTTTTCATAACAATGAAACAAATTCAACGGGCGGGTAATGCTTATTTTTATACAATTAATCTTTTAAAAACCTATGTTTTTTTTTCTCGCCTGAAGGTATTTAATTATAACTGTGGATCTTTTATAATAAATAATTAGTTAAAAAAAAGAAATCTAAACTTATGATCCTCAGTTTAAGGCATGCTTGTCAAAGTGCGCCTCAAACCTTTAAAAAAGGCTCAAACGCAAAATTAAAATATTTAAATTTACACTTTTTTAAAAAAAAGTTTGCAATATTTTTTATATAGTATCGATTCGTTGACAATTTTTTTAAATTAAAACCTCCCCATATCCATGAGAATTTAGTTTGAATTATTTTTATCCCCTCGACGGCGAATTTTTTTGAAGAATTTCAATATTTTTTATGCGTATATTGCATTGAATTTTGATTTCTAATCCTTTTGGGTAAAGGGCCCTTCACAGAAAAAGGGGGCATTTAACGTTCCGAAAATTCCCAAAAAACGGGCAACATCTTGAAAACTATTAGAATTGCAAGCTCGTCTATTAACCCCCCACATCGATTTGCTTGTTTAACAAAAACAAATTCATCCATCTCATTAATTAATTTTTTTCCCTCTTTATAAAAACAAACAAAAAGAAGGGAAAAATTTAAATTTAAAATAAATATATTCCTTTCATATCTATAATAAAACTACATAGGGGTTAATTTTTTTTAATTTGTTGAAAAATATTGTATTTCCTGTTTTTTTTTTTTTTCAATGTGGCCCTCAAACGGTCATAGTTTAGACATGAAGGGCGGGAAAAAAAAAAAAAAAAAGAATTGTTTATAGAAATTTGTAGGGTAGTTTTCTTTTTAACCACTCCTATTCTTGAAAAAAAGGGGGCTTGTGACTCCTTCTGAACGTGAAAGACCAGGAAAATCGTTATCTTTTGTTTTTTAACAAAAAAAAAAGGGGGAAAGATTAAAAAACCCGCGGGTGGGAACCAGTTTAACCCATTCCCAAACCTTTCTCCAAAAAGTTAATATTGTTTTTGAAATTAAAAAGTATTAGAAACTAGGAATATATTAAATGTTTACATTATTTTTAAATAGTATAATACATTTTAATATTTATTTATATTATGTGTTAAATAATGCTAAAATAAATTAACAGAAATGAAATATAATTTTATAATTGAATATTTTCCTGTTCTCTAAATAAAGAAAAACTATTTTTAAAAAATTTCTTAAACTTTAATTAAAAAACCAGTAGCAAAAAAAGGGCTGATTAAACATAACGATTAAAAAAACCCCCTTTTCCCTTCAAATTATTATAATTTCGCAACATTTTTTACTTAAATTTATATACGGTCAGATATAAAGTTAAATTTAAATGGTACCCCAATTCAAATTACGGGCGCGTGGTCAATCATATCAAATAAAAAAATTTTTATTTTTTTGTTGTTCTACCCCTTCTCCCGACCTCTTTTTCGCAGTGTCTTTTCTTTACCTGGAGGGCCCCAGACGTCAATTCTCGGGGCCCTGTAGCCGACTTTGGAGGGCTAACTAACAGCACGCTCTTGTGGGTCCCCCAAAAAAACCCCGGGGCCCGTGGCAATTTCCTCTCCCCCCTAATAGTAATCCCCTTTTACGGTAATATTATCTTTAGTTTGGAAACTAATTAAAAAAAAATTTTTAGAATGGCTTTCATAGCGAAATTTTATTATATAAGCTAAAAATTCGACCGAATGATGCATTTCTGTGTTTTGAATCAATTTTCATATTTTAAAAATCATCATTATAAAAGTATTAAATAAACTCTGAAACAATTCATGTTTTGTACCTCGGTCATATTGAGAAGTTTTTTTAAAAAAAAAAAATCCCGGTCGGGAAAAAACAACGTTTTTGTTTTTAAAAATATAAGCTGAATTAAATATTGGTTTTTATCAATTTATTCAAAAGAAATCTACTCATTTTTTTAAAAATTCAGTTTTTTTCCGCATTAAAGTAGCTTTCCTTTTCTTTCTTTTATAGTTAGAAAACTGCAATTTCTTGACATCTCTGCAATAATTCTCTGTATAAAAATCTATTCTCGGTGAAAAATTCCTTTTTGTTACTTTGCCACCGATCGGGGTACCCATATAAATCAAAAAGGCCCCTTTTCCCCTGGTAGGGCTAGATTTCCCCGTCGTTTTCCACAGCTTTGAGCACCAGGTGACGGTGTGATTTGGCTCGATTCCGCCCCAAGTGGAAAAAACACCCCGGGGGGGATGGGGCCCCCACCCCCCCCCTTCCACCAATCTCACGGGAAGACTTGTAGCTCGACGGTATTTAGAGTACCCTTTCCCCAAAGGCACTTTTCATTTCAAGTATCCATGTCTTCTCTGGAATTTGAACTCAGGCCCCAAAGGCCAGCAATCAGCGTCACTAAAACTATATGTTTCATATGAAATGTATTATTCATAGAAAATATATTTACTAGGTAATGGAAAAACTTTTGTCTATGCACATCAAAAGACTTCCAGATCGTCCAAGGGGTTAAAAAATGATATACTTAATTTTATTTCTTCAAATGCTATATTTTTTTTAAAAATTTTCATCATTGTGACTGAATTTTATAATAAAATTTTTCAAGTATAAACATAAAAAAATCAAAAAAATTTTTTTTTTTTGGGTTTTAGCAATATTTACTCATTTGTATACAGGTTTAAAAAGAACTCATTAAAATGTATACAAAGTCAAATTGAAAAGCGGGGGGGGGTTCATTAACATCACATTATAAAGCAACAGAAGGGGTGTTGGGAAAAATTGCGTAATTTTGAGCCTCGGGCAATGATGGGACGACACATGACTGGCAAACCCTTTCTAACTACCACACCACAACAACGGGGAAAAATTGGCCTCTACAGATTTAATGTACATACGCCCTCTCTACCGGTGGGAACTCCTACATTCTGGCATCGAGTTCGTAACAATAATCACTAGGTTGGCCCAAACTTTTAAAAAAAAACAAAATTATAAAAAAATTTTTAAAAAAACAAATTTAAAAAACCGTAAAAAAAAACAGACATTTAGGCCAAAATTTAAAAATAGTATTTTGTATCTACTAGCATAAAATGAAGTAAAATAAATAAATAACAATAAAACATTTAAAACACTTTATACTAAGTTTGTTAATATATTTGCTTTAAAATTATGTTTAGCAGAAAAAAAATATTTGATGACTTAATAAATGAGTTTTAAGTTTTTTTTTTGAAAACTATGGAATGAATAATTTCATCAAAAACCTCAAAAAAAAAAAAAAAAATGTCAATTTTAAAAGGGAAAACTAAAAATTGATTTTTCTTAGAAATCAAAAAAAATGTTTGAGTCCTCAAATAATATAAATTTAATTTGGGGCTTAGAAAGGAAGTGTTATCCAAAAAAATTTTAAAAAAGCATATTATTTTCTTATGGATATATGCATATTAAGAGTTAAGAAAACATCTAATTTTTTTTTACAATAAAAATTTTAAATTTCTGATATTTCTAAATAGTAATAATCAAGAAAAAAAATTCTGATTGGTAAAACAGAGTTAGGGGAGACCTTTTCCTAGGGCCACCCCTTTTTTATGAACAATATTTAGTTCAAGTTTTTTATAACTCAGTTGGGGGGGAGTGACAACCCAAAATTTCCCACTTTGGGATTTATTTTGAAGTTTTGCAAAGAAAGCTGGGGGTTATAAATGAAAACAGTTTTACATGGTCTAAAATAAAAATTTTTCGTTCATTTCTTTTTTTTTGTTTAAATGATAAGTCAAATATTTTCTTTGAATTCTAGTACATAATTTTGTTTGTGACTTTAAGTACTAAATTAGAAGATTTTAAATAAATCCCCTTTCCATCTGGGTTTTTCTGCAGAAGGCATTTTGTATGAAATTACCTAGTCTTGTACCTAGGGCCACATAGTTGCCTTGTACCTAGGGCCATGGCCCTAGGTACAATTGCAATTAATATTCTTTGTTATTATTTCATTAAAAAAGTTTTTATAATATAAAGAGGAAAGTGGCCTTAATTATCTGAACCATTTTGATTTAGTCAAGTTTTTTATTATAATTGGATGTTATTTAAATGAGAGGAGTGTATATTTTCTGAAACTTTCAATATGCTTGATTTATAAAAAATATGTTTGCTACCATTATTGTTATTATTTAGGATTATTATTTTGTTTACACAAACATAA
This sequence comes from Trichonephila inaurata madagascariensis, assembly GCA_019973955.1. NCBI lineage: Eukaryota > Metazoa > Arthropoda > Arachnida > Araneae > Nephilidae > Trichonephila > Trichonephila inaurata. The sequence goes on along the minus strand of BMAV01016273.1, from coordinate 3,399 downwards.
AAATTCATTTAATAAAAAAATTCTTTATAATTATAAAAACAGAAGCACAATTCTAAACAATTTCTAATAAACATAATTCTCGAAGTAAATCCAACAAAGGTGGCCGAAAACCAGGGAGAGGTAGAATCTTGACTGACACTCCAGAAAATGAAGGAATAAAAAATATCATGTTATTAAAATTGCCAAAAAAAAAAAAGAAAAGAAAAAGAAAACTTATGAAAAAACCTGAGTTTGAAATTAAGGCAACTTCATCCAAATAATTATCAGATATTGAAGATTCTCATTACACTGATGATGCAAATTCTACAGTAGCTGATGTAAAATACTATTGAAGGGGGATTTTGTTTAACAAAAATACAAGGCAAAAAAACTTAACATTTTTATGTAGCAGAAATAATAGATGTTAAAGAACACTATAGTGTTAAATTTCTGAAGAATATTCATCGTTCAAATAAGTTTTTTTATGATAAAGAAGAAACTTATGAAATTGACAACAGAAATATTGTGTTCAAATTGCCCAAACCACAATCTGTTGGTGCTTCAGAGCGACAATGTATACAGCTTCACTTTTGTAACCAGTTTTTAAATTATAATGTTTAATGAAAATACGTGTAATTCATTAATAATTTGGTCATTGCAAATTAAATAGTTGCATGATAAATCAATATGTTAGCTAATATTGACTCTTTTTATTAAATTCATGTGTATATGTTTGTTTTCTATTGATTGTGCAGAGCAAAACCTAAGTTCCAGGAAAGGCCCTAGGTAGAGTAGTGGCCTATCTAGGTACAATATACATTGTACCTAGGGCCATTTGTGAATTTTTTTAAAACCTTTTATTTCACAGAATTTATTATTTTAAGTACTTATATTAACTCCTATTGGATGGTAGTTAGTATAATGATGAATGCATGTTAGTTTCACATTTTTAAAGAGGCCAGTGGCTCTGTTTTTGTGCATTGAAAAAAAGTGGCCCTAGGTACACAGGTCTCCCCTAAGTATAAAATCTTTTATAAATTGCTCTCATTTTTGCATTCTATCCACAAAATTCAATGGTACTTTAGCACCTAGATATTACTTATGACAACATTGAAAGTGGTATGCTATATATGATAATTTACAATAAAAAAAGCTTACCACAATAAAACGATTTAAAAAAAAACAACTTTTTTTAAAAAATTACTTTTAAAAATTTTTTTTATTTTTTTACTACTAAGTTCTGAAATTAACCGAATGCTATTAATCATATTTTTATTGGCTATGGTCTATAAGCAAATCTAAATTTAATGCTATCATTTCTTAAAAATTGGCTAAAATCTCTGAAAAAATCTAAATCATGTTGATTAAAACATTCATTCTTGTTTTACAAGGAGAAAAGTTAACACACAATAAAACAAAGTTAAACATATTCTTTTTACCAACATTTTCACACTCTAAAATTTCGCAGTTGATATAATGTTGAATCTTTAGTAATAATAAAATATTCTTAAAATATTTTCTAAATTTTTGAGATTTACAAGTTTTTAAATGTTTATTAACGTTTTATATCAGAAAACAATGAATTAAGGAACACATAAATTTTGACACCTCATCATTGTTTGAATGCAAATTCTATTTGAATTTTTACATTAATATTTAAACTATGTCAATTATAATTTTTGGTATAATTGTAGTTGTATAAAGTTCAAATATTGGATTAAAAATTGTACAAAATGGAAATCACTCATTTTCATTGAAAAGAATGTTTACATCTTATAGCTTGTTTAGAAAATAAATATACACATAAAATCTTACTGTGCACATAAAAAAATCTTATATACACAGATGTATATAAAAGTGTTTTACTAAAGGATTTAAGAGTTTTAATAAAGTCTTTCTTTTGTGGATACGATAATAAGAATAAAAAATCATTTAGGATTATTAGGGATAAAGGAATTTCAAAAAGACATTAGGTCTTGAGATTTTTTTGTTTTGTTTTAATTTGTGTTAATCTGTTTTATAAAAAGTGCTAAAATTTTGATATGTTAATTTAAGATAAATATATTTATATCTCCAATGCACTCCTAATTGAATTGATTTCCTGTTCAGACAAGTAGTGCAAATAAGATATCATTTTACAGTCACCCCTCTCAATAAATCTGCTCTTCTAAGAGTCGCGATGTTTTGGTTGTTAAGAATTCTAAATTTTTTTACATGGATAATTCTGGATTTATTTTCATCACATTTATTATCTAGAGCAGAAATGAATTTTTTTATACTATTCACTAACTTATGTGATATCAACAATTTTTTGTAAATTACCATTTTTTCGAAAAATATAAAATATAAAATACCGTGAAATATAAAATACCGTACTGCAAGTATATATTCGCTTCCAAATTATATCTTTTAACTATTACATCGAAAAAAAAATTCAGTATGAAATAATCTTTTTGTTGAGTATAATTAATCAGCTATGAATAAATATAATGGAGGAAATTTCAGTAAAGTATTTGAATATTTCGAAAAACATGAATGATTTTCTCCTTTAAAAATGAAGATAATGATAGAGATAAAACAAATAATATATTTAGAATAATAAGATGTATGAAATTTCTGGATTAGATAAATTATTACTTTTTTTAGTACATCAAAAAATTAAAATTACGTGTAATTTAACATTTATGTCTTGTATTTGTAAAATAAATGTAATTTACCTTCATATTTAAATAATAATAATTCTTTGCTTTGGGAAAAAAAACAACTTAAAAACTGAACTGCTTTGAGAAATGCATAAAGCATTTTAAATCTGATTTTGATTCAATTTTTTTTTCAAAGTGAATTCGAGAAATCGTTAAGATTACTGCTGAAACTACCTTGGTAATATATTCAGAGAACATGAGCTTTTTTTTTTTTAAAAAAAAAATGAATATCAGAAATGCAGTGTATTACTACGCAAAATTTTTTCTGTGGACAGAAGCAAATCGCATATGGTTACTGCAAACCGGTTCCTCCCAAGGATACGCCTTGACAATCCACCTTTGTCTAGAAAAGAAGGATTTGGCGGTGGAAAATCCCAGCCCCCGTTTAAAAGATTTCCCCATAAAACTCATTCTCAAGGAAAAAAAAAGCAACAGAAAAATATTATTTACAACTGTCCTAAAAGAAAAAGAGACGGAGTGAAATATACCAGTAAGTTTGAAGGTTAAATACATGATAATCAAAAGTAGTATTTTAGGGGTTAAAAGAAACGTAATAAAAAATCTTTCATCGTGGGATTACAGTAAAGCAAACAAAATGTATTTTTTTTATTTGATTATAGGATCAAAGATATCTAATGAACGTTTGAAGTGGAATCTTTTATTTTTGATGATCATTAGATGATATATATAAATTATATCAGTTAAATTTTTTTTATTT
>BMAV01016272.1:0-268652 GCA_019973955.1 Trichonephila inaurata madagascariensis | reverse complement strand
ATATATATATATAAGGAAACTTAAAATGGTGCATACTATGCCGTATTTTGTCATGGCGAGTGGGAGATTTTAATTTGGCGAACCAAAGGTAGGGCGTGGCCGATGGCGAGGGAATGATTGTATATTAGATATATTTTCCATGTTAGTTGATGTTATGTTTTCAATACTATTGATGAGGCAGTTTGGAACATTAATCCAGTTTATTCATATCTTGAAAACGCGCGGCAGCCGGCTGGCTACATGATTGCTGAGAGGCGAGAGCAGAAGAGGAGAGAGCGCGCGATTTCCAGATCTCGGTATTTATAGGCAACGGGACATCACGTGATTTTAGGAGGTGGATGGCGATAGTTTCTTAAGTCCCCGGTAGGCGAGTAACCAATTAAAATAATTACATGCTTGTCCTGAAGAACTGGATGTTAATAATTCAAGAGCTATTACAGAGATTATTGGAATTATTACATTTATAAATGAATAGTTTTTTAATAATATTTGGATTTTTTTATACCCAAACCACAGACAGTACGTACTACAGTAATACCTCGACTTACCTGCTCCAACTTTCAAGAACCCGTAGTTATGCGATTTTTCAAACCTCGTTGGTTTATCATTTGTTTAAAAAAATGGTTAAATTGGCAATGTTATTGAAGTAGCTGTTGATCTTGCCAGGAAAATAAATTTGGAAGCGAATAGTAATGACGTTCAAGAACTGATGGGTTCTCTCCTACCATCATGAGCTAACAATTGATGAGCTCATAGAAATGTATGAGCAAGAGCAAGACGTTGAAGAACTTGAGTCTTAAGATCCAATTCAATTAGAAGATCGAATGACAGTTTGAAATTTGACAGACCTCAGTTTAATTGAAAAAGGTTTATAGACTTGAGAGAAAATACAGACTCCAACGAAGAGCGTATTTTTTCAACAATACTACGAATAAAAAAAATTATTAGCTTGCTACGAGAAAATTTTGAGGGAGGAAAAAAAATCTTTGAGCCGGCAGAATACTTTGTTAGATTTTATGAAACCTTCTACATCAAGACAACTTTGTATTCGTGTTATATAAGATTTGTTTGAACATATTGTCTAATTTATTATTTTTTTTTTTTGTCAACGGCCCCAGCGAAAAATAATTTTTATATATTGATATGCTCGAAGTGATTGATGTCTCAAACAATCACTCAGTCCCACCTATCGAGAAAGTTCGGGGTATTAATGAAAATAAAAGGTGGAATGTGGTAAACTTTCTCTGTAAAATATTGTTTCAACTTCATTATTACAATGAAGGTACGTATTCCTCTCTCAGCTAAATTTTAGGATGGATGTTGCAGAAATAAATTTGAGAACTCTTATTATTTTAAGGGGTCTCAGGGGTGTTAAATTTCTCCAGAGGTCTGAAAATATAAACAATTTTCAAACAGGTATAATTCTTTTAAATTTAAATTAAATAATTCGAATCTTTTACACATTATTTATAAAGAAATGAGGCTTCAAAAAAGTATAAAATGTTCAAAATATAATCAAAATTTTAAAAATTATAAGCATATGAAAATAAGAAACTTTTCTATAAGAAATATTTATTAAGTTTTACGTCGCGCATGCTATTTTCTAAAATGGTAACTTTAATTACTCTAGCTATAAGTTGATTAATAAAGTTAAATGTATTATCATTATACACAGTAGCTATTTTTATATAAATAGAATAATAACTTACATATTTTAATAAATAAAAAAACATTTTTAAAAAATATTTAAAAAATTGCAATATTTTACAAATATTTTGAAATACAATAGATATATAATACTAAAATTAGGTAGGGTTTAAAGAGTATGAGGCATGTTATAATTCTATAAAGTTTTATACATCAGAGGCTACTATTTAAGAAAATATCGTGCGCAACGTAAAAAATACTTGATATTTATCATAGAATTTTCATACGCTTATGATTTTTTAAATTATTGTTATATTGATCCGTAGTACCATGACAGCCCAGCGACATGTCCATGACATCCTGCAACCGCATGGTATTTACCACTCATGCAACGGCTGCCAGGAGCCATTTTTCAGCTAGACAATGCTCGGCCTCCCATGGCAGGTGTCTAAGACTGTCTCTACTGTTACTACCCTTCCTAGGCCTACCCGATCCCCGAATTTGTCTCCAATCGAGCATATCTGGGATTATTTGGGACGACGAGTTGGGCATCCCACGAGTTTGAACTAACTAGAGGTAAGGTTACAGCAAATATGGAATTAAAGTGTCAAGACGTCATACAGAACTTGTATGCCTCAATGCCCGATCGTATCGCATCGTGCATTCGCGCTAGAAGGGGTTCAACAGGGTATTAAATCCTCCGGGTTTTTTGCCTTTTTCTCTGAAATAAGTGATCCCTTTTCTTTGATTTTCTAATCATTTACTTACATCAAAGTAGTCATTACGTATGTAAAATTTCGTATCCTTTTGACGACTCCTTCTTGGTGCGCTAATGTTTTTGTCCATGAGTGTATTTTACTTAATCAATATGAAAAATGTGAATAGAATAAAGAAAATACATGCATGGTTTCAGTATTATTTGAGAAGCGTTTATTTTCCTTGTTTGCCTAGACAACCATACTCAAGGAGTAACTTCCAGTCGTACGTCGAAGCCGTCACACACAGTTTTTTATAAATATATTTCATATTCACAAAATCCTATTAGTGGTCCGTGGGATTTAAATTATGAATTTACTGGTCCGTGAGGTCAAAAAGTTTGACAACCGCTGCAATAGAGCTTATTTTCCGCGCAAGTGGGTTTCTAAATTCTGACAAATCGTAACAAACTATGAAAATTAAAGACTGAACACACATGAATTTAACTATATATTTGAGATTTGGGTGACTGCTATATATAAGTTACATATGCTAACCTGATGTTTTCGTGTTAATTTTTTAAAAAATTACTAGGAAATGGAGCGATTTTTATCATTACAATTAAGAGTAAAATAAAAAATTTTAATGGATTTCGAAACAGAAATATTCTATAACCGTACAACAGCTTATACTATCCAAAAAATTTATTACAGTCACTTAATAGGGGATCACTCACTTAAATTAAGCTTTATTTATTGTTTTATTTGGTCATGTGGTGGAATTCACTCACATATGTGAAAAAGGATACAAAAGAATTGCAGACTATTTTATATAAAAATAAACTCTATTTTATTTGCCGCAATTATAAAATACAATTGTTTCATATGAAGGTCATTTGTACAAACTGTAGTATCCTATGATAAAGAAAAAAAAAATTTTTTTCTCTTAGAACAATCATTTTTACCTTTTTGGGGGAGTCACGGATCATTTCTTGGGAAAACAATTTTCCACGGACTAGTGAGGAATTATCAAACTGATTCAAGGACGGGTTTTTTTCCCCATTGTTACTTAGTATTGTGACGTCTCTCGCGTCTTTCTGATTAACATGACTCCTATGTTCTTTGACGGCCACGATTAATAGCCAAAAACTTTTCAACCCAATACCAAGAAGATAAACAATCATAATATGTAAATGAGATATACTAAAAGGATATCGTGGCAAGCTTAGATATAGCGGCATAGCAGGCTCAGAAGATAGTATTGTGGAATTATTCTGATCGATAGAGTGACAAAGCAGTGTGAAATCTTGAGGATCAAGAATTAGCTGCGTACGGATCAAGAATCTTCATATATAAAGTTTATAGATTATATTCTCTAGGTCGGAACCAAAACTGAAAAAAGGTAATATTGGATATAAGTAATTAGATAAGCAGAGTTATTTAATTAAGATAGAGGATCTAGTTGCGTGATCAACAAATACATTGATTTAATTTGGGCTTGACTCTCACTCTAGTATATTTGTCAAATTAAATTTAAGTAATATAAGTTACTCTTAATAAGTTGTATTAAAATTATGTCTCATCATTTTGATAATCCCACACCTCTAGCTTACGCGGAACCGGCAAGACATAGTCATCACAGGATGGCTATGTCACAATGTACTGAACGTATTTAATTCTGGGTTAGGTAATGTAGGTGGAAATACGATTCTACCTGAAATGTACTTTTCAGGGTCGGAGAATGTTGCAGAGTTTATCGAGTGTATCGACAATAATATACGTGCCGAAATCCCGTAATCTGTCGTATTAACTACTTAAAAAGTCATCTCAGGGAAGGGCTCAAGATTGGTATTCGATATTTGGTTCGTTGTTAGTACAAAATACAGCCACGGATTTTGCGCAACTCAAAGCTAGTGCTTGAAGGCTTTTCCGCGATCAAAAATAAAAGAACTACAGTCGGAGTTTATGCATCACAGCAGGGGAAGAAATCAGGAGGCGACTGATTTTGTGTAGAATTACTAAAATAGAAGTTTAGAATTAGGAATGTCCCAAGCAGACTTAGTGGATCATATTTTTAGTTCGACTCGAACCACAGTACAAGACTATGAGGTGCCAGAAATCTACAAAATACGATACAACTTTTGAGAAGTCTGGCTAAATTCGAAGAGATATTCTTACCAAATCACAAAGGGGTTATCAGAACCATAATATAGAAGACGAAAGGGTCAAAATGCGCATAGGATGCTAATTTTGAAGCTAATGGTAGAAACTGGAGGAATTCGGAAATAAGGGAGTAGACCAAATAACAGAAATGAGTTTTTTACGAGAATAGCCGATCAAATAATAGAGGGTTCGAGGAATAGGTTTAATAATAATGATCAAAAGATTCAACAATAGAGTTACTCATTTCGAAATGAGCGAAATGATAATTTACAATATAGGACCGTAGAAATAAGGGTTCGAGGTGATAATTTCAATCGAGGCGATAGAACTTATAAAGGGACGATTAAATATATTGTAAAGGTTAATGATCAACCTCAAGAGGTGTCGACAAGAGACAATTAGACTTTCTCCAATATGTATAGCACCGTAGAACTTCCCCACGTGCCTATTTTATTAAATAACACATTTTTGAAAGCGCTATGGGACACCGGAGCAGATAAATCTTTATATCGGAAGAAGTATATAGAAAATATTTTTCTATAAACAAATAAAAAAATCCGCGAGCGGCAATAACAGCACAGGGTGCGAAATGCTAAAACAGGGGGATTGTAGAATTGAAAATTAGGATCAGACAATTCAGAAATTGGTCATTTCATGTGTTGTTGAAAGATTTAGAATACCCATGTATTTAGGTATAGATTTCATAAAGTGGGTTAAAATCGTATTAGATTTTGATCAGAAATCGTTGAAAATTCAAAATACACTGGTTGAAGATAATAAGGTAAATAAAGGGAAATTACACGTTAATCGGTCAGAAATGAAGTTAAACATGGTGGCTACACTTTTACCGAAAAACCATGGGAATAGTATAATTGGTGATAAAATTGGTATTGCCATAATCAAAGATTTGGTACTTACTTCGCAGGAACAATTAATAAAAGGAACAGAAAAATGACCCAGAATTAGGTCATATATATAGATATTTAGAAACCCGGAAGATAACTCGGTTAATGCAACGATATGTGAAATTGGTCCACGATTTCCGTTTAATTGAAGGATTGTTATTTTATACGAAACACGCAACGTCATTAGGTGAAATGCGTGTATACATTCCAAATCTTTAGGTAAATGAAATTTCATGACAAGCCAATATAAGTGGACACGTAGGCAGATTTAAAACGTATCATAAAATTCGGGACGTTTGTTATTTCATTACGCCAGAAAATTTATTGATCAATATGTCTCTACATGCCATATGTGCCAAGTTATTAACTATAAAAACGCGTTTACCAACTGGTCGGTTAAATCAATTATATCAAATTATCCGAATGAGATAGTGACGTTAGATTTATTAGGCCGTATCTATATCGAGAATAGACGTAACCGCTATATTTGGTAATAACCGATCATTTCAGCAAATGGGCTGAAATTATACCTCTTAAAAGGCCTCATCTCGTATAATAGCGGATATTTTTTGATAACTTTATATCGCGTTAGCGGGCTCAATAAAATTAATAAGTGATAATGGTCCCAATTTATATCCGAGATTTTGAGCACTTAAGTGAAAGATTAGGCATAAGGCATGTGAAGACTGTTGCATATCGACCACAAGCAAATCGGACTGAAAGAGAGTTAATCGAGATATAGTGCAAAATGATTGCAAATTATGTGTTAATGATCAACACGATACTTGGGATCAATGGTCTTACGTGAGTTTGCTTACGCCCCTATTCATTACGGCGGTGAATGAAACAACGCAGGAAACACCGGCTGAATTATTTTAGGTCGAAATTGATTACACCATTTCAAAAACTAGTTATGATATCCAGAGCTCTAAATTCCAAAATTCAAGATATACAGAAAAGCTTTTAAAGCTAGACTAAGTACGAAAATTAAACAGGAAGGTGGAAAAATATTATAATAGACGTAGAAAAGACGGTAATAATAATAGTAATAATAAAAGACAAATGTCATCTAGTACTATTTACAGAGATAGAAAAAAAAAGCAAGAAGAGAATCAACGGAAGTTCCATATGAAAAGAGCTACAATTTAAGGCCACGACGGAGAACAGAAGGCCCAAACCAATAAGAACACAGTTGGGAAGGCAAGGAAGGACGACAAGGAGATTACAAGCCTTACAACAAAAGAAATTCCAGTACAACCAAGGAATGGTGGTGACACCTCATCGTTGAACGTGAATGTGGGAACCGAATATAAAATCAGGTTGTATTGTTTCATTTTTTATGATCTTCCAACAAGTGGTCGGAAGAATTGTGCAAAGAAGGAAGTCTCGGGCGGTGCTTAAAGTTATAAGCCAAGTCAAACACTACAATGGTGTTCATTTGATTTTGAACTTTTGACTTGTTAAAATTTTTTCTGAAGAAAAACATTTGTATTCACACATTTGTTTACTTCGATGTATGACTTCGTGAGATCACGAAAATTCATGCGATTTGGCTGTTATAATGGTTTTATTGAAAAATGTTTGTAATTGTATAAAATGTGTATATATATATGTTGTTGTATTTATTTACGTAATTATGAGGCATCTGGACTGGGAAACGCGTAGTCAAGGCACTAACAATAATAATAACGGCGCTACTTTTGACTCATTTGGGAGTTTTGTTGAAACCAGATAGGGATGGAACCAAGGGGTATTGTGATATATAAATAATATATGTAAAATTGATTAATATTATGGAAATAGGAGCTCAAATAGTTTCATTTCAGGGGAGACTGACCCTGAAAATCTTTTGAAAAGTATAAGCTTCAACGTGTTTTCCAGGCTGCAAGAAAGGGCAAGAAGTACCAGCTCCATATGCAGTGTTAGATTGGGTCTGCGCACCCAGAATAATGGATTTTTAAGTGTATAAATATTTTTAAGTAACGAAATGTAAAAGTGAGAGTAGGCACAAATTAAGAAACAGTAATTATTAATGTTGGCCTAGTTATTGGAGTAAAATTTATTGTGCGAGTTTAAAATTAAATTGAATATTTAAAATTCTAGACAGGTAATAAAGAAATTAAAAGTCAAGATAAATTTGGAAGTGCAAAAGTTAAAATTTAAGATTAAATTGCAATGAAAATTAAAAGATCCAAGATAGATGTGCAAAATTATAAAAGTTAAAATGAAGATTTAAGATTAAATTTAAATAAAAACTCAGAAAGCGAAGAAATTTAGAAATAGGAATTTAGACGTAATTTATTATGCATGGGGCATTGAGAACCCTTAAGTAAATCACGTTTTTCTAATATGTGGAGGGTTGTGGCGTATACCAGCGTCTTTCTACGATTAACATGACTCCTATGTTCTTTGGCTTGGCCACGATTAATGGCAAAACTTTTCAACCCAATAATACCAAGAAGATAAACAATCATAATATGTAAATGAGATATACTATAAAAAGGATATCGTGGCTTAAGCTTAGATATAGCGAGGCTCAGAGATAGTATTGTGGAATTATTCTGATCGATAGAGTGACAAAGCTTAGTGTGAAATCTTGAGGATCAAAAAAGAATTAGCTGCCTTACGGATCAGAATCAACCTTCATATATAAAGTTTATAGATTATATTCTCTAGGTCAAGGAACCATGCAAAACTGAAAAGGTATCGTGGATATAAAGCAATTAGATAAGCAGGATTATTTAGGATAATTAAGATAGAGGATCTGGTGCGTGATCTGACATAAATACGTGATTTAATTTGGGCTTGACTCTCACTCTAATTATATTTGTCAATTAAATTTAAGTAATATAAGTTACTCTTAATAAAGTTGTATTAAGAATTATGTCTCATCATTTTGATAATCCCACACCTCTAGCTTGGAACCGGCAAGACATAGTCATCACAGGATGGCTATGTCTCAGTATTTATACATGAAGAAGTAATTACTCAGTTCACTCACACACATTTACTAGCGTTTTTTTTATCGATGTATATAGATAGAGTACCGGTTATCTGGAAAACTTTTTTTTCATAAATTATTTTTTTAAAAACTTTTTAAATTTATTTTATTTAAAAACCATACTTAACTTTTTTTTCCCTTGATAGGGGAACAAAGTTACATATATGGATTAAAAATTTTAGAGATTCAATTTCCTTATAAAAAAGGATTCAAAACTTCTTACAGAGGGTTCATATTCTTCGCAAAGTTACTCATATAAACATGATTATTTTTTTTAACTTTGACCAAATATAATAATATGTCAAAAAAATATTACATGATAGATATTACTAAAAACTGTAATAAAATTAAAACTGAGATAATTCATTTTACTGAATATATATAATTTAATTATGCGACTTAATTATATGCTTATGTTATTTGTTGTTGTTTCTTATCCTTGAAAGATCTGACATATGTTAGAGATAAGCTCGAGAAGGCTGTTGACCACCAAAAAAAATCTATAATATTAAAGGGATCGGATGGTCCCTCATAGAAAGTCCGATACATACGAGAATGTGGTCCAGTGAAGTCAATTGGTAAAGATACATTTTGCTAGTCGGGTGCATTTTCTGTCCCTATCAAAGGAAAGATATCTAAGATGTCCACTTGTTAGTCTAGCCAGAGCAGTCTGGGAACCACGATCACATTTGATTTCCAGTAGAGAGCCAGTGTATGTTTCTGCGTACCATTGTTGCGTAGGTGGAATACGCCATATTAAACTGAGTTTAGATTTTTCATTTGAGTATTATAAGGGCCGTGGGTAGCCTAGTGGTTAGTGCATCGGACTCCAGATCGGAAGGCCTGGGTTCGGTACGTCTTACCAAATACCCTCAGAGTACCGCACGGAAAACGATGCTCGTTAAATCAGTGGGTCCAGAAAGTCTTGTGGGCGGTCGCAGCTGAAATCACGAGTGAGGGAATATTTCCCCACCTCTTCAGTTCCATGCCTAAATTGTAGAGGTGGAGATCGGTGAATGTCGCCATCCATCGTAAAGATCTGTCTTCCCCTTCAAGAATTTCACCAGCTAAACGTACTGTCCTTGTATGGTGCTCGTTAAAGCCAACGACAGGCGTACATCAACATGCCACACGATGTTCGTGAGGCTTCGATCTGACTATGGCATTAGAAACAACAACAACAGCAATATTTGAGTATAGTTCTTGATAAGTAAGCGAAGATTTTTACTACCCTCTTTGGTCAGGTATAGACGACCTCATCACCTTCAGTGTTAACATGCAATGGGATTATGCGAATATAATATAATCAGTTGAATTGTTTACTATTTATATTAATTATCGTTGTATATATCATAATTTTACTAATTAATGTAATAGACCAGTAGGGGAGTGAGAGTTTATTAACATCAAACTTTAAAGCAACACGAGGGCTATTGGCAGAATGATCAAGGGAACCGAGCTCACCCGGAAGGAATTTAGAATCAGTGACGTAGTTAGAGAGCATTTGTTACAAAGTCAGGTTTTGCGGGGTGTAAGGATCCAACCGCTATTTAAAGCTACAAACCGGTTCCTCTGGAAACAATCACCCTGTTATCAATCTTTATTGAACAAAATATTGGAGGGATATTGGCGGAATTCTAAGGGAACCGAGCTCACCCGAAAGAGGTTTAGAGCTACTAAACGATCCCTCGAGAAACTATAACCCTTCACGTTCAATCTTTATTGAGCAAAATCATATTATACAATTTATGCGGCAGCACACATTAAGTTTACATATTACAAATTAATGGTAAAGGAAACGAAATACAGATGTTATTGAAATTTACACACATACAAAGCTGAAACTAATAATAAGGAACATAAAGGATAAGAGAAGGAAAAATAATATACATCATTCCAGCGTTCTTGCTAATACTCAAAAGTAATATAAAATATAAATGCACTGTGTGATATAGTCGTTCTATGGCGACCATATCTTTGGTTGTCAGCGTGAATTAGAGGTGTGGGATTCTCAAAATGAATCGACATTTTAGAATTCTTAATATGATTTTATTAAGAGTTTAACTTAAATTTCTAATATATTGGACAAACTTATATTAAGTGAGAATAAACCAAACACGTAGCTGTAGCTAAAGGCGGATCGCAACTTGGATCACTTATCTAAATAATTATATTATCCATACCACTTTCAATTCTAATAATACTACGAGTTCTAATATGTCAATAAATCTGTCTACCTTGGATACGCAACGGTTCCAATCACTTTCAGAGAGACTGTTAGGCACGCGTGCAATAGTATGCACCTCGTAGTAATGGCTAGGAATCCGTTAATCTTTGGTGAGCCGTCAAATTACACTTCTATCTTTTCCAAAACAGAACTTTCTCTCTAAATTTCCATCCCGCTTACTAAAACTTCTGTTCTTTTAAGGTATCCGACTAGGGCAACATTCATTTTCGATCTAAATCACATTTTCTTTTATTCAATATTTTTAAAATTCAAACGATTATGCTTTCTAAATCTGCCTTTTGTTTTGTCTGTGTGATAATTAGAAAAAAGTTACAGTTGCTTAAAATATTAGCTTCACAGCGGTGAAATCGAAAACCGGGAAGGGTGAGAAATCGAAGAGCCGGAGTTGACTGCTTACGCATGCTTTTTACCCATAATTTTTGCAATTTCAACCCATTATAATTTTTAAAAACAATTTCTGACACCAATTTTTAAAACTATTTTATTGATAGGCATCAATTTCAATCTTTTAATTGGAGTTTTGCGATTTGGCAACATCTGTTTCTTGTGACCTCACATATTTTTGTTTTGATTTAAATCTTACGAATGTTGCTCCCAAATTTCTTCAAAAAAACTGAACTTTTTCGTTTTAATTGTACAATTTTTAATCGTTAATTTTTTTCTGAAAATTTTGCTTTTGTTGTTATACTACTTATAACGGGTAACAAATGGATTAAATTAACCTCTTGAAAAGCTTACTACTATGCTGGTGGTGATTCAAAAACAGTGGAAGTGTTGACTTGCGATGTTCTGGACTTGAATGTGCTCAAACTTGTAATGAACAAAAAACTGGAATAAGTCAAGGCATTTTCTACAGAACAAAGAATGTTTTAATTTGGAACATTAAGGGTAATAGAATATTTTATTTAAATTAGGAAGTGTGTTTTCAAGTTTGTGTTTCTCCAATTGTTTTGAGAACAATCTGTACCTGCATGAAGATTATATGTTTGGTGACTTGTGTAGCTTCAAAATGCTCCAAGTGTACTTTTATTGTCAACTTTTTCAGCTACTGAAGAGCTAAAAAACAAAAGTGTTATTAATTTGAAACTATTTTGTGGAAGGTGAGTGATTAAAGATGACATTCTTCGGTGAAAAGCTGTATGTGCTAAGCTGAACTGGCCTTGTATGACAAAAGGAGCATTTACACTTTGTGAAAAGTCTTGGCTGCTGCTACACTAACGGCTAAAAAGATGCCATGAATGACACTGCTTTGGAAGCAAAGAGCATTATCAAATGTTCCAATATCGGTTGAAGAATGTGGAATATCCGTTGTCGGCAGAGACACATGGACATTCATCGCTAAATGTGGTTTCTATAGAAACTTAATACATTAACACTGGGAAGTTCCTAGATTTGGAAATGTTAAGAAAAGTTTTTTAGAATTCTAATAGTCCAGTCATACAAGCGTGTTCCTGCAATCGTCTGGGATTTACTTCAAATATGGAATCTATTGGTGTGTAGAAAATCTTTGTATGTTTTTGCACTACGAAATGTTAAAAATATGTATTTCTATTGTGATGGTGATTCCAATGATACCTTTCTAATAAAGATGTGTATGGTGTCAACAATGTCATCAAATATGAGTGCATAAGATACTTCTAAGAAAGATTGTAGGTAGTCGATGAAGAAAATTTTAAAAAGGCCAGAAAAACCTCGGTGAAGGGAAAACTTATCAATGTTATGTTTAATAAAATTTTTAAACTGTTTATGCTTGGTAACACCAATCACGTCAAAGCTATGCTAAGTGCTACAATAGCGGCATTTTCACTGTTGCTCCAGAGAGAAATCCATATATGGTTCATGCTTGATTGGAGCTGAGAACTGGTGTGACTATCAGCGAGGAAACGACAGCGGAAAACAATAAACAGAAAAAGTGTAGGTTTTTCTGTGAAACTCAAATATTGTTTAACATGTCTTGAACGCGAGCAGTGTGATAAGCAGTTATTATAAAATTGCCTCCACGGTAAGACACAGTACAAATACATCATTTAACGCATGTTTGTGGCAAATTGTTTCGAAAAACTTTATCAGCTAAAAACATTTTCTTTGGTACCCATATTGCAGTCATTATTTTTTAAAAGCTTTTATTGATTTGTTGGGTATTTTGAAAGCATTTGGCATAAATTCAGAATTATAGACTTTGCGTGATGAGAGGTTTGTTGACATCTTTTCGAGTCGGTGACTCGAAACAACATTCTTTACGCTTTTTAAAATCAACCAGAGAAAAAAGGGGGCCCAAGAAAAGAAAAATTTTTTAAAAATACCAAAAGAGTGGAATCGTTAAATATATAAATCAGGAAGGTTTAGTAATATACTTGTCATATTTTGTTTTGAAATTGCTTTTATAATGTTTAAATGCATTTTCTCAAAACTATTTTTTGTAAATTTCATGATATTTCAAACATGATATCTGAAAAACTATTAGAGATACTTGTATGAAATTTTACACAAATGTTATTAATTGTATTATCTAGGATGGCCTACAAGCTAAGAAATTGAACAATTTTTAGTTATTTTATAGTTGTATTTTTTTCTGGAAGTTTCGATAATTTGATTGAATTTCCCAGTTCGCTAACTCTCGACAGCTGCAACTTTTTGATTCAAAAGAAATAATTTAACACTTGTAGGTCCTCCTCTAGAAATGTGTTTTAAAATGTGTTGCAACAATATTTTATGAAAAATATAAATATTTTAAAAAATAGTGTGTTTGAAAAAGTCAAAATTTCATTAAAATTTCTTTAAAAATTTAAGTTTTTGCAAATTTTATGTACACATATTATTTCTAACTGTGTATTTTCTATTGTTGTGTGTAGAAGTGAAACTAAAAATATGTAAAAATATTGGGATTTTTAAGAAAACTTAAAAAAAGTATCCGAACGTAGTCAATTTTTGTAAAACTATCTTATTTGCGTCTACAATTGCATTTCACTTCTTGGATTTGGGTTGGAAAAGATTTGCCATTAATCTTGGCCGTCAAAGAACCCAGAGGTTATATTACCAAGAAAAGGCAGCGTGAGGCAAATCACAACTGTACAAAAATAAGAAGAAATAGCAGGAAAGGAGAAAAAAAAAGGGGGGAAGGAGAGGAGAGGAGAGGGGGGAAAACGCCTGTGACCACATAAGAGAACCGATCCAATCCCAACTAAGGAATTTGATCCCGGATTGTAGAGGCAATTTTAAAACAAGATTTTAGTTTAGAATGAATGGAAGGATTTCTAACGATAAATTGGAACCAGGCCTTTTTAGCATTTCGAGATGGAGAGACCAAATGGAAATCCTTAGTCAGAGGATATGCGAGCACATAATGGTCAGCGTTTGCAACAGATCCACAAAGACAATTGAGAGTAGCTTTTAATTTGAGCTGAGTTTGGTGTTTTATGGCGCAAGAGCCAGTTTTGGCTATACTGTGCCAAACATTCATGGTCTGTGGTCTGGACGGGAAGAAGAAAAGAAAGAAGTGGATGACAAGATGGAGGGTCGAAAATAGAGAAGGATCACTGGGGTACCCCGGGGTCGTGACACCCACGTGTTTGCAAAAGATAGTAAACCCCTTGGGAAGGAAAGATCACTAGAGGGTACCTCGGGATTGTGACACCCGTATTATCCACCTAAGAAGGTGAGCCCCCTGAGGGAGCTTTTTAATTTGAAGTGATGCAAATAAGAAACAAATCGGACATGGTTTTTTGAACATGGTAATTTTGAACCTCGATCATGTGACAAGAACAACACTCGAGCTGGCTTCCCGCTCTCCGAACTACCACACCACGCCAACAGGAGGACTTTAAGACACAACAGACGGTCCCCTCTATTAAAATTATCATTTCGCTCATTTCGACCTGAGTAAGCCCTGTTATTGAATCTTTGATCATTATTCTGAAACCTATTCCTCTCGAACCCTCTATTATTTTGACGGCTATTCTCGTAAAACTCATTTCTACTGTTATTTGGTCTACGTCTTACTTCAGAATTCCTCCAGTTTCTACCATTAGCATTAAAATTAGGCATCCTATGCGCATTTTGACCTCGTCTTTCTATATTATCGTTCTGATAACCCCTTTGTAATTTGCAAGAATATCTCTCTTCGAATTTAGTCAAGACTTCTAAAAGTTGTATCGTGTTTTGTGGATTTCTGACTTCCGGCCTCCCTGGATCTGGTTCGAGTCGAACTAAAATATGATCCACTAAGTCTGCTTAGGACATTCTAATTCTAAACTTCTCTCTATTTTTTAGTAATCTATACACACACGAAATCAGTAGGATCCTGATTTCTTCCCTGCTGGGATGCATAGAACTGCGACTGTATAGTTGCTGCTATTTTGACCGCGGGAAAAGCCTTCGCTAAAATTCAGCTTTGAGCTGCACGCAAAAATCAAATAATAGCTGTATTTTGCACTAACAACGAACCAAATATCGAATACCAATCTTGAGCCCTTCCCTGAGATGACTTTTAGAGTAAGCACATGACAGATTACTTGGGATTTCAAGTAACTGTATGTTATTATCGATACACTCTATAAACTCTGCAATGTTCTCTGACCCTGAAAAGTACATTTCAGGTAGAACAGTATATTTTCCACCTACATTACCTAACCCAGAATTATATAAGTTCGGGCGCCATTGCGACATAGCCATCCTGTGATGACCATGTCGTGCGCCCGGTTCCACGTAAGCTAGAGGTGTGGGATTATCAAAATGATGGAGACATAGTAGTTCTTAATACAACTTTTGTGCAAGAATAACTTATATTACTTAAATTCTAATTTGACAACTATAATTAAAGTGAGAGTTAACACCCAAATTAAACCGTGTATTTAAGTCAGATCACGCAACTAGATCCTTTTATCTTAATTATAGTTAATAATACTATTCATCTAATTACCTATATATTAAATATTACCTTTGGCCGATCTCCTTCCTTTACCTAAAGAACGATATCTATAAACTTTATATACGATGATTCCAACTTCTTTATCTTAGGCTTCTATTTGCTTTCCAAAACTATCGGACTGCTAACTCTTGATCCTGCAGATTTCACACTAAACTTTGTCACGCTATCGATCAAGAATAATTCCACACTACTATCTCTAAGCTTGCCGCGCTATATCTTATCATCAAAGCTTCTATCCTTTTGCCAGTATATCTCATTTACATATTATGATCGTTTATCTTCTTGGTATTGGGTTGGAAAAGTTTTGCCATTAATCGTGGCCGTCAAAGAACATAGGAGTTATGTTAGCGGAAGAACGCGAGAGACGTCACAGCGTATTTGTCCATTTTTAAGAGAGCAAAACTGACAGAGCCTATTGCTATTGCGAGAGGAAACAGAAGGCATACTCCACAGGCAAAGATGGCATATTTTCGCGAAACAATTCACTTTCTCCTGAGAGTTTCTGAAATTGTAAAGCTTCGAAAGCGCTCTCAGTATTCTTGTTTTGTTCAGCAAAAGTGAAATTCTCAGGAGAAGTACAATAACATCATATCAGAGTAATTGTTGTCACTTTAAATGCGATCTTGGTTTCAAAACCATAACAAATGTTTGAATAAATGCTGTATACTGTTAACGCAATGAAAATGATCTCCACTAACGTCTTCAGTGAGAATTTTACTTCATAGCACGCATTTATACTTTCCTCAGTTGCTGTGCTATTCGAAAAAATTATCCTGTGAAATTGAAGCTTTTCAGAATAATCTCAAACTCAGACGGAATTTTCGTGATGACTACAATTAAGAATTCTCAATAGTAAATATTGAGACATGGAACTTTGATTATACGTTATTTTTAAGATATGTCACATCATATTGAATGTAGAATATAATTTAAACGCGAATATTCATTAACTACTGATAACATAGCCATTCACTTCAAAAATACGATTAACCACTTACTCATTGGAATAAATTATAAACAATTCAAACGCCTTGCATCTGATTGAGTTTGAAGAAAAATTCAGGCAACTATACTGTCGCGTGACATTCGATTGAAGAAAGGTTAATTTGTTAAAACGGATAAAGCACATATTTTTTATTCTTCATGGTGTTTAGTGATCAATCAATGAAAAATTATCAAACAATAGAAAAATAGTTTTGACAGGGAACAACTTAGTAGCAAGTAAATTATATAAAATATTGATTCCGAACAGAGATGTCAGAAACATGAAACGCAATCCAATTATCGAATAATGGAGATGGACGTTTTGGAACATAAGAAAACAATGGTTAACAGAACTTAGAACTTTGTTTATTGAATGATGAAATTACTTTCAATTTTCTTTTCTTCTAAATTTTCTGATTTTATTTATTTATGTCTAATATACTAGTGTATCGGTAATCGATAATATATTAATGATGGTTAAAAATATTTTCGCGGTTTCTTTGAAAATTCAAAGCAGAAAGTTTCAAAAGAAACCATGTCAAAATAGGATCACCAGCAAAGTTGGAGGTAATTGAATTATGTTTGTGTGTTAAAATGTGCTCTATTAATTTCTGCTTTTAAGTCAAGTTTTTAAAAATTATCTTTTTTACCAAAAAAAAAAAATCTTGCTTCACCTTTTTTCTTTTACTTTTACGTGTGATTGATGAAATTATTTCATTTTGGGTCTCAGTAGTACATGAGTACATTGTTAAGGATAGTTGGAATGTAATTAATACTCACAATGATATTAATAGTGAAGTAAATCAACCTTCTTAACAATGCACTCATGTACTATGAGTAGCATATATTTATGTAACATAATTGATGTATATTTATATATATATATATATATATATATTACACTCATGGACAAAAAAAAATTAGCGCATCAAGAAATAAATGCGGGATCGCAACGAAACTTGGCATGAAGATACATGTCGGGGAGATATGCAAATGATTAGAAATGCAGCGTGATTGCGCATTACGTATAGCCGGTAGAGGGCGTTTAACGTCGTTCTCCTTTTAGTATAAAACAGGTAACGAAAGCTTGTTTGAGTGTGTTGAATCATTTACAAAGGAAGAGCTGAGGTAGGCATTCCATTACGCCATTTTCGAAGACAATATAAGCAGCCGTCGCAGTTCGAGAGGGGAAGAATCATCGACATGAGGGAAGCTAAGTAGCTCGTCAATTAGGCCGCTCTGATTGTGTTGTGAGGAGGTGTTGGGACCATAGATAGATAGTTGGATAGTCATTTACACGAAGACCAGGCTCAGGACACCTTCGACAAACCAGTCATCGAGAAGACCACCCCATCGTTAGAAATGCACGCGTACAGCCAACTGCTTCATTGACCGCCAACCAGGCACAGGTAGCCCCTTTTCAAGGGGCCCCTGTGTCTTCTCGAACTATACGAAGGCGCCTGGCTGAAGGACATTTGGGATCACGGCGCCCATTACGTGTACTGCCCTTGATGTCCACACATCGATACCTCCGTTTGGAGTGGTACCGTGCACGAGGAAACTGGACTACTGTGGAATGGAACCAGGTCGTCTTTAGCGACGAATCCAGATTCAAAATCAGCAGAGATGGCAATCGTGTTCGTGTGGGGAGACTCCGTGGTGAGCGCCTCAATCCTGCCTTTGCTTTACAGCGACACACCGCTTCCACAGCTGGTGTGATGGCATGGAGTGCCATTGCCTACAATACACGGTCACCCCTAGTATTGATCCGTAGTACCATGACAGCCCAGCGACATGTCCATGACATCCTGCAACCGCATGTGTTACCACTCATGCAACGGCTGCCAGGAGCCATTTTTCAGCTAGACAATGCTCGGCCTCCCATGGCAGGTGTCACAAGACTGTCTCTGCACTGTTACTACCCTTCCTAGGCCTACCCGATCCCCAGATTTGTCTCCAATCGAGCATATCTGGGATTATTTGGGACGACGAGTTGGGCATCCCACGAGTTTGAACTAACTAGAGGTAAGGTTACAGCAAATATGGAATTAAAGTGTCAAGACGTCATACAGAACTTGTATGCCTCAATACCCGATCGTATCGCATCGTGCATTCGCGCTAGAAGGGGTTCAACAGGGTATTAAATCCTCCGGGTTTTTTGCCTTTTTCTCTGAAATAAGTGATCCCTTTTCTTTGATTTTCTAATCATTTACTTACATCAAAGTAGTCATTACGTATGTAAAATTTCGTATCCTTTTGACGACTCCTTCTTGGTGCGCTAATGTTTTTGTCCATGAGTGTATTTTACTTAATCAATATGAAAAATGTGAATAGAATAAAGAAAATACATGCATGGTTTCAGTATTATTTGAGAAGCGTTTATTTTCCCTTTTTGCCTAGACAACCATACTCAAGGAGTAACTTCCAGTCGTACGTCGAAGCCGTCACACACAGTTTTTTATAAATATATTTCATATTCCACCGTCCTATTAATTGGTCAGCAGGATTTAAATTATGAATTTACTGGTCCGTGAGGTCAAAAAGTTTGACAACCGCTGCAATAGAGCTTATTTTCCGCGCAAGTGGGTTTCTAAATTCTGACAAATCGTAACAAACTATGAAAATTAGAGACTGAACACACATGAATTTAACTATATATTTGAGATTTGGGTGACTGCTATATATAAGTTACATATGCTAACCTGATGTTTTCGTGTTAATTTTTAAAATTACTAGGAAATGGAGCGATTTTTATCATTACAATTAAGAGTAAAATAAAAATTTTAATGGATTTTGAAACAGAAATACTCTATAACCATACAACAGCTTATACTATCCAAAAAAAATTATTACAGTCACTTAATAGGGGATCACTCACTTAAATTAAGCTTTATGTATTGTATTATATTTGGTCATGTGGTGGAATTCACACATATGTGGAAAAAGATACAAAAGAATTTCAGACTGTTTTATATAAAAATAGACTATTTTATTCGACGTAATTTAAATTCATTTCTTTCATATGAATGTCATTTGTACAAACTGTAGTATCCTATGATAAAGAAAAAAAAAATTTTTTTCTCTTAGAACAATCATTTTTACCTTTTTGGGGGAGTCACGGATCATTTCTTGGGAAAACAATTTTCCACGGACTAGTGAGGGATTATCAAACTGATTCAAGGACGGGTTTTTTTCCCCATTGTTACTTAGTATTGTGACGTCTCTCGCGTCTTTCTGATTAACATGACTCCTATGTTCTTTGACGGCCACGATTAATGGCAAAACTTTTCCAACCCAATACCAAGAAGATAAACAATCATAATATGTAAATGAGATATACTAAAAGGATATCGTGGCAAGCTTAGATATAGCGGCATAGCAGGCTCAGAAGATAGTATTGTGGAATTATTCTGATCGATAGAGTGACAAAGCAGTGTGAAATCTTGAGGATCAAGAATTAGCTGCGTACGGATCAAGAATCTTCATATATAAAGTTTATAGATTATATTCTCTAGGTCGGAACCAAAACTGAAAAAAGGTAATATTGGATATAAGTAATTAGATAAGCAGAGTTATTTAATTAAGATAGAGGATCTAGTTGCGTGATCAACAAATACATTGATTTAATTTGGGCTTGACTCTCACTCTAGTATATTTGTCAAATTAAATTTAAGTAATATAAGTTACTCTTAATAAGTTGTATTAAAATTATGTCTCATCATTTTGATAATCCCACACCTCTAGCTTACGCGGAACCGGCAAGACATAGTCATCACAGGATGGCTATGTCACAATGTACTGAACGTATTTAATTCTGGGTTAGGTAATGTAGGTGGAAATACGATTCTACCTGAAATGTACTTTTCAGGGTCGGAGAATGTTGCAGAGTTTATCGAGTGTATCGACAATAATATACGTGCCGAAATCCCGTAATCTGTCGTATTAACTACTTAAAAAGTCATCTCAGGGAAGGGCTCAAGATTGGTATTCGATATTTGGTTCGTTGTTAGTACAAAATACAGCCACGGATTTTGCGCAACTCAAAGCTAGTGCTTGAAGGCTTTTCCGCGATCAAAAATAAAAGAACTACAGTCGGAGTTTATGCATCACAGCAGGGGAAGAAATCAGGAGGCGACTGATTTTGTGTAGAATTACTAAAATAGAAGTTTAGAATTAGGAATGTCCCAAGCAGACTTAGTGGATCATATTTTTAGTTCGACTCGAACCACAGTACAAGACTATGAGGTGCCAGAAATCTACAAAATACGATACAACTTTTGAGAAGTCTGGCTAAATTCGAAGAGATATTCTTACCAAATCACAAAGGGGTTATCAGAACCATAATATAGAAGACGAAAGGGTCAAAATGCGCATAGGATGCTAATTTTGAAGCTAATGGTAGAAACTGGAGGAATTCGGAAATAAGGGAGTAGACCAAATAACAGAAATGAGTTTTTTACGAGAATAGCCGATCAAATAATAGAGGGTTCGAGGAATAGGTTTAATAATAATGATCAAAAGATTCAACAATAGAGTTACTCATTTCGAAATGAGCGAAATGATAATTTACAATATAGGACCGTAGAAATAAGGGTTCGAGGTGATAATTTCAATCGAGGCGATAGAACTTATAAAGGGACGATTAAATATATTGTAAAGGTTAATGATCAACCTCAAGAGGTGTCGACAAGAGACAATTAGACTTTCTCCAATATGTATAGCACCGTAGAACTTCCCCACGTGCCTATTTTATTAAATAACACATTTTTGAAAGCGCTATGGGACACCGGAGCAGATAAATCTTTATATCGGAAGAAGTATATAGAAAATATTTTTCTATAAACAAATAAAAAAATCCGCGAGCGGCAATAACAGCACAGGGTGCGAAATGCTAAAACAGGGGGATTGTAGAATTGAAAATTAGGATCAGACAATTCAGAAATTGGTCATTTCATGTGTTGTTGAAAGATTTAGAATACCCATGTATTTAGGTATAGATTTCATAAAGTGGGTTAAAATCGTATTAGATTTTGATCAGAAATCGTTAAAAATTCAAAATACACTGGTTGAAGATAATAAGGTAAATAAAGGGAAATTACACGTTAATCGGTCAGAAATGAAGTTAAACATGGTGGCTACACTTTTACCGAAAAACCATGGGAATAGTATAATTGGTGATAAAATTGGTATTGCCATAATCAAAGATTTGGTACTTACTTCGCAGGAACAATTAATAAAAGGAACAGAAAAATGACCCAGAATTAGGTCATATATATAGATATTTAGAAACCCGGAAGATAACTCGGTTAATGCAACGATATGTGAAATTGGTCCACGATTTCCGTTTAATTGAAGGATTGTTATTTTATACGAAACACGCAACGTCATTAGGTGAAATGCGTGTATACATTCCAAATCTTTAGGTAAATGAAATTTCATGACAAGCCAATATAAGTGGACACGTAGGCAGATTTAAAACGTATCATAAAATTCGGGACGTTTGTTATTTCATTACGCCAGAAAATTTATTGATCAATATGTCTCTACATGCCATATGTGCCAAGTTATTAACTATAAAAACGCGTTTACCAACTGGTCGGTTAAATCAATTATATCAAATTATCCGAATGAGATAGTGACGTTAGATTTATTAGGCCGTATCTATATCGAGAATAGACGTAACCGCTATATTTGGTAATAACCGATCATTTCAGCAAATGGGCTGAAATTATACCTCTTAAAAGGCCTCATCTCGTATAATAGCGGATATTTTTTGATAACTTTATATCGCGTTAGCGGGCTCAATAAAATTAATAAGTGATAATGGTCCCAATTTATATCCGAGATTTTGAGCACTTAAGTGAAAGATTAGGCATAAGGCATGTGAAGACTGTTGCATATCGACCACAAGCAAATCGGACTGAAAGAGAGTTAATCGAGATATAGTGCAAAATGATTGCAAATTATGTGTTAATGATCAACACGATACTTGGGATCAATGGTCTTACGTGAGTTTGCTTACGCCCCTATTCATTACGGCGGTGAATGAAACAACGCAGGAAACACCGGCTGAATTATTTTAGGTCGAAATTGATTACACCATTTCAAAAACTAGTTATGATATCCAGAGCTCTAAATTCCAAAATTCAAGATATACAGAAAAGCTTTTAAAGCTAGACTAAGTACGAAAATTAAACAGGAAGGTGGAAAAATATTATAATAGACGTAGAAAAGACGGTAATAATAATAGTAATAATAAAAGACAAATGTCATCTAGTACTATTTACAGAGATAGAAAAAAAAAGCAAGAAGAGAATCAACGGAAGTTCCATATGAAAAGAGCTACAATTTAAGGCCACGACGGAGAACAGAAGGCCCAAACCAATAAGAACACAGTTGGGAAGGCAAGGAAGGACGACAAGGAGATTACAAGCCTTACAACAAAAGAAATTCCAGTACAACCAAGGAATGGTGGTGACACCTCATCGTTGAACGTGAATGTGGGAACCGAATATAAAATCAGGTTGTATTGTTTCATTTTTTATGATCTTCCAACAAGTGGTCGGAAGAATTGTGCAAAGAAGGAAGTCTCGGGCGGTGCTTAAAGTTATAAGCCAAGTCAAACACTACAATGGTGTTCATTTGATTTTGAACTTTTGACTTGTTAAAATTTTTTCTGAAGAAAAACATTTGTATTCACACATTTGTTTACTTCGATGTATGACTTCGTGAGATCACGAAAATTCATGCGATTTGGCTGTTATAATGGTTTTATTGAAAAATGTTTGTAATTGTATAAAATGTGTATATATATATGTTGTTGTATTTATTTACGTAATTATGAGGCATCTGGACTGGGAAACGCGTAGTCAAGGCACTAACAATAATAATAACGGCGCTACTTTTGACTCATTTGGGAGTTTTGTTGAAACCAGATAGGGATGGAACCAAGGGGTATTGTGATATATAAATAATATATGTAAAATTGATTAATATTATGGAAATAGGAGCTCAAATAGTTTCATTTCAGGGGAGACTGACCCTGAAAATCTTTTGAAAAGTATAAGCTTCAACGTGTTTTCCAGGCTGCAAGAAAGGGCAAGAAGTACCAGCTCCATATGCAGTGTTAGATTGGGTCTGCGCACCCAGAATAATGGATTTTTAAGTGTATAAATATTTTTAAGTAACGAAATGTAAAAGTGAGAGTAGGCACAAATTAAGAAACAGTAATTATTAATGTTGGCCTAGTTATTGGAGTAAAATTTATTGTGCGAGTTTAAAATTAAATTGAATATTTAAAATTCTAGACAGGTAATAAAGAAATTAAAAGTCAAGATAAATTTGGAAGTGCAAAAGTTAAAATTTAAGATTAAATTGCAATGAAAATTAAAAGATCCAAGATAGATGTGCAAAATTATAAAAGTTAAAATGAAGATTTAAGATTAAATTTAAATAAAAACTCAGAAAGCGAAGAAATTTAGAAATAGGAATTTAGACGTAATTTATTATGCATGGGGCATTGAGAACCCTTAAGTAAATCACGTTTTTCTAATATGTGGAGGGTTGTGGCGTATACCAGCGTCTTTCTACGATTAACATGACTCCTATGTTCTTTGGCTTGGCCACGATTAATGGCAAAACTTTTCAACCCAATAATACCAAGAAGATAAACAATCATAATATGTAAATGAGATATACTATAAAAAGG
The DNA here is from genome assembly GCA_019973955.1 of Trichonephila inaurata madagascariensis. Taxonomy (NCBI): domain Eukaryota; kingdom Metazoa; phylum Arthropoda; class Arachnida; order Araneae; family Nephilidae; genus Trichonephila; species Trichonephila inaurata. The sequence goes on along the minus strand of BMAV01016272.1, from coordinate 244,374 downwards.
ATATCGTGGCTTAAGCTTAGATATAGCGAGGCTCAGAGATAGTATTGTGGAATTATTCTGATCGATAGAGTGACAAAGCTTAGTGTGAAATCTTGAGGATCAAAAAAGAATTAGCTGCCTTACGGATCAGAATCAACCTTCATATATAAAGTTTATAGATTATATTCTCTAGGTCAAGGAACCATGCAAAACTGAAAAGGTATCGTGGATATAAAGCAATTAGATAAGCAGGATTATTTAGGATAATTAAGATAGAGGATCTGGTGCGTGATCTGACATAAATACGTGATTTAATTTGGGCTTGACTCTCACTCTAATTATATTTGTCAATTAAATTTAAGTAATATAAGTTACTCTTAATAAAGTTGTATTAAGAATTATGTCTCATCATTTTGATAATCCCACACCTCTAGCTTACGCGGAACCGGCAAGACATAGTCATCACAGGATGGCTATGTCTCAGTATTATACATGAAGACGTAATTACTCAGTTCACTCATACACATTTACTAGCGTTTTTTTTTTATCGATGTATATAGATAGAGTACAGGTTATCTGGTGAAAAAATTTTCAGAAATTATTTTTAAAAAAACTTTTTAAAGATATTTTATTTAAAAACCATACTTAACTTTTTTTCCCTTGATAGGGGAATAAAGTTACATATATGGATTAAAAATTTTAGAGATTCAACTTCCTTATAAAAAGATTCAAAACTTCTTACAGAGTGTTCATATTCTTCGCAAAGTTACGCATATAAACATGATTATTTTTTAACTTTGACCAAATATAATAATATGTCAAAAAAATATTACATAATAGATATTACTAAAAACTGTAATAAAATTAAAACTGAGATAATTCATTTTACTGAATATATATAATTTAATTATGCGACTTAATTATAATAGCATAGGCATTTGTTGTTGTTTCTTATCAGCGAAAGATCTGACATATGTTAGAGATAAGCTCGAGAAGGCTGTTGACCACCAAAAAAAAACTATAATATTAAAGGGATCGGATGGTCCCTCATAGAAAGTCCGATACATACGAGAATGTGGTCCAGTGAAGTCGGGTGGTAAAGTCATTTTTTGCTAGTCGGGTGCATTTTTCTGTCCCTATCAAAGGAAAGACATTTAAGATGGCCACTTGTTAGTCTAGCCAGAGCAGTCTGGGAGCCACGATCACATTTGATTTCCAGTAGAGAGCCAGTGTATGTTCCTGTGTACCATTGTTGCGTAGGTGGAATACATATATTAAACTGAGTTTAGATTTTTCATTTGAGTATTATAAGGGCCGTGGGTAGCCTAGTGGATTGAATTGCATCGGACTCCAGATCGGAAGGCCTGGGTTCGGTACGTCTTACCAAATACCCTCAGAGTACCGCACGGAAAACGATGCTCGTTAAATCAGTGGGTCCAGAAAGTCTTGTGGGCGGTCGCAGCTGAAATCACGAGTGAGGGAATATTTCCCCACCTCTTCAGTTCCATGCCTAAATTGTAGAGGTGGAGATCGGTGAATGTCGCCATCCATCGTAAAGATCTGTCTTCCCCTTCAAGAATTTCACCAGCTAAACGTACTGTCCTTGTATGGTGCTCGTTAAAGCCAACGACAGGCGTACATCAACATGCCACACGATGTTCGTGAGGCTTCGATCTGACTATGGCATTAGAAACAACAACAACAGCAGTATTTGAGTATAGTTCTTGATAAGTAAGCGAAGAACCAGAGCCAGTTTCATTCTTACTACCCTCTTTGGTCAGGTATAAACCACCTCATCACCTTCAGTGTTAACATGTAATGGGATTATACGAATATAATATAATCAATTGAATTGTTTGCTATTTATATTAATTATCGTTGTATATATCATAATTTTACTAATTAATGTAATAGACCAGTAGGGGAGTGAGAATTTATTAACATCAAACTTTAAACCAACATGAGGGCTATTGGCAGAATGCTCAAGGGAACCGAGCTCACCCGGAAGGAATTTAGAGTCAGTGACGTAGTTAGAGAGCATTTGTTACAAAGTCAGGTTTTGCGGGGTGTAAGGATCCAACCGCTATTTAAAGCTACAAACCGGTTCCCTGGAAACAATCACCCTGCTATCAATCTTTATTGAACAAAATATTGGAGGGATATTGGCGGAATTCTAAGGGAACCGAGCTCACCCGAAAGAGGTTTAGAGCTACTAAACGATCCCTCGAGAAACTATAACCCTTCACGTTCAATCTTTATTGAGCAAAATCATATTATACAATTTATGCGGCAGCACACATTAAGTTTACATATTACAAATTAATGGTAAAGGAAACGAAATACAGATGTTATTGAAATTTACACACATACAAAGCTGAAACTAATAATAAGGAACATAAAGGATAAAGAAGGAAATAATATACATCATTCCAGCGTTCTTGCTAATACTCAAAAGTAATATAAAATATAAATGCACTGTGTGATATAGTCGTTCTGTGGCGACCATATCTTTGGTTGTCAGCGTGAATTAGAGGTGTGGGATTCTCAAAATATGAATCGACATTTTAGAATTCTTAATATGATTTATTAAGAGTTTAACAAATTTCTAATATATTGGACAAACTTATATTAAGTGAGAATAAACCAAACACGTAGCTGTAGCTAAAGGCGGATCGCAACTTGGATCACTTATCTAAATAATTATATTATCCATACCACTTTCAATTCTAATAATACTACGAGTTCTAATATGTCAATAAATCTGTCTACCTTGGATACGCAACGGTTCCAATCACTTTCAGAGAGACTGTTAGGCACGCGTGCAATAGTATGCACCTCGTAGTAATGGCTAGGAATCCGTTAATCTTTGGTGAGCCGTCAAATTACACTTCTATCTTTTCCAAAACAGAACTTTCTCTCTAAATTTCCATCCCGCTTACTAAAACTTCTGTTCTTTTAAGGTATCCGACTAGGGCAACATTCATTTTCGATCTAAATCACATTTTCTTTTATTCAATATTTTTAAAATTCAAACGATTATGCTTTCTAAATCTGCCTTTTGTTTTGTCTGTGTGATAATTAGAAAAAAGTTACAGTTGCTTAAAATATTAGCTTCACAGCGGTGAAATCGAAAACCGGGAAGGGTGAGAAATCGAAGAGCCGGAGTTGACTGCTTACGCATGCTTTTTACCCATAATTTTTGCAATTTCAACCCATTATAATTTTTAAAAACAATTTCTGACACCAATTTTTAAAACTATTTTATTGATAGGCATCAATTTCAATCTTTTAATTGGAGTTTTGCGATTTGGCAACATCTGTTTCTTGTGACCTCACATGTTTTTGTTTTGATTTGAATCTTACGAATGTTGCTCCCAAATTTCTTCAAAAAAACTGAACTTTTTCGTTTTAATTGTACAATTTTTAATCGTTAATTTTTTCTGAAAATTTTGCTTTTGTTGTTATACTACTTATAACGGGTAACAAATGGATTAAATTAACCTCTTGAAAAGCTTACTACTATGCTGGTGGTGATTCAAAAACAGTGGAAGTGTTGACTTGCGATGTTCTGGACTTGAATGTGCTCAAACTTGTAATGAACAAAAAACTGGAATAAGTCAAGGCATTTTCTACAGAACAAAGAATGTTTTAATTTGGAACATTAAGGGTAATAGAATATTTTATTTAAATTAGGAAGTGTGTTTTCAAGTTTGTGTTTCTCCAATTGTTTTGAGAACAATCTGTACCTGCATGAAGATTATATGTTTGGTGACTTGTGTAGCTTCAAAATGCTCCAAGTGTACTTTTATTGTCAACTTTTTCAGCTACTGAAGAGCTAAAAAACAAAAGTGTTATTAATTTGAAACTATTTTGTGGAAGGTGAGTGATTAAAGATGACATTCTTCGGTGAAAAGCTGTATGTGCTAAGCTGAACTGGCCTTGTATGACAAAAGGAGCATTTACACTTTGTGAAAAGTCTTGGCTGCTGCTACACTAACGGCTAAAAAGATGCCATGAATGACACTGCTTTGGAAGCAAAGAGCATTATCAAATGTTCCAATATCGGTTGAAGAATGTGGAATATCCGTTGTCGGCAGAGACACATGGACATTCATCGCTAAATGTGGTTTCTATAGAAACTTAATACATTAACACTGGGAAGTTCCTAGATTTGGAAATGTTAAGAAAAGTTTTTTAGAATTCTAATAGTCCAGTCATACAAGCGTGTTCCTGCAATCGTCTGGGATTTTACTTCAAATATGGAATCTATTGGTGTGTAGAAAATCTTTGTATGTTTTTGCACTACGAAATGTTAAAAATATGTATTTCTATTGTGATGGTGATTCCAATGATACCTTTCTAATAAAGATGTGTATGGTGTCAGCAATGTCATCAAATATGAGTGCATAAGATACTTCTAAGAAAGATTGTAGGTAGTCGATGAAGAAAATTTTAAAAAGGCCAGAAAAACCTCGGTGAAGGGAAAACTTATCAATGTTATGTTTAATAAAATTTTTAAACTGTTTATGCTTGGTAACACCAATCACGTCAAAGCTATGCTAAGTGCTACAATAGCGGCATTTTCACTGTTGCTCCAGAGAGAAATCCATATATGGTTCATGCTTGATTGGAGCTGAGAACTGGTGTGACTATCAGCGAGGAAACGACAGCGGAAAACAATAAACAGAAAAAGTGTAGGTTTTTCTGTGAAACTCAAATATTGTTTAACATGTCTTGAACGCGAGCAGTGTGATAAGCAGTTATTATAAAATTGCCTCCACGGTAAGACACAGTACAAATACATCATTTAACGCATGTTTGTGGCAAATTGTTTCGAAAAACTTTATCAGCTAAAAACATTTTCTTTGGTACCCATATTGCAGTCATTATTTTTTAAAAGCTTTTATTGATTTGTTGGGTATTTTGAAAGCATTTGGCATAAATTCAGAATTATAGACTTTGCGTGATGAGAGGTTTGTTGACATCTTTTCGAGTCGGTGACTCGAAACAACATTCTTTACGCTTTTTAAAATCAACCAGAGAAAAAAGGGGGCCCAAGAAAAGAAAAATTTTTTAAAAATACCAAAAGAGTGGAATCGTTAAATATATAAATCAGGAAGGTTTAGTAATATACTTGTCATATTTTGTTTTGAAATTGCTTTTATAATGTTTAAATGCATTTTCTCAAAACTATTTTTTGTAAATTTCATGATATTTCAAACATGATATCTGAAAAACTATTAGAGATACTTGTATGAAATTTTACACAAATGTTATTAATTGTATTATCTAGGATGGCCTACAAGCTAAGAAATTGAACAATTTTTAGTTATTTTATAGTTGTATTTTTTTCTGGAAGTTTCGATAATTTGATTGAATTTCCCAGTTCGCTAACTCTCGACAGCTGCAACTTTTTGATTCAAAAGAAATAATTTAACACTTGTAGGTCCTCCTCTAGAAATGTGTTTTAAAATGTGTTGCAACAATATTTTATGAAAAATATAAATATTTTAAAAAATAGTGTGTTTGAAAAAGTCAAAATTTCATTAAAATTTCTTTAAAAATTTAAGTTTTTGCAAATTTTATGTACACATATTATTTCTAACTGTGTATTTTCTATTGTTGTGTGTAGAAGTGAAACTAAAAATATGTAAAAATATTGGGATTTTTAAGAAAACTTAAAAAAAGTATCCGAACGTAGTCAATTTTTGTAAAACTATCTTATTTGCGTCTACAATTGCATTTCACTTCTTGGATTTGGGTTGGAAAAGATTTGCCATTAATCTTGGCCGTCAAAAGAACCCAGAGGTTATATTACCAAGAAAAGGCAGCGTGAGGCAAATCACAACTGTACAAAAATAAGAAGAAATAGCAGGAAAGGAGAAAAAAAAAAGGGGAAGGAGAGGGAGAGAGGAGAGGAAAATGCCTGTGACCACATAAGAGAACCGATCCAATCCCAACTAAGGAATTTGATCCCGGATTGTAGAGGCAATTTTAATACAAGATTTTAGTTTAGAATGAATGGAAGGATTTCTAACGATAAATTGGAACCAGGCCTTTTTAGCATTTCGAGATGGAGAGACCAAATGGAAATCCTTAGTCAGAGGATATGCGAGCACATAATGTTCAGCGTCCGCAACAGATCCACAAAGACAATTGAGAGTAGCTTTTAATTTGAGCTGAGTTTGGTGTTTTATGGCGCAAGAGCCAGTTTTTGGCTATACTGTGCCAAACATTCATGGTCTGTGGTCTGGACGGGAAGAAGAAAAGAAAGAATTGGATGACAAGATGGGGGGTCGAAAATAGAGAAGGATCACGGGGGTGGGGTCGTGACACCCGTGTTTCAAAGATAGAAAACCCCCTTTGGGGAAAAAGGAAAAAGATCACTAGAGGGTACCTCGGGATTGTGCCCCCTATCCCCCTAAAAGGTGACCCCCCTGGGGGAGTTTTTTAATTTGAAGTGTAAATAAAAAAAAATCGGACAGGGTTTTTTTGAACATGGTAATTTTGAACCTCGATCATGTGACAAGAACAACACTCGAGCTGGCTTCCCGCTCTCCGAACTACCACACCACGCCTACAGGAGGACTTTAAGACACAACAGATTTAACGTGCATTATCTCCTCTGCACGGAAGGTCTTCAATGGAACCAGAACTCGAACTATAATAGACCAGTGTCATTTATCTAAAGTTAAATTATTCTGTTTCAGGTAAATAAATAAATCGAGGAATAAATAAGAAATAGATAATAAATAAATAATCAATGCCGATTATTAAGTTCAGTGATGAATATAAAAGGTAAAAACCTAGACAATGCCGATTTTTTTTAATTATTTCATAATGCATTCTCGACCACTTCAATGCTTTAATAATCAATGTTACAAAATTTTGCTCACTAGAAAATGAAATTATTTTTCATTATTTTTCCTTGTTGCTTCATCTGAGAGATTGCAATGTATGGCTGAAATTTTTCAAGGATTCGTCTTGAATTTGAATGCTAGTTCAGCCATGAACTGGAAATTTAAGAGAAAGACGTCGTCCTGAAAGTCGCGCGAGTTTCATTATTAAATTATCTATGTATGGAAGATTGGTGTAAACAGTTGTATCGACGACTACACATTATTTCTGGATATATCACAAACATTCCAAGGCTTTAAGCAACTATAAGTAAGTATTTAGACATTTTAGTTGTGAAAATTTTTACATACAGTAAGACCCCGCTTAACGCTGTTTCGTTTAGCGCTGTTTCGCGGTTTAACGCTCTTTTTTTTTAATTGTGGTATTCCCCGAAATTACACACAGTAGTAGGCTTCCCGATTTCCGAAGCAGTTTATCTGTGTTTCTTCTTTCCAGCGGTGTTATACGAACGTACTTTTTTTATCTTTTCAAACATTTGTTAACGTAATTGTAAGTATAAATTTATATAATATAACGATTGCTATAGTGACAAATATTATGATTTTTAGTTTTTATCATGGGTGATAATAAAAAACACGAAAATAAAGCAGCAAGAAAAAGCAGGAGCAAATTTTGACAGGAGTTCAAAGGCAAGATGGGGCTTTACGGACGCCTAATCCACTTACCAACAACTTATTACAGAGCGAAAAAGGAAAACGCAAATTACATTAGATGCCTTCTCCATAAAAAGGAAAGAAATTGGAAATACAGAAGATACTGTATGATCTGATATGTAAATATACTGACTTAGAATTTTATTTATTTTTATATGTATATTCATTTATTATGTTTCTATATTTGTAAGAAGTACATTTTTGTTTTATTGTTATAAAACACATAATTAATAAATTTAATGGTAAAATACCTGACCAATTTTCTACCCATCTTCCCCTAACCCCATTGTTTACATGATGAGATAACCTCGTTTAACGCTGTTTCACATTACGCTCTACTTGGATGGAATGCATACCGCGCGTTTAGCGGGGTCTTACTGTATTTGAACATTTATTACTAAAATACAAGTTGTACAAGCAAATCGTATTTATTAAATATTTGGATTTATGTACTCTGAAATGTGCACAACTAGTCTTTTATCGACATCTAGGTGTTTATATTCAAGTTGCTGTCTAAATCAGAGTTTTCTTTTTCCATTATTTTAAATGGGATAGCCCAGTTTATAGAATAATATTTTATCGACAATGAGGGCCGGTTAAGAGTCGACATTTCATCGATTACATTGATCCATCGAACATATATCGATGAATATTTGAGTTTTTTGATACCCTGAGAGTTTAAACATTTTTTGTTTCTTATTAAATACAAAAAGTTGATAATCATGGTTTTTAAGAAATGAACTCTTAACACATGTATGACTAGCTGTTACGCCCATTCTTCGCACGGGTAAATTGAAAAATTAAACAATACAGATTGAAGGATAAAGAAGTTTTTAATGAGTTAATTTTACTTGAATTGCAAATTAAAAAAAAAAAAGCTTTTTGTTTATCTCAGCTGACCAAAAAAAAAACATAATTATTAAATTTTAAGTCTTGATCTTAGGTGAAAAAAAGGGATTTTTATTCATTTATGCTCCCCGAACTCTTTTGTCAGCTTTTTTAAAAACCCCTTTCCCTAAACTGATCTCTGCTCACAAAGTAACACATTGTTACAAATTTTTGTATGAAAGTTTAAAAATAGGTAAATATATATTTTTCTGGAAGTGTAATACATTAATATTACTTTCTGTTGTATTTATTTTATTTTAAAATCTTGCCACCACATCTCCCTCCGAAATCTAGTTTTATTATAAAATGAAAAAAAAAATGATTACACTGGTCAACGGAACAAATTAAAAGCGAGCGCACATTGAGGCATGGCGTAGATAAAACAAAAGGGAAAATTTTGCTTCACACAAAAGTATATGCTATGGGGGGGTTTTTTTGCAGATGGCGGAATTTTTTCCTAATTTCTTGATAATTATCTTTATATTTTGGACACTTCACACAATATCTATAAACTATAGCCTATGTGTTCTTCTGATGTATAAGCTATATTATTTTAAAGTTTCATTAAAATGCGTACAATAGAGATAAAATACAAATAGAAAGTATTTTATTAACGATTGAAAATTTGAGAACAAGATATGCATATAAATAAATATATATATATAGGAAGAGAAGTGAACTAATAGGAGGAATTGAATTATAAATTCGGCTTTGATGTCCTGGATGGTGAACGGTGACTTAAAAATAAAGCATAAATAAATTATTGTGATATCTGAAATAGTAATTTATTTAAATTATATCTCTTTTGTGTACATTAAAATATAGAAGCTCACTTTTTTTTGCAATGAGATGACAATCTTCGTACACTACAAAGAAAAATACTGCTTTCTGTTCAAAACAAAGGAAGATTTGTTGCATTCACTTCGCATGTCGGAATCATGCACAAATTAAAACTAGTTGTTGATTAGATTAGTTTTATTCTATAATATTTTAGACAAGGAGAGAGGAGGAGAGTTATTACATGTGGCGGCGAGATTCGGTTCCTGTATAAAGGCGCATACACGGCAGCATTTGCGATCGGCCCGACTTCCACCGTCCGATGGTTGTTACTTCTTGTACTTAATGTAGGGTTGGCGATTCTTTCCGAAAAAGATCGATTTTTAAACCGATTCGAATCGTAACCTGATGAATCGATTCACAAAAAAATCGAGATCTAAAAGATCGATTTCGAAAAAATCGATTCTTTTTAAAGTCTGCATTTACAATGTAAATATATAAATCCATTTTATGAAAAACAAGAAAGATACCATAATAAAAAATCTCATCAAAATCAAGGGAAATTTTTTTGTTCAGGGGAAATTTGACAATTACAACTTTTTTGTACCATATCGAAGTATCGGTATAAAAGAAGATATTTATTTTCTAAATGCATTTGTTACATTAAAAAATTAAGAAAATAAATAATATATAACTTATATAGTTCCCAAAGCTTAATATCTAATCTTTTTAAAAACAACAGTCTGTCAAGTCTAATGGAATCCAAGCAGTTCCGCTCTTCACTTGCGATGTTGCCGGCAATCGAAAAAAAGTTCTCAGAAGGAACAGATCATTCCACGATACTTACATATATCATGGCTATTGAGTGAACGTGATGATAAATAGAGTTTTTTTGTTCTTGCCAGTAAAGTATAGGATCATACTTCAGGGGCACAACTGCTTGCCACATATAAATAGTGTTGAAATTCTTCGTTTAAGCCCTGACTTTCCACTGCAAGTAATTTTATGCTTTTTGCCTAAACAGAAAAAATCAAATGTTGATTTTGTAGGATGAAATATCGATTCACTGAAACGATTCAAAAAATCGATTTTTTTTTTGGCCCGAGAAATTGATTCTTCGATTAATTGATCGCAGATCGCCATCCCTAACTTTATGTACAAGTATAAGTACAAGTAAGTACTTTCACGTGAAGTCGCACGCATCCGATTCGACAGAACCCGCGACCTTCGGTTCTGTAAGCACGTAACATACTACAAGACCAAAATGATCACTTCAGTTCGAAGGCTGTTACTGGTTTATATAGATGATACCGTTACACACTCTCCTACCAGTGTCAGTGAATAGGCGAACGAACGATGTAGTTGTTATGGCGAGCGTGTGAGTTGTTGCTGTTAATTGGAGGAGTTGCGTCAAGTGAGTCTGACGACTTTGTTTGCTGCGTCAAGTTAGTCTGACGAGTTTTCGGATGCTCTTTTTGCGGGTACATGACGCCTTGACAGTTTAGAAGGTTACGTTGCTTTTTTTAGTTCAAGCAGGTTCACTATTGAAGTGGCGCGCATCCGATACAACGAACCCGCGACCTTCGTATTCCATAAGCACGTAACATACCACTAGACCAAAGTGATTACTTCAGTCCGGAGAGGCTGTTACTGGCTTATATAGATGAAACCTCTACAATGCCTTTCAACCTTTCGCGTATTCCCAAATTAATTTTAATTTTCCATGAATGCCCTCAACTGTCACAAGAACTCCCAGGGTTCCGTAGGAACCACTTCGGAAACTTATGGTTTGAAACAATTGTAGTAGAAATATCACTGAGAAAGGCATAATAGGATAAAAGAGGCCTATCTATTTTGAAAAATAATTCAAGTGGTCCGTGGACTTCCAGAATAGATGAATTTGGTAAAATAAAATTTAGATTTGAAAATTTTATTAAGTATTTATAACTAAACTACCGTATTTACAAGAATCTAAGCCACATTTTTTTTCCAGTATCAATGCTACTGAAAATAGGGTGCGGCTTAGAATCGAAGGCAAAACATCTGTTGGATGGAAGAAATTGAGTTTCCACCCCTTTCGAATAAAAAATGTAATCGTCCATTGTGGCCACTTGCATCGATGACTTATCCCGTTCTCCGCAGTTTATCTCCAGTAATTCAGTTTATCCTAAACATCGTTGTCTGCTCGTATTTAGGAAATTTTTTTGTATACGCTCTTTCTTTTAATCAGCTAAAAAAAGACGAGTTCATATGACTCAAGTATAAAAAGGGAGACAATTTTATATGCTGAAAAAAGGAAACAGAGTAGCGTCACTGAAAATTGACATGCATGAAATAAATATACGTCGATGGCGTAAGCAAACTATCATTCTTACTTGTAAATGTTCAATGGTCTTTGATAATTCTTTTACATTCTTATTCTTTCAAAAAATGTTGTATAAAAAATATTTCGGATGGCTTGGCAGACGACACCGTGTGGAAAATGGCGACGCCGGCACCCATTCCAAAGTCAGCTGTGACAATGGGAATGGCGAATCATTTTGAAACATGATATTGACAGTTAAAGTAATTATATGTTCATTTAAGAATTCGAAAGCTTTTAATACTGGTCAAATCAATTTAATTTGTAACGTCTCTCGCGTCCTTTTCTGCTAACGTAGCTCCTATATGTTTCTTTGACGCAATACGATTAATGGCAGAACCTTTCCAACCAATACCAAGAAGATAAAGAATATAATATGTAAAGGGGATATATTTTAAAAGGATAAAAAAAGGGGAAGAAATTTTTATGGGGAAAAAAACGGGATTTAACGCCCAATTTTTGGAAAAATAAAGTTAAATAAAAAGTTAAAATGGCAAAACAAACTTATTTTCCCTTATTTGGGAAAGTTAAAAAGGTTTTTTGGATAATTTTTTAATTTCTTTATTTTTAAAATTTGAAAAAAATTTTTTCGGTTTGGTTTGGGAAACAATTTTAAAAAATTGGGGGGAACCCATTTAAATTTGTAAAATTTAAAATTTAAGTAATTTTAAAACTTAAAAAAGAAATTTTAAAGAAAATATGTTCATTTTAAAATTTAAAAGCTTTTTAATACTGGTCAAATAAATTTAATTATTAACTTCTTATTGTTTCTCATTAATTTTTTTTTAAAAATTTCTTAAGTATCGGATATTGATGAACCTTATACACAATTTTTTTTTTTTTTTCAAAAACAAATAGAGAATTGGGGATGCTGCTAGGAATCGATGGCGGTTTGGAGCCGAGTAAATACGGTAGTTCATTAAGTCAATAAAAATTAGGAAAAGTATGATCTTATAGAAGATTATTCTTATCTTGTATTAAGATTGTCTTATAGATTATTCTTATCTTATGTTAAGATTACCTTATAGAAGCTTATTCTTATCTCAGATCAAGATTATCTTACAGAAGATTATTTTTATCTTATATATATTAAGATTATCTTTATAGAATGGATTCTTATTTCATCGTAGAACAATTATTTTAAGGAGCAATCGAATTATTCTTAAGGTATCCGAACACGTTCGGGAACTTTTTGACAAAATAACATATTTAAACATTATAAATGCTTTTTTAGGACCCACAATACCAATAAATACTAATATTTAACTAAAAATATTTAAAATAAATTGCCTAAAAATTTCACAAAAATCTCAATTATATGTGAAATTTAGGCAATATTTTTTATAAAAAGTCAAAGAAATTAGAAAAAAGTTTTAAAAAACTTATATTGGGAAAAGTATTCTCTAAAACAAATTGAAATGCATTTACTAGAAAATTTACTAAAATTTTTTAAAGTTTTTTTTAAAATTTTAAAATTTTAAAGAAAGATTTAGTAAACTTTTTTAAAAAAATCATATTCTTTTTTGGGGACTATGATTTAAATAACAAGCCATAACTCAAAAAATATTCATACAATAAAAAATATTTTAGTACATTCTCCCAGAAAAAACATAAATATCAGGTTCAAAAGTTTTTTAGAAAAAAAATTCAAAAATTTTTTTAGGGTTTTCAGACTCGCCATGATAGATTTTGAACATTTTTTAAAAGACCACTTCTAGAAGGGGTAAAAAAACCCATTTCTGGTTTTTTTTAAATGTATAAAAAATTTATTGTAACTTGGCCTATAGGTAGCGTAGAAACAAAAACAAAGTATTTTTGTAAAAGCCAAAAGATAGCTCTATTCAATAAAATAAATAAAAAAATATCTGTCTTGTGAATGAATTTGGTCCTTTTCAACGTGTTCGGATACCTTAAAAGAAGTTTGAATCCGTGGACTCCCCTTAATATAATACTAAAATTTATTTATACATAGGCATAAAATAAATATATCTGCAATTCATTTTTTTTACAATTCACCAAAAGAAAATCAAAAAGATACTCTGAAGGGAGGAACTACTTGAAGCTGAAGCAAAACTTGACGTCAAAGATGTGGGTCACTTGATGTTGAAATCAGCAAGAAAAATTCATATTTCTCACGTGTAACTATTTCAATACTATAAACTTGTTATGAAATATCACGAAAGTAGCTTCTAATGTGTAACAATCACACCATTAGGGAAATGCTTTGAGAAGTCGTGATTTGAACACTTTGCACGCAATGTAGAATACCATTCTAGTGGGACTCTGCGTCGCATAAAATAAAATTTGAAATTAGAGAAAAATAGCTATAAAAAATTTATATCTGACACTATTACCAGTTTATTAAAATAAATAAAGGTTAATGGTTACTTGTAGTTAAGTTGAAATTGTTTTTTTCTTGCCATCCGTATACAATAATACCCCGAAATTTCGCGATAGGTGGGGCTGAGTGGTAACCACGTAAGTAGGGTTTTGATTCAGCACATAATTTTTATCCTCTGGAGCTGCATTTTAGCAACTTAGCCTTTGCAAACATGGCAAGTCCCCAAATGAGATAGCCATTTCGTGGTGGCACCATCTAGTGGTGGCCTCACTACCAAATTTGGACGCTTGAATTAATTTTTAATTCGAGTTCTCGTTGGATGCTAAATATTGCCGAGAGTACCAGAGATTTAGTACACATTTCCTATAATTATTCTTATTTGGGGACGGAGACGAAAGAGAATAATAATTTAGAAAGAAAATGTTAATAAAATTTTTAGATGACACACATACGTAATCGCAAGCCGAAGTTATTTTGATGTAGAAAGTTTCATAAAATATATAACAAAGTAGTCTGCTGGCTCAAAGATTTTTGTTTCTCGCGTGAAATTACCTCGTGTCATGCAAACAATTTTTTATTTATTGTTTTGTTGAAAATATACTCTCTCTTCGTCGGAATCTATATTTTCTAAAATATTTAACTCTTTTTCAAATAAACTGAGGCCTTCTGTCAAATTTCCAACCGTCATTCGTTCTTCTGATTGAACTAGGTCTAAAAACTTTTCTTCAATGTCTTGCTCTATCTCATGCATTTATATGAGCTCATAAATTTTCAGCTCCTGATGGTGGGAATCCATCAGTTCTTGAACATCGTCACTATCAGTTTGTGACGGGGCTTTATCGTGTTTTCATACTAATCCTCTTGGGGAATCTTTGGGGCCAGAATCGAGTTATTTCACAGCCAATCCTCTCAAGAAGAAACCGTGATATGCAAATTAGTTAGTAGATATATAGTGGAGCTTTAACATTCACGAGGTAGAAAGGAGATGGAGAAAGGAAGCTGAGATGATGAACGCCGTGAGCTGATGGTAAGGAATAAAACTTTGAAGCGTAGTTATAGAACGAGCTTTAGTAAGTCAAAGAAATTAAGGAAGATTAAGATTCATAGGATATCTTTGCTTAAAGATAAGTGGTAAGGATTCCAGGTGCTTATTTGCATAGAATTTAGGGATACGTTATACCACTCCTGATTGCCTTCCTATTGTAAAACTTGCTTTGTTCAATATATTTGGATAATAATAAATTGGATTTATTATGGCTAACTTGGGTGATCAATTCTTACCTCCCACGAATCTAGGTCACGTAGATGAAGAGTTGGTACCCCCAGGAAGGGGGGATATCATAAGTTATCCAGTCATCTAACTGGACACTCTAAAATAATTGGATAATTCACTGTGTTATAAATGCAATATTTCCTAAAACCTTTCCTTTAATTGCAAGATTCACTGTAACTGGAGAAAAAATTCTATAAGTATAATTTAAAAAAAGTTTGCAATTTTTTTTAAAAACAATATTTTGTTTATAGGCGTGTTTTGGGAAGAGGGGGGGATAAAAAACATACTTCTCTAACAGGAACCCGAACTTAGCTCTGAAAATATCCCCAAAATATCAAAAGTTTAATAAAAGGATGCAATATTAAATTGCGCTAGAATTTTTAGTTAAAAAGATCATTACTTGTGTACCCGAGACAGTACCATTGTATTTTTAAGCGAATTTCTTTGAAGTCAGTAAATTTTCAAAATTGAAAGAAAAATTAGCTTTGTTTCTCAATTACATGTGGCAATGAATGTGTGCGTTACCAAATAAAATTCACTCCAGCATCTCAGAATGCTCTATTGTTTGAGTAAGGCACTATTCTTTAGTTAAACAGATAAAAATAGCTTGATAGAAAAATGAAAATATAGCACTTTTTCCGAGGCAGCATCAACTGTGAAGAAAGTAAGCGTTTAAAAAATTTTATAGCTGTTATCATGTCAACGTAAAATGGCGTGAATTTTTTCCAATTGTTGATTATTTTTCGCTAGCTAAAAACATGAAAAATCCCATAAAATGAAAGGAAAATATTTTGTCACTAAAACAGTTGGATGTAAATGTTTACGAATAACTGCTTGTGAAAGGGAAATACGAGTATATAAAGTCAGCTAACCAAAAGAAATATATTTTATATTTTTCACATAAAAATACCAAACATGGAAAGTTTCTTCTGTGTTTAAAACAATTTCAATCTCAAGTTGATACTCTTAGAAAAGTTTGATATGTAGAATAATTTAAATTAAAAAAGTTGCTGAGTTTCCTTTTATCATTTACTTTGATTCTCAATGTATATATATTCTCCAATTCTTCATTCTCTTCAATTGCGAAAAGGCACCAAACATTTTTTTGTCAAATTAATGAGATTGAAGTTAGTTTATAAAAAACTTCATTTTATTGAAAAATGAAGGTTAATTATTTTTACTTCTTGAAATTTTACATAATACGTATGTGAATTGACTGTGAAGGAATTATAAAAGGTACTCAGAATGTTACGAAACTTTTACGATTTTTTCAGTTATTTAAAAACTGTAAAGAGTATTTAGTAAAGCGTTTTCGGAAAAAGAGGAAAATTTCATTATTCTACTGTACACAATGTTATATAACATCCAAATTTCTAATAAACTGTTCGATTGTTGATAGTTAGTAATATTGAAGCTATACATTACTTAAAATACCTTAAATTTAAGTAAAATGGAAATAATATGAAATTATTTTCAAGGTGGATTGAATTTAATTTTCTAAGTCACTATTCGAGATGCATTTGCACTATAGATCTTACATGCGAAATAATAGGAAATTCTGCATGTAATTTTTTACCCATAAAACTTTTAAGTTTTCGTCTGGTGTTAAAGTTAGGAGAGACTAAATACCCATCTTAGGTGTTTCTTTGGTCATTTAGCTTTTTATAATATAGAGAAGTATATTAACAATAGCTTTTAAGTAAATTTTAGAGTAAAACATTAATTCAAGCAAAGAAATGATATAATTTAAAGTTAAATTAACACACATACGTATAAATCACAAATAAAAAAAATTCAGCAAATTCATATGTTATGCAAATTTTTAATTTTTATAAATAAATGTTAGTGACAATATTCATGCATTTGACGCTTTAAAAAATACAGTCGAGATAAAATCCATAATACGTACAGCTGAAGTTTTCTAACTATTAGTTCTGCAACAATTATCATGCAAAGAAAGTGTAGATAGAAATTATATTATTTAACCTCATCGTGAGATTTTATTAAAATTAAAATTCCTTTGATATTCACTGTCAAGAACAAATCATCTACGCTTGAAAATCCTTAGGATTTTCTTAAAATTTTTAAAAATTGCGTGAGTATTTGTATAAAGTGAGTATCTGAATCCTAATCAATAATTAATAAATAAAAAAATAATTGTGGAATTCTTTTTTTTTTCAATTTAATACTCAAGGAATTCATGATGTCTGTAATTTAATATATAGGGTTATCAGAAAAGAATGACCCGATTACAAAATTTAGCAATTCCCAAATGAATAAACAGAAAATGATCATAATATGTCATTGTAAAGATAAAATATAAAATTTTGAGTTTGCAGCATTATTTTTGTCAAATAGGTGGCAGCAATGTTGTAACTATGATCAGAAGTGGAAATGGCATAGCAGCGGGGAAAGGCATTCTGTGCGCTCTCGTTTGCAAAAAGTCTGTCAGTGATCACGATTCAGCGTGAATTTCGGAGAAAATACCATAGGAATGAACCCACATCTAAGAGTATAAGAAGATGGTATAAATAGTTCCAGGAAACTGGATGCTGTTTAAAGGCAAAAGTCCAGGGTGACCAGGTTCGTTATGATATTATACTGGTGACTAAAGGAAGTCACATTGAACAACATTTGTAAAATAAATTTTACTTTACGTCAAGAAACGTTACGTTTGAAAAAAATTTAATATTTTATCTTTACAATGACATCTTAATTATCATTTTCAGTTTTTACATTTGGGAATTATTAAATTTTGTAATCAGGTAACTCATTTCTGATAACCCTATATTAACATTGAAATTATTAAGATGCTAGAGCTACATATTTTGGGAAACCAAGCGCTCACATAAGACTTATTATTCACTAAATTTATTTTAATTTAAGGAACCTAAAATGTTTATTTTTTTTATTAGGACCATTACAAAAATAAGCCTTGAGATTCAAGTAAAAATAAAATAAGTTAAATAAGTTAATAAAAAATGTTTGCTTACCCTAAAAATTCAAAAAATAACATCTAAAATCTTTATGTCACAATTCGAAGCATTCACAGAGAGTGAATAAATAGTTGTAATGATGTTCAAATGAATGATGGTGTAAATAATAGTAGCCAAAGTTTATTCCATGGATGCATTTATTTTTACAATCACCTTGACCAAAAAGATCTCCAGAGATGATAATATCTCGATAATTTTCAAAAATTTAATACATATTAAGTTTCGACCAGCGTGATTTTGCATTACAATTCTTTCTTCGATTGAAAAACATATTTAGAATAATTACAAAAGTTGCCGCAATTCACAAAAGTGGATAAATAGTTGTAATGATGATCAAATGAATGATGGTGTAAATAATAGTAGCCAAAATTTATTCCATGGATGCATTTATTTTTACAATCACTCAAATGACCAAAAAGATCTCCAGATGGATGATATCTCGATAATTTTCAAAAATTTAATACATAATAAGTTCAACCAGCGTCGATTTTGCATTACAATTCTTTTCTTCGTTTGAAAAAAACATATTTAGAATAATAAGAAAAGCTTGCCGAATTAACAAAGTGGATAAATAGTTGTAATGATGATCAAATGAATGATGGTGTGAATAATAGTAGTCAAAATTTATTCCACGGATGCATTTGTTTTTACAATCACTCAAATGACAAAATAGATCTCCAGATGGATTTTATGTCGATAATTTTCAAAAATTTAATACATATTAAGTTCAACCAGCGTCGATTTTGCATTACAATTCTTTTCTTTGTTTGAAAAAACATATTTAGAATAATAAGAAAAGTTGCCGCATTCACAAAGTGGATAAATAGTTGTAATGATGATCAAATGAATGATGGTGTGAATAATAGTAGCCAAAATTTATTCCACGGATGCATTTATTTTTACAATCACTCAAATGACCAAATAGATCTCCAGATGGATTTTATGTCGATAATGTTCAAAAATTTAATACATATTAAGTTCAACCAGCGTCGATTTTGCATTACAATTCTCTTCTTCGATTGAAAAAACATATTTAGAATAATTACAAAAGTTGCCAGTTACAACGTTGCCGAATTAACAAAGTGGATAAATAGTTGTAATGATGATCAAATGAATGATGGTGTGAATAATAGTAGTCAAAATTTATTCCACGGATGCATTTATTTTTACAATCACTCAATTGACCAAAAAGATCTCCAGATGGATGATAATATCTCGATAATTTTCAAAAATTTAATACATATTAAGTTCAATCAGCGTCGATTTTGCATTACAATTCTCTTCTTCGATTGAAAAAACATATTTAGAATAATTACAAAAGTTGCCAATTACAACGTTGCCGCATTCACAAAGTGGATAAATAGTTGTAATGATGATCAAATGAATGATGGTATGAATAATAGTAGCCAAAATTTATTCCACGGATGCATTTGTTTTTACAATCACCAAATTGACCAAAAGATCTCCAGATAGATGATATATCTCGATAATATTCAAAATTTAATACATATTAAGTTCAACCAGCGTCGATTTTGCATTACAATTCTCTTCTTTGATTGAAAAAACATATTTAGAATAATTACAAAGTTGCCAATTACAACGTTGCCGCATTCACAAAGTGGATAAATAGTTGTAATGATGATCAAATGAATGATGGTGTGAATAATAGTAGCCAAAATTTATTCCATGGATGCATTTATTTTTACAATCACTCAATTGACCAAAAAGATCTCCAGATAGATGATAATACCTCGATAATTTTCAAAAATTAAATACATATTAAGTTTAACCAGCGTCGATTTTGCATTACAATTCTCTTCTTCGATTGAAAAATCATGTTTAGAATAATTACAAAAAATTTCCAGTTTTCAAGTTTCACATACTAACAACAGGAAATATTTAATATCACAAATAAGATTGTAAAAAATATAAAAATTAGAGCTACATGCATTTTATATATAACAATATTCAAATATACATAAAGCAGATGGATAATAATATCGGATAATTTTCAAAAAGTTTAAAAACATATTATTTAACCAGCTACTGTAAAACCCCTTGAATAAAAATCCTGTTTAGAATTTAAGTTAAAAATAAAAAAAGGATTTTTAAAATAAAAGGAAGAAAAATTTACAATATGAAACAGGTATATTGCTACGATTAAATAGTCATTTCAAATCAAAATTAAAGTTTTAAATAGAAAGAATAAAAATATGAAACATGTTAATAATACAAAAGAAATAAATGGACTAAAACGGAAAAACTATTATTTTTATGATAAAGTCAATATAACAGAACTATAATAGATAGGTCAAAAAATCATAATTATGTATGCTTGCATATAGGATCTTAATCTTTCCCTTTAGCAGAAAATTTATACATAATAGTTTAAATATTACATAATAATAGAAGTAATAATTACATAACAGAAGAAAGTAATGAAGAATATATATAAATCAAAATTGTGAAAATCCCTTTATATTTATGTACTATCTGCGTGGCCCGGAGCTGCACGGGCTTTTTCAAGAGCATAACTTTTTGCGAATGGAAATTACCTCTTGTCATCTCGTATTCAGTACCTCTTGGTTTGTGTGTGATTTCTATTTTTGTCCTTAAAATTTCCTTTTTAGATATTTCTTCTACGTCTTTTCCCTGTCGGATGGGTCTGTTTACCCTCCGCTTAACCCGGCGTTGCAGGGGCTTTTTTCCAAGAGTGTAGCTTCATTCCCCATGGAAATTTTCCCTTTCTGAAGGCCAGCACTTCTGGGTGTCTGTGTATGCTTAATGTGTGTGATTTCTGAATTTATGCCATTAAAACTCTCTTTTCTGAAATGTTTTCAGTTTCCTTCCTTGACTGACAGGTTTCTTTTTTCTCAGTTCAGCCCGGGTATATTTATATATATATATATATATTTATATATTTTATAATATATATATTTTCGAGTATAAAACTTTTTCTCTCGGAGAGAAATCTTTCTTCAAATTTCTATTTTTGATTTAAATTTATAAAACTAATCTAGTTTTATCCATAAGAGAACATATAATGTGTGATTTTGGTATTGAATAATTAATTTACTAATGAATTATAAAAAACAACGCTGCTTTAGTTTTTTAAAAATGTAGTAATTTATATTCATTTTTGTTAAATAATGAATTGATAATTTTTTATTGTTAGCTATTGATTCGACAGCAATGCGAAACAGATACATGTTTGTGAAGTTTTATTGTCTTTTATTGTAGTCATCGGTATTGTATATTACCCCTTTCCAACGTTGAGGAAAACGTACGATATTTCACAAGTGTGCCTACTGTGCTGATAGTTCAAATGGAGAAATCTATTGCCTCAAATAATCTCTGGTACAATTCTGAAGCGAATGCCATGAAGTGCTTCCTTCGTCATATGAATCAAGTTGAAATCACTAGAGTTCTGGGGAGTATGGTGAATGTTATAGAGCATTTTCCCGCTGCATCAATCGCATGTGTAATGGGAAGTCCGTTTCACTTCAGTCCTCATCCTCTTACCAAGAACTACTTTTGGAAATGAATATGGACTCGCTAAAAGAAATATAATCAATAGTAAAGCATTGAATGCTAATATGAATAATAATAAATGATAGAAATTTAAATCAATCATTCCACATAAAATAAAAATAAGGAACGTCAAGCTTTTTAAAGGATAAATTTCGAAAGTTTTTCTAATTGTGAGAAAGTACCATATTTTTCTTTTTACTGTCTAATGATATTTATTTATTGACAACTGATGAATATTAAGGCTGTTTTTCGGTGAAAGTAAGAGAGCTTGAAATAAACGCGAAGCACATTTTCAGACAGAAAAAATGCTTCAATTTCTATGGAAATTTGCAATATTATAACTCATACCTGTATTAACAATATAGTGTTTTTAAAAATACCAACATATTCCATGAATATTTTCTTTTTTGTTTTAATACGTGAAGGCATAGCCTATTTAACATTACAGTATATGAGAAAAACGTGAAACACATTTTATACCAGAAAAAATGAATAGACTCGGTTAAAAACGGGAAGTATGATAAAAAATTGTGCTCTCCAAAGGATAATGAAGCCAGAATATCATATTAATGTTTCATTTCTTTTATATCTGAAAAAATGTTCCAAATTCTCTCTGTGGGGTCCTATTCTTTAACATTAACCGAAGACAGCCTTAAATTAGTGTGCTGCGTTGCATATGAGATCTAGTAGATACTTAATATTATCAGCGTTCATTATTGTTTTACCATTTACTTTTTTGCTCACTAATGACTGACATCAAGGCATGACTTTAAAATTATTTTTAATCTAGAGAAACGCGTTAAGAAAACCCCTTGATGATTTTTAATCATTCTTTTTAGAGTCTTCAGAAAATTTTAAAAAACAAAACTACATTAGAAATATTCTGCTTAAATTATAAGCCATCTGTTATTCATTTCTATGCAAGACTTTTATCTTTAGCTGTGAATTTGTAAGGAAAATTAAATTAATTCTAAAATTACTTCTATTGTAAAATAGAATGTTATTTTATTTACATTAAAGTTTCTGCAAGCCAAGAAAAAAGCTTGAACATACTAATTTCAGAAAAATAATCAAATACGTATGTCATGCATATAATAAAATACTCATGTTCTGCATAGGAAAATACTTACGAAGTTTCCTATTAGATTACTTGTTTTGTTTGTTTGTTTGTTTTTTTTTCGCTTTTTACTTTTCTATTTCAGCCTCTTGTTTTGCTAAGTTTTAAATCGACAGAATTAAAAGGGGTATTGTTCAAGGTTATCCACATTGAACTGCATGGAGTCATAAGCATATAAATTCAACCAATTGTCTATAATAATCCACTTATCACAATCACTGAAAAGGAACCATGTTCATTGCGTCTAGAACAATATGACCTGAAAACGAACTGATTTTTTTCGTGGAAGACAAAAAAATCCTCTATGAGACCATTTTTTTTTTAAAGCTTGTTCCTTGTTAAGCATAGGAAGTTCAATAAGACCTACATCCGCTGTTCTCTAAACCAGCATTTCACCACTGTATCTCTGACCCTTGGTAAACAAATCCCCTGAACACATTTTATTTTGGGTTTTCCCGGTACAGTTGCAGTGAAATCAGGTTCTATTGCATCGTGTTTGAGAAAGAGTTCATGTCCGAGAATATGCGTACGACAGAGATCGACAAAACTGAAATTCTTGTCATATTATTTGTTTTCAAAAGATTTTCTTTTCATGTCTTGCAAGTGGAGTTCGGGAAACTTTTCGATACTTTAAATATATAAGAAAAATGTAAAAATATGCAAAAGATAAGTAAGCAGAAAAGTATACATTGCAAATATATAAGTAATTTTTGTCTTGATTTTTTTTATCACTCAGAAAGAATTTTTGATGTATAATTCTTTGAAATGGGTTTTCTTTTCCTCCCCCAAAAAAATTGCAAAAAGATACTTAGAGCTTCAGCAGATTAGATTAGGCTCTCAACCTAGGCTTCTTCATATGATTTGAATCACCACACTACTTGGTCAACCCCCAGATACTTGGCTTGAAGAACAACCATATTTTCCCTCTGATAAATTAATGTTAGGTTTCTGGTCAATTAATTTGTTTTCTGTGACTTATTTTCCTTTTAACTGCATGTTGACTCACATACAATCCACTTTTACGAGGAAGTCGAAGCCATCCGCTTAGCTCTTCTGCCGCTTTCTGCCCGTCTCTCCCCTCCTGATAAAGCTTTCATTTTGTCAGCCTCAAGTTCTGCCCTTCAGACCCTGGTAAGTAATCTAGAAAAACAAAATTCCTGAGTCAAGAACTGCAGGAAGCCACTAAACAGAATCCAAACAAAGGTTGCTTTTCAGTGGGTATCATCCCATTGTTGTCTTAGGGGAAATGGCGGACCTCTTGGCAAAAAGAGGCACGGATATTCTCCAAAGGTCTTCCAAAGACCTACCTCTTCACTCTGCTAAGCTCGAGATTAATAAGATCTATAAAAAATGCTTTCCGAGTGTAGCTGACAGTGCCACTAAAAATAAACCTTGGAGGGTATTTTAAAACCTGACTGCGTCTGGACTCTCCTCAGGCTACTGCTGTGGCTGAGTTTGTCAGGGAATTGTCCCTCTCTCTTGCCCAGCCTAGAGATGTGGGAGGAAGGGAAGAAACACTAGCCATAATCAAAAACAATCTATTTATTGATCTCACAAAATAGGAAAAACGATTCAATTAATTTCAACAAAATGAAACGTTCTCAGTATGAACAAAATGTAGATTAAGGTATCCGATTACGTTCGGAACCATGATTTTGCAAAAGCGTATAACTGGATAATATTTTTGATATTTAGTGTCACTTAGAGTAGAAAATGTATATAAAATTGTTTTAAGAATATTATTACAGTAAAAAATTATATAAGTACTATATTTTGACAAAAAAATGAACATAGAATGACCATTTTCAAAATATTTTCCTTTTGTGAAAAATGCTTCTATATTATGATAATATTTTGCCTGTATATAGCTCAGACTTCTGTACAGAGGCTCCACTAGAATTTTTGAAATATATAACTTAGAAGTGGGTTTATCCATGTTTTTCGACAACAGAGAGGAGAAATTTTAAGAAAAAAAGGCCAAAATTATTTCAATGGGTTGTAACTCTGAAAATAATGTGAATTTTTCAAAAAAAAGGTAGTTCAGATTCTCTGGAGAAGTCTTTACTTTATATAAGCACACACACACAAAATATTACTATTATAGAAGCATTTTTTATAAAAGGAGAACGTTTTGGAAAAAGGTTATTATAAGTTATTTTTTTGCCAAAATATTGTATTTAAATAATTTTTTTTTGTCAAAATATCCTTAAAACAATTTTATACATGCATTCTAATCTAAGTGACACTAAATATCATGAAAGTTATCTATTTATGAGATTTTTTAAAATCACGGTTCCGAACGTAGACGGATACCTTAATAGAAAGATACACGAATTACAAGAGGACTATCAATATCGATCCCCTTATTGCAGGATCACACACAGAAATCCACTATCCTACTTAACTTAATACTAATTCAACTATAGCTATCAGTCGTCACTTTAAATCTTTCCCTATCAATTATTTGAAGTATTCTATAAAATGTTGTAATACCTGATCAGTAGCAATCAATTTTATCTCACAACGTTCTCTCTCCTTCTCCTCCTTGCTGGCTAGAAAACCTTGACTATATATATTAGACTTAATTTGAATAACATGTGGTTTCTTCTTCAAAAGGGTTGGTTGTGAATAAACGCGAATTGATAGCCCAAAGATTTCCAAAGAGGATTAGAAGAAGGTACACGAATAGGTCCGTCACAAGTTTAGACTATTGACTGGACGTGACTACCTTTGTGCTCATTTGTCTCGTTTTCATTTGACTGTCTCACCTTTATGTGCTTTATGTAATTCTGGACAAGACAAGGACGCTACTCATTTGGACGTGTGCTCTGCACTTGAGAATTTAGACTGTATTGTAAAAAAAGTATTGGAGAGCTCGTTGCCTAATGACCTGATGGTCAATGACTAGTCATTTGATAAATAAAATATTAGGTACTTTTCACTCTTCTTTTTGAAAGGGTCACCAGATTACTAATAGTAGCATTTTTCTTTTGATTGGTCCATCTCATTGTTGTAACAAAGCCATAGATACAAATCTGAACAAACGTTCATCTGCAAACCCGAGCATTGCAGCAAAGCCGTATTATAATCCATTCTGAACAGAAAATTTTCGTTACATTTATGAAAGTAAGAAGCTATTGAATCTTTCTATTATTGCATCGCTCTTGGAAAAATAATCCGATAACATTGTGCTTTCATTTAAAAAGATATTTTCTTTCATCTCATGATATTCAAAGCAAACTTTTTTCAGGTATTCATTAATGAATTCCGAACGGATGTAAGAAACTATTAAGAACCCCCAGATTTTAAACTAAGGATTTTTTTTAAAAAAAGAAGAAACAATACGTCTTAACAATCTGAATACGTGTAATTATGTTTATAAAAACTTATTTTATCTTTCAAACTGACTGCTCTCTCTTTTGAACTCTATACTTTTAAAACATTCAACTCTAAAATTACGATGCTTAAGAATAAGGTTGTACAACAGAAAATGGGTTCTATTAGAATGAATTGTATAACAGTTCTATTGTTCATTTCATTTTCTAATTAGTAACAATAGAAATAGAAATTATATCAAAACAAAATTTTTGTATACCCCAAAAACCTTTTCCTGTTCTATGAAAATAGACTTTTATTAAATTAGATTTTGAAACTAATAATTAGAAGTATATCTGTATCATGAATGAGAGATAATAAAAATTGAGATGCTTGAGAGTTAAAATTTGGAGCTTATACATATGCTATTGATCTTAATATATAATTAAAAAAGAAAAAAAAAAGATGCTTTTTTATCTACATACGTAATATATTCATAATCTAATTATTCTTAGGAAAAAGAATGAAATTATACCTAAGATTACTTTTTCTCCTACTTAAACGATGTCAATCACATCTCAAACCATAATGCTTGCGACAGTCTCGCACCAAAGAATCGATTTCCTGTAAGGGTAATGACGTTTCAATGGTCACATAGTTTCGCGTGGAAAGTATTCAAGACCGGGCACTACGATGCTTATGTTTTAAGGCAAATCAACCTTTGGGGTCCCCTTATCCAACCGTCAGAGAGGTGACTGGCGCAGTTCCACGCCAATCTCCGGCTTCAAAATCCACCGCATGAGGGGTGTCAAGGACCAATAGCCTGTAGCCACCCGGCTACGTCTAAACAGAAGTGGATTCTGCATTACGTAAGGCTTGGAAGGGTATGACGTATTCTGTATTTAAAGAGGCACGAAAAGGGGAAACCCTGGAGCTTCATAGACACTAGAGAAACACTTCCACAGGTACTACTCTACAACTCTTCTACACACTTCGAAAGACTCTATCTCCAATTGACTTCCAGATTGGCTTGGACTCTCTCACACTTACTGTGACCTATCAAAGTTCCTATCAACGAGCATGACAACGTCGTTCTAACGTTGCCTTTCACAAGAGTGGTCCAAACTTAACAGCGACCTCAACAATACTGCACTTTAGTAATGCTAAGCACTCGCTCAGTATGACACTAAATATGATACTTAGAATGTAGGCGTTCACTTCTGTAGTGTCTTACATGTGCGTATATGTCGTTATAATCCAAATTGTGGTGGGGCTCATCGGAAAAGATGACTTGTTGCTATTCGGTTTGCCATTTACTATGCTGATGAGCCAGTTGTGAACGTCGACGGTTCAGTGCCAAGGCACAGAAATTTTTACACGTAGCTTGTTACGGGTCTATCCGCGTTCTTTTAAGTACTAATCCTCTTGGGAAATATTGAGTCTTTAAAAATTATTATATTTTATAAAGCTTCCTCTCGAAGAAGATGTGACTATGCAAATTATGATTTGTATATAAAGTTTAAACTTTCAGGTTTGAGAGGAGAGAGAGGTTAGACTACTAACGGCTAACAGTGATTAATTAAGCTTTAAAGTGAAGCGTGGATATTTCGTAGCTGATTATTTTAATATTAAAGTTGACGATTTGTCAACTAGGGATTAAAGTAGATTAGGAGCTAAGAATTAGAAGCTATTGCCTAGACGTAAGTGATCTGATTATTTAAAGTCTTCTCGTATCTCGCATACCTCGTTAATTGCTCTCCATATTTGGTACTTGGGTGCATCTCTTAAACCTGGTTAATTGAATTTGTGTTGTTGTTCTTATCTAAGAATAAATTGAAGTTATTTAGAATATGGCTAGTCTTACTTCCATTTCTCCCACACCATTGGATGCGCCAGGGCGACCCTTACAAGCTCAAGGAACCACAGGCATTGACGAACCGTAGGGATAGACAGTGGCATACCAGCAGATTTGATCCAATGTTTTTCCAACGCATTGAGAGGACGCTGTACAATCTGTTATTGTTATCTGAGGGGTCGTCCCATGGTAACGTCATATTGTGTGCCCAATGCCGAGGTTTCAACCTTTTCGATTTGACATGGTGCATAACTTCCACACGCGCATCACTAATGTTTTATCACGCCTCTTGGGAATTGCTCGCAAAGGCTGATCATATTCATCCAGTTTGAGTCTCCGTTAGTTGCTCGTACGACGTTCTGCGTTTCTGGAGAGCCATATATCTACTTCTTATCAATCATTTACAGCAATCACGCGATGATATTTACATTTCAATATGCCTTTACAATGATTTTCGTACACAGTTTAGCTGGTATATCTCACTTGAAAGTTTAGGGGGTGTTTCTTGGCTCACACACGAGTAATCTCTTCGTAATTCTAATTGCTTGTATATCCTAACCTGTTTTGCATTTCTTGCACATTCGGCTTAACCTGCATTTTTCTTTAATGGTGCAACATTTTTAACATTCAGTAGTTAGGGATTGCAATATCGGACCAAAAGTTCAATACCGGTATTCGGTATTTTTTAGATTTTAATACCGGGATACCGGTTGTAATAGTGTAGTAGAAGTTTTAGGAAAAAAAATACAGGTGTTTCTTTGATTTATTGGTCAGTTTTATTAGAGTGTAAATATCATAAAAGTAATTAACTTATAAATTATATCAGTATGTAAAAAATCACAAAAAAGTAAAGGAACATCTTATTTCTTTAAATCACAAAAAAGTGTAAATATCATCATTCAGTCTGTGGTACTATTACAAATTTTTGAAATATGATCTTAAAAAACATGATGTTTCAATTATTCTGTCATTAAGGTATCCAACTACGTTCAGAACCGTGATTTTAAAAAAGCGCGTAAATGAACAATTTTCATGATATTTAGTGTCACTTAGATTAGAATACATATATAAAATTGTTTTAAGGACACATTTTGACAAAAAAAAATTATTTATATATAATATTCTGGCAAAAAATTAACTTAGAATAACCTTTTTTGAAATGTTGTTCTCCTTTTATAAAAAAATGCTTCTAAAATAATAATATTTTGTGTGTGTGTGTTATATAAAGTAAAGACTTCTCCAGAGAGTCTGAACAAGAATTTTTGAAAAATTCGCATTATTTTCAGAGTTACAACCCATTGAAATAATGATCGGCGTTTTTTTCTTAAAGTGGATCCCCTTTGTTGTCGTAAAATGTGGATAAATCCATTTCTAAGTTATATATTTCAAACATTCTAGTTGAGTCTCTGTAGAGAGGTCTGAACTATATACTGGCAAAATATTATTATAATAGAAGCATTTTTCATAAAAGGAGAATATTTTGAAAATGGGTCATTCTATGTTCATTTTTTGTCAAAATATTGTCCTTAAATAATTTTTTATTGTAATACTATTCTTAAAACAATTTTATATACGTTTTCTAATCTGGAGTGACACTAAATATCATCAATATTATCCATTTATACGCTTTTGCAAAATCACGGTTCCAAACGTAATCGGATACCTTAAGCCCGGAACGCAATTTTGTGCAAAAATTACCAGTTGTTGTAAGCGCTCCTTCGGTATCTACTCTTGTTTGTCGTACTGTTAGCATTGCGATATAATTTTTCAAGTATTTACCTCTAAATCCCTCATCTTCAAATTAATTGATTTCTCGTCGGGTTGTGTTTTGGATGTAACTCATTTCTGTATTGTATTTTTATTGAATTTTTTTTAGTTTCACTAATTCTAATTTTTTGTTCAAGAAATAATTCCTTTTTGCCATCGACATTAGTGTCATCATCATCTTCGATAACTGCACCGAATTCTTCTGAATGTGGATAAGGTTTGTGGGTAAAATTTTTAAGAATATTGACTATAAACTTGATCAAATTTGAATCGCGCGTTAGTCTCTTTTCTTCTTTTTCATTTTCATTTATAAAATCATGATGGTATGTAATTACAAGTATGATATTCAAATCCAATGTGAATAGCAAACTCTCCAATTCAAAAAATATCGAAATATTTCGCACTTGCTTCGCAATTACAACCTTGTTTTCATAAATACGAATATCAGACTACGAATCCTCCTCAGTATTGCTCTGAGCTGTAATAGAATAGTTTTAGCCCTCCTCCTTGGATAATTCACATATTTTATTACTTCTCTTGATTTTACGATGCAACTGTATATTCACAGTCTAATTAATTTCGCCCGTTAGGGAGACATAAAAACAAAAATGTATACTATTTTGCTAGGTTGGAGTTCTCTAAACGTATAGTGAAGACAATTTTAAAAAAATTCTAGTAAATACCGAAAACTGGTATTTAAGCTTGGAATACCGCCGGTATTACAAAATTGTATAAATGGCTCAAAATACCGGTATTCGGTATCCTGGTATTGCAATCCCTAGCAGTAGTGTATACACATGTAACGAAAAATTTCCGCTTTTTTTCTAAAATTTTCATTAAAATAATTCCACATACACATAAATCTAAAGAAATTTATAACTACAATAAAAAAGGAGAGAAAAACAAAGAAAGATACTTCGCATGCATTGTTATTTTCTACATTAAGAAAGAATTTTCTTTTAAATTCATCTGAGTAGGTTAAAAACGCCATGTTATACAGTCTGTTTTAGATTAGACTAAATTTTCATTTTTGTTTTTTTTTAAAAGAAATTTGTTGCATAATTATAAAGAAGTAAAAACCTTGAAAGTTCATGAGCACTTTAAAAAAAAAAATCTAAGAGAAGTGAAGTGTGGGACGTTCGAAGATGAAAACAGTCCGTTTATTAAATGAACTATCATTTTTTTTTTCAGTCCATTATTGAGGAAAATGAGTTTAATGAAATTTCAGATAAATGCACAAAGCAGGAGAAAGTGAAAGACTCAATGATATAATTATTTTTATACGATTGACTGATTTTTCTGAAGGTTCGCCTTAGCAAACTTTGAATATTGTTATTATTGTTCGTCCATTTTACGATCATTTCTGCTTTGACCCATTTTTCAGCTCAAGAAATGTTATATAAGTTTCAGTGCACAGGCAGATTATATTACAGAACAAATGTATGAATATTGGGGGAGATATTCCCTATTTTAATTCAACTGCCTTAAGTTTTTTACAAGAAAATTCCTCTTTTATGGTTATAACTTTCATATTCTCATCAACAAAAAAAATATTAAAAAGTTAGAAAAAAATCTAGGGATCTATTTTTCATTACCATTTATCTCACATGCACTTTTCATATTCTATTACTAAAAATACTTTAATTATAACATTTTTTAAATTATGTGTTTTTCAATTGTGCAAAATAATTGATTTTTTTAATCGAAAAGGTAATGAATTAAAAATGCTTTTAAATCTTGTGTTTATTACTAATTCATTTGGTCATATATTGTGCATTAAAAACTTTATGAGGGACATTTTTATTTCTTTTTATTATTAACTGTGGCAAAATACTAAATTTTCATAAAACCTGCAGAATTCCCGTTAATGAGACAGTGCTTAGGAATTCTAGAACTCATTGTATTTTAAGTTTTTATTCTTAGGTATAGTTATATTTGAAAATATATTCTGTAAAATCCGGCGTATAATGCGCACTTTTAACACAAAAAATAAGATCAAAATTTATGGGTGCGCGTTATATGCCGGGTATAAAAATGAGAGCCTTAAAAATAAAAAAGAAGATGAGCATAAAAAAATTAGACTTCTGCATAAATAGAGGTAATGTTTATTAAAAAGAAATGACACATTATACTTATGAACTTCAAGGGTTGCAGTTAAGAAGTATTCTATTTTTCTTCTAAAGCTTGGAATAATACTTCGAATAAATGACTTCGAAACATAAGAGCATGGTGCACGAACATGTCAGGTTTCTTCATAAAAAGATGCGCGTAATACGGCGAATATACCTAAAAATTAAAAATTGCAGCTTGAAAGTATTGGTGTGCGTTATACGCTGGATTTTACGGTATATAAAGAAGATCCATCAACAGAGCCTTAGTTTTCTCCAGATAGATTTACTGAATGAAAAAAGGAACGGAAAATATTTTATTTTTAAACATCAAATTTATCATTCTGTCTGATTTGACATGTATCTGAAATCGCTTTCAAAAGACAAAAGTATATAACAACTAAAAACCGAACACACGTTTCCTTGATCTCATCTTTCGTAATAGAAATCATTTTTTTAAAAAAATTTCGTTTTGTTTTTAATTTTTCGAAGCTGTATTGCATTTTTTATGAATATACTTTATGAAAAAAAACAGCTTATAACATGGAAAAACTAAATGAATTGGAAATGCGTGTTTTTAGACTGCATTTAAAACAAAAGGAGACTTAAGTAATTCATTTGGAAGGAATACTGTTTCTCTCAATTTAGCCTTGAACGTGCGGAAATAACATTTAAGTCAAGTCAAACCATTAAGCGGGTTAAAAAAAAAGTAGGATCCACTTTTCAGCTTTTCAAGGACACAAGATTTTAAGATCTTCACTAATAAAGATTAATCAAAATTGTCTTGTTTTCTTATTTTAAAGATCAAAGTAATTCTTATCGGATATTTTACGGATATTTTTCTTTGTTAATTCACAAAGAAATGTTCTATAATTCTAGGATTAAAACGATACAGCCACTCAGTAATTGAAGAGGTTTTAACATTGGACATGTTTATGGCGTCTTTTATTTTCATTTATGGATAAAGAAGATTATCATTTTGCTTTTTTATTTCTATTAAATGGAGCTTCATTTATCGCGCTGTAAATTATTCTAATATGAGTTGTTTATTGGCAGATTATTGTTTCTTATCGCAAAATAATTCTTCCGCAGTGTCTTGTCAGAATAATATGGTTCAAAATATAATTTATTTGAATAAAAAGGGTTATACTGACTGAAAATGTAGTAAACACAATCTTCGCAATTTCTTTTACTTGCTGTTGTGTTTGCAAAGCTTTTTTATACCTAACTTAATTATTACTAAATAAAATTTTATTGATTGATTTCACATTCAAAAGAATAAAAACAAAATATTTTTGACGTACAACTTACGTAAAGGCGTAAATTTCTAGCTATGTCCTGTTCCGGATGGAAATCATTCTGTTGAAATTTACTTTTTGATGAAAAAGAATTTGCATCATCAAACTATTATTACTGATTTCTTAAGGGCTTCTACTTCAAATATGTAAATTAATAATTTATCCTATTGTTTTCCGTATGTATTTTGCTTTTTATATACTGCATTAAGAGGCTAAAATGTTTTTGGTTTGTGGCTTACTTAATTAAAGTTAAACATTTATGTTTTCATAATTTATCTTTTCTTTTTAGTAAATAGCCATCAATTAGTCATAAAACCTACATAAACTTTGCATACGTTTCATTATGATTATAGCAGTATTATGGAGTACAACGAATTAAAATTCAACTTTTTTAATTCAACGTTACACAATTCATGTATACATAATCGATTTTTTTAAATCTGAGCTAATACTATAATTAAATTTTTTTAATAAATACATCTGTATTTAATTTTTATTCTACTGTAAAGAATAAAAAGGTAAATAATAGCGCTATTTATTTTTCTGAGTATTTTTTATAATTTAAATATTGTTTAGTTGATGTTTTTTTTAATCTGTGTGTGAAGAAATTTCTTTTTCATAATTTTTTTGGCTTTGCCATATTGGCAACAGTCTATATCTTTGGCATTCTTGATTTGACTTGTTTGTAATGGAAGCGGCAGCTAGGCCAAGCTAATAAAAATTACAGTTTTACTATATTTAAACCATTAAGGACCAACACTATTATTGAATAATGTTCATTCTATTACTGAGTTTCGATATTATAATATTCTAATATTATGATATTGTAATTTGAAAATTTTTAATTCGACAAAACCAATAGAAAAAATTTAAGAAAATTTTTCTTACGAAATATAAAACTTTAAAAACTTATCTCGATATTAAAGTTGTACAAACATATAGCTTTAGTTTGAAATATACATTATTTTTAACATCCGTATGCAATAAAAACTTCCTTAGTTTATTTAATAAAATGTTAAACTAAAAAAAGATAAATAATATTACATTAGTTTATATTTAATAAATACTGATGCATGAGAATTTCAGTAATGTTTGCGCTGTAATATAAACAAACAAGTAATATAAAAAAATATTTAAAGTCAATATCTACTTAGGTCAACAAAGAAATTTTTTTATTTTAATTAATTAAATTTAATTATGAATTAATGTTTGAAAAACTATATCGACATCAAATGTCATCCATTACAAGTTAAAAAAATATATACATTTGAAGCCAAGAAAAATTCGTTAGAAAAGCTTACTGGCGCCATCTGTTGGTGTTAATTGTTACTTCAATTAGAAATAACGCAGAATAAATTAAAAATTAAAATTTAATTAATGAATTATTATCATAAAAAACTGCATTAATATTAAGTATCATCCACTACAAGTTTAAAAAAATGTATTTGAATTTGAGTGGATGAATAAAAAATATTTTATTAACGATTGTGGAAAATTTGAACAAGATATATATGTAAATAAATATATATAGGAAGAGAGTGAACTAATAGTAGGAATTGAAAAAATAATCACTTATCTATCTTGTGAAAAGAGGTATGTGAGAAAAAGGAGAGAAAAAAATCTTCTTCAAAGTAAACTCTCTTCAGGATTATCACAAGTTAGAATATTGTAAAATTCTTTGAACTATCTGGTGGAAGCATCATATTTGAAGAGAGTATGTTAAATTTCTAGACATGAACATACATAAAGGGGTACTTTAGACAAGTCATTACCAAGGGATACAAACAGACAAAAGGTTAGAAATCACTAATATCTGAACATACATAACAATAGCATTCTGGCTTTTTTTTAAAGAATGCAATTAATGATTTTTCGAAACAGCTGTCGAATTACGTATTTGCGGTTTTTACCAACGACAATGGATTATTTTCATTCCGTCGTTTAACGAATAGCATTTGGTATAAAGGTTAAAAAAAGTAAAGCTGAAAATGAAAGAGGTCTAATATTACCTCATTGCTAGACCTCCCACTGTATTTCGCAGAGACAAGGACTCGAGGGACATACAATAAGAATATTGTGCAAAAAGATTGACATTTAAAAAGAAGATAGATAAATTCGCCAATGATGCAACCCAAAACGAATTTCGCCACAAACCAGTTTTCAGGTTTTTCCATGTAGCATTTTGTGATTTTAAAATCTCTAGAATCTGGAATAATACCCTGACATTGAAATGATTAAACTGTTAAACAATAAAACAAAAAAAATGTTAAATTATTTATTTAAGTTATTAATTGAGTTTGAGTTATGAAATTTATATTAAAAGCCTTTCTAGATTGTTTGAAGGTTAATATGTAAAAATATTTTCAATGGCGAGATTGAGGAAAGATCAAAAAGAGATATTTGGACGTAAATTCATTGAAAGAAATATTACTAGATTTTTGAGGTTCAGAACATCAAAAGTAGTGCATGTTTTGTGCAGAGTATTTGATGTATAAATTTAAAAAATTAATTTATGTACAAAATAAATTTTCTTTATTTTTAATTGTCATTCTGTATCCTACGTGGAACTATAATCTCCAATCAATTAATTAGTAATGACAGTTATATGTGTTTCTTATTTTTACCTAGTGTATTATATATGTTACAAAATTTTTTTTAAATTTAGACAACAAAAGTTAAACTAAATGCTGTTAAAATACTAACATGTTTGAATTCAAAATACAAAGAAAATTATTGAAAAAATTATCAGAATGGGAGGCCTAGCCAATCCGAACTCGGCAAAAAAATAATTCAGATTTGGAGAAATAAATCAGATGAGACTGTTAAAAGTACTAATGAGAAAATGGACTGTGATTGGCTGACAAAAATTGTCAGCAAAAATATTTTTTAAGTTTGTGAAAAAGTCATAAAAGAACGTAAATAAATCGTCAAAATTTTGGTATTGAACACCAATTAGATTTAATGTCTTATTCAGTAATGAAGATAAATATTCTGAGAAATATATAAAAATATATTTTTTCTTCCCCGAGTTTGCTTAGAACCTTTATTTTATTTAATACCTGTGATGCTTATAACCTATATTAAGAACAAATTTTATTTCGGCAGGAATTTAATTTAAATTCCATAAATCCAAGAGAATATAGTAAAAAGTCATTATATATTAACATAAATATATTTCAACGAGAAGAAGCCACTGAGACGCCGAAATTTGAAGAAAGTTATTCCATGCTTCGTTAAACTTTACAGAATTGCACAAAAGGTCTGTAAACAAATACCTCTCACTTAGAAAGACAATTCCTTTTTATTTTAGAGGAAACATGTCTTTGGTATTCTAGTGCGTCATTTTCGAAACTTAAATCTAAATTAAAACTGCTGAATCACATTTCGAGAACTAAGATAATAATCCTAAATGAGTCATGGTAAAAACTCAAACAATTAGTTGGCAAAGTTTCAAATTCTAAGTATAAATTCTGTAGATATTTATGCTGCACACACACAGTTGTATATAAATTTCTTTAAAAATACACTTTTAAATAAGATATGTTGAATCAAGAAGGATTTATTCCAATGGGATGAAAATTGTTAGATATAATGTCCATGTATTTAAAAAATGTAACTCCAACAATGCTATAAGTATGTGATACCCCCTTTCCTGGGGGTACCATCTCTTCCTCTACGCGACCTAGATTTGTAGGAGAAAATGATTGATCACTCGAGTTAGCCATAATCAACTAATTTATTACTATTCTAATATATTGATCCAAACGACACAAGTCTTACTATAGGGATGTAATCAGGAATGATACAACGTATTTCTCAATTCTAAGTAAATAGCGCCTGAAATCCTAATCACTTATCTTTATTAGAAGTTATCCTAAGAATCTTCATTTGCCTTAAATTCCTTAACTCATAGCTAAAGCCCGTTCTATAATTACACTTATATATTTATATCTTACCAACAGCTCCCGGCGTTCAGCATCTCAGCTTTCTGTCTCCTTCTTCTATTCTACTATTCTCACGCGAATACTAAAGCTCCATTATATATGCACCAAAGATTCCCCAAGATGATTAGTGTGAAAATCCGACAAAGCCCCGTCACAAGTATTGAATGTTTTATTCAGAAAGTAAAGCAGCAAGAGCAACTAAATAAATCATTAATGCCTTAGCCTACCACTGGTCGCGATGCAACTGATATTTCGCTGGGCATTCTCGAAGGGATGGTAGATGTTTTCCTGTGGTATTGCTTGTCTGTGAAATGTACCAATTGGCGAGTTAAGACCAGTGTGATCCAAGGAAAATCAGAGACTCCTGCTCGTTAGAGCTCAAACATGCTCTTCTAGGGAGGGATTGGCGATCGATGAGAAATGTTGGAGAAAAACGTAGATAGGCAGTAAAAACTTGTAGTTTGTAACCGGGTATTAACATGTTGAAATGTAAGCTCAAGATTACAAGAAAGAAAGGATAATACTAAGGGACGTAGAATCTCGTTGACGTACCGCCGTGTTACAAGGAGGCTACAGATGACAACTAAAGGGGTCTGGGTATAAACCGAAATGGCACTTCATATCGTACATCCTGATTTTATCTATATGGGTGGACAACAGTTGAGTATCGTGGACGTCTCGAGATACGTCTTCGCTGGTCATACAGCCTCATTTAAAGCTGGACTCACTATTGAAAATAATTTCACTCCAGATCGGGAGAATCCAAGTCGAATATACCCAATGCCACTGCAAACGCGCCTGACAAGTGCAACTTTGAGGGGAACTCTGAATGGTCTTCTGCTGTCACTTAAAATCGACGGTTCCCGTTGAAGTTTAAAGTGTCATTACATCTTTGTTTGTAAAACGAAAGGAGATTGTCCTGTCTCAAGGCTGTCTTTGAAAATGGGAGCGATTGGACGATTTAACACGCAGGCTACGAAAAATATTTTGAACTTGTTGAGATTGCTGTTTACGCTGACGGCATACCACCTGTTTGTGACCCTGCACGTCGCAAAAGAAATAACTGAGGATGATGCGCTCCCTGCTGCGAGGGAGTGTTGACGTCCTTAAAGAAAATCATTGACCCGAAGGCGAGAAGGTTGGTCTATTTTCAAGGAAAGGTTTGGACTTGATTCTCTGAGAAATCTGTCATCCCTTTGTTTTAATTAGATTTCTCCCTTCTGGTTTATGCAGAATTTTTAAAAAGGGAATAGTTTGCTTCTTCAGTTATCGGTACTTTATTGTGAGTTACCTGATCTAAAGACCATGGTCTGATGCTGTATACACAACTAGTTATCTTGACCATTCTTTGCCCTTAAGCTACTCCACTAGGCCAGAAATCGTTATAGAGTCTTTGATCGAACGAAAACTACGATGTTCTTCAAGGTTATCTACATAAAAAAGAAAAAAATGATTTTGTGTGTTTTGGCCTAAGTAAGCAACTTAGAAGTATTAAATGGACACGTATATAAACTATAGGTCGTGATGTTTTAAACCTCGAGACTTTTTCGAATTCGTCTTAGATTTTATTAAAATTAAATTTTTAAGCGATTTTCCAACTAATTGACGATGTGATGTCCTATCATATCACTCCTAACTCTGCACAAATGTTGAAGTTAATGATTTGTTAGATTATTTGTTAGTTACGAGTAAAACCAACTAGTATTTAAATAGTCAAATATTCACTTATCTGAACAATTTTCACAAACTAAGAGCTGTGGCACTCATATTTGTGTTGAGGTCTTAGATTCGACGATAAATAAGACATCTGAGAGCTTTCCAAAATGTATTTTTTATCGTCAATGCCAATTAATATCGTGGCTTAGGAAACTAATTGATTTATTTACTTTTCAAAATAAAAATCTCCACATAGCTAATTTTCAATTTCTCACCTATCAGCTGTCTGTTTCCATACTCTCTTCTCTTTCCCTCACTCTCTTTTATATCTCAGAACTAAAGTACATTATCCTTTTCCATTCTGTAAGGAGGTGGTATTTCAAATCTAAGAAAAACTTTAAAGAATATTACCCCATATTAGCGGGCTGCGGTAGCCCAGTGGTTAAGGTATCGGACCATGGCAGGCATGTCATGAGTTCGAGCCCAATACCACTAAAAGATCCGCCGTGTAGGGCAGCGATGCACGTTAAATCTGTCGAGAGCTGAAACGTCCTCCCGTTGGTGTGGTGTGGTAGTTAGGAGAGGGGGGTGCCAGCTCAGGTGTCGTCCACGTCACTTGACCATGGTTCAAAATTACGTGGTCCGTCGCCAAAAGCCCTTGTGTAGCTGAACAGTGCGACGCTAATATTCACTCACTCACTCACCCCATATTAGCTTAAGAGAGACTACATCTTTTGACTACAGATAAGGGCTGCGGTAGCCCAGTGGTCAAGGTATTGGATCATGGCAGGCATGTCATGAGTTCGATCCCAGTACCATTAAAGACCCGCCGTGTAGGGCAGCAATGCACGTTAAATCTGTCGAGAGCTCAAATGTCCTCCCGTTGGTGTGGTGTGGTAGTTAGGAGAGGGGGGTGACAGCTCAGGTGTCCTCCACGTCACTTGATCATGGTTCAAAATTACGTGGTCCGTCGTCAAAAGCCCTGGTGTAACTGAACAGTGCGACGTTAATATTCACTCACTCACTTTGACTACAGACATCATAGGTACTATATATAAAGCCTCTCAATGTCAGATCTGACAATGCTCTTTGGCAAAAGCTTCTTCCATGCAGGGGGGAGGGGTTTTGGTAAATGCTTCAAGTGCATTTTCGATCATTTTGAGGTAGGGAACAATGACGAAATGATACTTCCAAAACTTTCTAAAAGGGAAAATCGATCGCTAATGCTATGCTAATAATTGGTCTTTTAATGCCATTAAGGTATCCGACTACGTTCGGAACCGTGATTTTTCCAAAGCGTGTAAATGGATAATATTTATGATATTTAGTGTCACTTAGATTAGAAAATGTAGATATAAAATTGTTTAAAGAATAGTATTACAATAAAAAATTATTCAAGTATAATATTTTGACAAAAAATGAACACAGAATGACCCATTTTCAAAATATTCTCCTTTTGTGAAAAATGCTTCTATTGTAATAATATTTTACCTGTATATAGCTCAGACCTCTGTACAGAGGCTCAACTAAAATTTTTGAATTATATAACTTAGAAGTGGGTTTATCCATGTTTTACGACAACAGAGGGGAGAAATTTTAAGAAAAAACGCCGATAATTATTTCAAATGGTTGTAACTCTGAAAATAATGTGAATTTTTCAAAAATCATTGTTGAGCCTCTGTACAGAGGCCTGAGCTATATACAGGCAAAATATTATTACAATAGAAGCATTTTTCACAAAAGGAGAACATTTTGAAAAAAGTTTATTCTAAGATAATTTTTTGCTAAAATATCGTATTTAAATAATTTTTTTGTCAAAATGTCCTTAAAACAATTTTATACATGTATTCTAATTTAAGTGACACTAAATATCATGAAAATGATCCATTTATGCGCCTTTTTAAAATCACGGTTCCAAACGTCGTCGGATACCTTAAATCAAATACGGTGTTTGACTAGTTGGATTCATTCTAAATCTGAAAATATATGTTTCTGCTTTACTCTTGAAATCATGTTATATTCTTTTTCACACAAATATCTATAGAATATAAGTATTACCTGATTGCTTATTACCAACTGAGTAGTGTGTGTGTGTGTGTGTGTGTGTGTGTGTGTGTGTGTGTGTGTGTGTGTGTGTGTGTGTGTGTGTGTGTGTGTGTGTGTGTGTGTGTGTGTGTGTGTGTGTGTGTGTGTGTGTGAACATCATGAAGGTTTTGTTTGAATCATTGTGTATGTCGTATTAGAATTACTAAAATATTTTTGCTAAGAAGTGAATTTTAATTAACTGAAAAACATTTTAAAATCACCTTTAAAAGCCATATCACACCAAAATATAGTTAAAGTCGTTGATTGGGAGAAAATATCTAAGGTGGTTAAATATCACACACACACACACATTGCAAGATTTAAGACAATCTTTCCCATTTACTCATGTTACGAGCAAAAGAGTAGGACTTGAAGTACTTTTCCTTAGAGACAATAGTTAAAGTCGAAAGAAAACGAGAAATGTTCTGATTTTGTATGAATGATATTTTAACATGCATCTTTTATGTTATTGTTATATATTATTTAGTATATTATCTAAGTTACACAAGAAAATAAGAATCCTATGTGATTCGGTACAGCAACCCTACATTTCTAAGTTGATTAATTTGCAGGGCTTCGAACCGGAACTGAACCGAAAACCGGAAAGAACCGTTATTTATGTTCGGAACGAAAACTGGAACTGAACCGAAAAAAATATCGGTTTATTTCGGTTCGATATATCTTTAGTCATTTTGATAATGTTTTCAACGTATCAATATTTTCTAATTTATCCTCAACCATATAATTATCATCATTACGTGTATATTGCTTCTCGATTTCTTGTTTTGATGTTCACTAGTACTTTTCTGTATCAGTTTCAATGAAACTACTTGTAGAAAGCAGATTTAATTCAGGAATGAACTAGAAGTATAGATAATTTTTCTATACTTCTAGTAGATATAGATATAATCTCAGCATATGATCATCCACGGATGCTTGCACAGACTATTTAGATCAGTGATACTCAACCTGCGGCCCACCGAGCCTTTTTATATATAAGTGGACCGGCCTGAGAAATATATTTAATTAAGAACACTGCATTAAAAATTTGAGTGAGAAATTCCTTGGCAAGAAATCAAATATATCAATTTTACTTTTTACTTACGGTGTTGTACCGGTACCAATTGATATTCTTTTTCTAGTTGGAACGGTTACGGTTAGTGATAACAGACAACAGTAGAGTAGCTACAGCTTTATGGGTGGAATTAATTTTTAACTTTCCTGTCTTACAAGCGAAAAGTATTCCAAGAAGATTTATCGTTTCAAGACGATTTAGGTTGACTATTTTGTAGTGAAAAACAAACATGGGGAAATGAGAAATTGCTTGATTTGTCACAAAAGTGTTGTATTTAAAAATATCAATAAACAAGAATCCATTCAATGACACTTTTCCTCGAAGATCTCTATCAAGAGGTGATAAATAGGCTTTCTTGAATAATCTTTGCAACAGCAACAAAGTGTTTCGTGTA
Organism: Trichonephila inaurata madagascariensis; assembly: GCA_019973955.1. Classification (NCBI taxonomy): domain Eukaryota; kingdom Metazoa; phylum Arthropoda; class Arachnida; order Araneae; family Nephilidae; genus Trichonephila; species Trichonephila inaurata. Next base: position 202,042 of record BMAV01016272.1, on the reverse strand, counting down.
TGGTTATATCACAGCGGGGTAACAAAGACATCCTATGAAGTTTGTTATATTATTGATAATCATATGAAACCGTTGACTGATGCAGAAATTGTGAAGGGGTGTTTCTTAAATGCTTCTAATTTAGTGTTAGTGATAAAAATAAAAAATATTAAAATAATAATAATTAAAAAAAGCAAAACGGGAGTTATAATATTTTGATCAATTTTCCACATTTTATATTTCCAATGTTATCTTGGTCTTAAAGCATCCCCCCTTTAACCCAATGTTGCGGCCCGCGGGAAATAACTAATATATGTATGCGGCCCGCGGGAAATAGCTGATATATGTATATGCGGCCCAGCAGAAACAAAGGTTGAGTACCCCTGATTTAGATAGACTAACCAGAATCATAAACATAGTTGTCAAATGCGATTTTGTTAATGGATAACAACGCCAATGCTCACCGTTCTCCACTCACCGCTCTTATCGTGCATGTAGGCTAATTGTATCGATTCATATAATGTAAATATAGTAATTCATAAAGAAAAATCTTCTAAATTTTGGTGAATTACATTTTTTGCTTATAATAGAATAATATTTTTAGTGCAAATACGAATCTACAAAAAATAAATTTATTCATTCGGAATTGAACCGAAAACCGTTATTTTTGACGGGAACGAAAACCGGAGTTGAAGCGATATATATATGTATATTTAGTTGAACCGGAATGGGAAAAAATTACGGGGTTTGAAGCTCCACTAATTTGTTCCACTGGCATCAATTATTTCTAAATCCTTGTTTACGGCTCGCAAAAATATAAGCTTTATTTTCATTTATCCTAGCAGCCTTGATTCATAGAGTAATCTTAGAGCATTTCATATTTTTTGCTCTAAAATAGTTATTTATCGGTTTAATTTGTCAGAAATTAAAAAGGTAATTTTTAAAAATTTTTAAGATTTACAATTGTTAGTTTTCTATTTCAAATTTATCAAATTCTTATTCTAGTGAAATTTTTTAGCAACTGAGCTACAGATGTTCGTTTAGTATTTCAATAAAACCAATGATAAATTAGCTTTAGAAAAGGTAAAGTCCCGAAATAGAAAAAGAAAACATTTCGATAAGTTTTATTTCTTTGTCAAGAAGAACTAATACAAATTATTTTAAAGACGTTTATTTTTTAACCTTTGAAACGTTTTTTTTTTATCTTGGACATAGCTCGTAGCTTAAGTAGAAAAAATACCATACATAAGAAACTTTTCCAAGAATAACATTTAGAATTAAGGTTTTAATACTTTAGAAATGGTAAATAAGTAAATGACAAGTGTGAAATGTGTTTTTCTTTTACTATCATGAAAATTTAACTGAAGGAATAATTTAATATTTTTGACAATGAAAATATTTATGCATTTAACCTCGTTTGAACTCTTCTATTTTTAAAATTTAATACAAAGACTCATGCCCTAACATTTAGAAAGCGATAAAAAAAATAACAAAAAGTATCATGAAAATGGAATCTTTTCTAAAAACTATGATTCCAAACCTAAGCCTTTTTTTTTATTGAAAATACATCAAAAAAATATTTAAACAATAAATCACCATTACCTTTAACGAGATAAATATAATAAACTCTTTCTAAACGCAACAAAACTAAAAATACGATCACTGAAAGACTTTAGTACAGCCCAATATATCGTGTACAGTTCATTAGACTTTGTTTCTTACCAAAAATTCTTTTGAGAGCTATAAATTTGCATTCTCAAATCCCATGAAACTCAAGATAATTGTTTTTCGTTTAAATACCCCGCATTCTTCCGCAATTATTGTTTTATTGGTCTCCTCTGACCTCCTCTAGAACAAATCCCTGCTTTCACCCTCCGCGTATTGCATCAGAGGGTCCCAAGGGAACCCTGCGCTCCCCCCTTTGGACGGCGCAATCGGATGAGATGTTCATTTAATCCCTGTGAATCCGTAAACACCGCACGCTCACAAGACCTGGTCCGTTTCTGCTCTTTGTTGAAACACAGTAAGTGGTTTTATTTTCGATATTTCTGTTATACTGTGTGTAAAAAAAGGTATTATTTTAATAGCTTCCTTCTGATATTGTTTAATAATTGTATAAATTTGGTAGTTAAAATTTTTTTTAGTATATATCAGTATAAAGATAATGAATCGATTATATTTGGTTATAAAAGGATATCAGTAATTATATATATTTTAACGACATATGCTTATTGCTTTTTATTTATTTATTTATTTATTGTGTCAGTCTTTCAAAATTTGCCATGACTTTGCATAGCAAATTCTTCTTCAAGTTTGATTAAAAATTTTACCTATGAAAATTGTAACTTTGAAAATACACAGCGGAGATTTATATAATTCAAAATAAGCCTCAAAAGTTATAATATTGGAAACGCAAAATTGAAATATAAAAAGTACATCAATGTTTACATTTTTCTTATAAATAAGTACTATAAATAAATTTATGGACGATTATATTTATTGGATAACGGTGTATTATCATAATAGGTTGGTTTGTTATTTTGAACTCTCTATTTTACGAAATTGGCATAATTTATTTTGTGTTCTAGTATGTTCACTTCTATAATTATATTACTTCATCCAATTAATTTATATGATTACTTTTTTCCTAAACCCTTATACGGCACTGGGAAAAATACTTACCCCCAACTAACCAATTTAATCTTTTCATCAGTGATTTTCATCAATTTTGCATTTTCTTTTGCATATTGTAGTATTTGCAAAATATATTTTACTTATTCATTGTATTTACTACGCGTTGATCCCCTTTTTCTTATATTTAGGGGAGCAAGATATGTACAAATGCTTAATATCATCATCTCTATTAGTAGGAAATATGTCCAATTTATAAATCTTTTACGAAATTGTGTTATTTATACAAAATATATTTTCATGTAAAATGTAAAAAGAAATGAAAACATTTATTGTCTTGCCTTTCAATAGCATAATGATTATGGTAAACATATTTCCCACTAAAAAATAGGGAAACTTAAAAATCAAATTAGTTTTATCTAAGTTAATTTCTTTTTCATAAATCATTCTATATTTTAAAAATATTTTGATACACGATTACTAGAAAAAGAGTTTCCAGAAGATAAAATATTCACCATTTTGCAGGAGCTAAAAACTTGAGTAAAAAACAACAATCTTGATTTGCAGTATTTCTATTTTTATATTTATTTTGGCTGATGTAAATAATTCGAACAATTTTTTATAGAAATATTAAAAACAAAAATGACCGCTGTCATATTGCTTTTTCCTTTTAATTTTTTTATATCTTTAATTATACGCTGGGAAAATCTCGAAAGTTCCCATGGAGGGAAAAACCAGATTCGGACCATAGCAACAACAAGCAACTCTCCGTATGACGTCATTGCTAAGTAACAGGTGATAGTTTGCGAGGAGAGTTGAGTCAAGCCTCAGCTTCTGTGAGGATTTTCTTTCAAGCGGAGAAAGAAAAAGTTTTTTTTCTTTCTTGTTCTCTTATTGAGTGGTCGGTTTGTTTTGGATGTCAGTAGTACTTGCCAAAACAAATAGCTTACAATGGGAAGAAAAATAAAATATATCTTTAGTATATTTGATTGCAGGAAAAAAAAAATGGAGAAAATGAAGTTGAAAGGAAAGCAGCCGAAAGTGTATTCTATTTTGTCAGAATGTTGTTCTTTTCGAGCGAAGCCAAAAAATAATTATATTGCCGTTTCGCTGCATCGTGATGTTCGTGGCAAAAATATTTTGCTGTAAACAGTAATTATTTTAAGAAAGTCAAAAAAAGCAATAGACCGACATTGTTAAGTTGGCCCATATTTGGACATTTTTTTTCTTAAAAGTGATTTAAATATATGCTTATGGATTTTATAATGAACGTTATTAATTGTACTAAAATGAATGTGTTCAGTGAAACATTATGAAATATTTTTATAAACAATAAACTTTTCAATTTTGTGATTGCTTCTTCGTATCATACATTTAAATGTGTAGCAAAATAATATCTTTTAAAAAAATCATGCTATCTAAATTATATTTAGATACAACACATACTCTAGCAATACAAAGAAATGTACGAAAATGTGTCAGTAATGTCTTATACATTGCCATAATAACATAGAGTAAAAAGAAAAAGTAGGGTATTTTTCGAATAACTTTGTTAGCAATAGAAACAATATTCCAATATTTCTCGAAATGGTGCTTTTTTCTTACTAAAAGTTCTTAACCACAAACAGCTTTGAGAAAATAAGTGTAATTAAAATTCTGGAATGTACTAAAAGTACTTAAAACCCGATATATAGATATTTCATTTTCAAAGAATTTAAAATCAATAACCTCATTATCTTGTTTTTTCTTTACATAAAATATACTATATTCTTTCATGTATTGCTGCATATACATACTTTAATTGTTCTCCTGCTTATTTCAATTTTAACTTAATTTGGATACCTTTTTTTCCAACTCGCATTTATAGTTCCGATACAATGTTTGCGATTCTTATCAAATTGGAAGAATGAAAACATAATCCGATAACTTCATACTTGCTCCTGAATTATTTTAAACCTACATTTAAAATGGCCTAAGCTTAAATTCTCTGACATTGATACTGTTTGAAACATTATCCAAAATCCACTTTTCGAATTGATTTTTTTGGTTATTCTTATAGTTCAGATATCAATAAAGAACAAAAAGTAGCCTCAAATAGTAATTTCCTTGGTAGCTGTATTCTCCTAAGCTGTTAATCATATCTTCATGCTCTATTGACTTTTTTTTAGTTTAATTCTTTATTCTATAAACTAAAGGGCAATCAGTTGAACCGAAAATATTAAATTTGACCCAAGATTATCTTATCTCTACATGATATTACGATCTACTTATCATCTTTGCATATGAAAATAAGATTTCATCTTAAGAAACTTCTCATGGAACGATTAACATATTCGATAAATCTAATCCTGCGTTTTAACGGTTTAAAGTTAAGCCTCGTACATTTAATCTTTTCTTAAATTCTGCAGAAAGTGTTACCGCTGTCATGAATTTCTTGATATTTTCAATGCAAAAAACGCTTTCATTAATTTGATTTCGATGAAAAACCATTTCTTCTGTTGCTTAGAACTTTATTTTGTTCTTTATACATTAATGGCAATGAACTCGGAAGTTGACGAATTATTTTCTGAGTAGATTTAAAAGGGAAAAAATCAAGTTTTTTGTCTCTGATATTTTTAAAATATTACATTAACAAGTCTTAAAACTCATTAACATCGCAGAATAAATTTTAAGACATTTTTCTTCCATTTGTATGTGTGATCTTTTGATATAATATCCGATTTAAAAAAGATCGCATTCCATAATTATTTAAAGTTTTTGTTATTCGAAGTAAAAATTCCCCTAATCTTACAAAAATTGTTATTCTTTTCATGCTGATTTTACTTATTTTCTATTTTTTTTAAAGTCTTAAGTAACTATTTTTATAATTTTATGTGATAGTATAGACTTTTTTTTTATTGAATAAAATAAGTCTATCATTTAAAATACAATGAAAAATATTCGAAATTAACGTTTATGTAAATTAATTTTTATACTTAAATTATCTCAACACTTTTTGGAGTTTCAATTTTTAATGAAGCCTCTGAGAAAGAAATAAAAATATGTATCTGTAATGAGAGAGAGAGAGAAAAGTAAAAAAACCCATCATTCATTTTAACTTTACGTTTAATTGTTGTATAACTTATATATATTTTCGTCGATAGTGTAAGGTGTGTGTATTTCACACACTGGGGAATTTCCTAAAAAAATTCATAAGCTTCATAAAAAATAATAATTGAGCTTTTTTAACACATTACTTTTTTTTACTTTGTACAGTTTTTTCGTTAAAAAAGCATCTGTACACAGATGCATTTTTTTGCGACTATAAGAAATTTAAGAAGCAAAATTTTCATGCGATCTTTTACAACTTTTAAAAAAGTGTATACAAACTTAAAAAATATAAATTTAATGTATGATAATCATTAGGTTTTTTACGTGTTCTTAAAAACTGATTCTTAGATATAAATATTTTTTGAAAATCATATCAAGTCATTTTTTTCTGTTCTTAAAATGCTCGTTTATAGAGTTCGTTCTTTGCTTTTATCTCATACTTTAATGTATGTTTAATAACAGTAAAAGATAAATTTATGTTACATATATCTGTCTGAACAATCTTAAAAATAAACTTAGTAGTTTTCCTGAAGTCTTACAGGGCAAAAACTGGTAGATTGTTTATTTAAATAAATCATTTTTCAACCTCATATCTAACTAAAATAATAAAGTTTGCTTACGTTAACACCATTAACATTCTAAACATGTTTCAAGTTACCAAATGCTTCTAGGCATAATTTGTTCTTTTTCCTTCCCTATTTGCTTTTGATTTATTCTTTTTCTTGTATTTTAATTTCAGGTATTATACTTTAAATATATTTTAGATCCAAATTAATTAGGATTACAAATAAATAATTTGTGAATGTTTTGGAAATCACAATCATACATATAAACTTATTTTTTACAAGATTCGTATTTCGTTTTGAAGTCGCAAAATTTCAAACGCTTCAATAGAAAAAAAAAAAAAAAAACGGTACAAGGAAATATTGCAATGCAATAAATATGCAAGATTTAAATGATAATTTTAATCTGAAATAAATTTGAAAAGTATATTTCTTACATTTATTTAACTTTTTATGGTGCATGATTCGTTCGCCCATTTAAAGTACAAATGTGTTGATAATAGCATTTTAGCTCACACATTAGAAATTCCATCAAATGAAAATGATTATATAGTTGAAGATTACCATTATCTATATACTTTCCTCTTGTTCCAATAATCAACTGACAGAATTTAATCCCAAAATTCTGAATTTTATCGAAAGTCTTATGAATCAAACCTTCGAAGAAACACGAGAAATCATGTTTGTAATTCACACGGTTATTATTATTCAAACAAATAGGGATTAAAATATATCGATAAAACATTGGAAATGAAATTTTCCCTGCCGTTTTCTTTTATTTAACGGGAAATTTTCAGAAGAAATAAATGCTTTCCAATAAAGGGGGAAAAGTTAAAATTAAATATTGCTGAAATAGAACATTTTAATGATAGAACTCAATATTTAACGACAAACATTTATTACAAACATTTAAATTGAATTACTCGTGTGACGGGTCTGTACGCGACTTTCAACAACTAATCCTCTTGGGGAATCTTTAGGATAGCCTTCGCGTTTATTTCACAGCCATCCCTCTCAAGAAGAAAACCTGAGATGCAGATTAGTTATTGTATATAAAGTAGTTAAAGTTTAATAATCGTAGGTCAGATAGAGCGGAACATCTAAACGCAGTGTTACTATGGTAGAAGTATGCATCTTGACTAAAAGACGGATTTGGACTACTAGACTAAATTAGTGAATCCAGAATTATTAGGATAGAATCGATTAAAGCTAAACTAAGCTGATTTCGTACGCTTATTCACGTAAGGTTTTTGCTTTCTTTATATCACTCGTAAGGTTCCCTTTTATAGATTACTTGTTCTAGAATATTAAAATTGATAATAATAAATTAGATTTATCATGGAGAGTCTTGATCATTCATCATTACCTCCCACAGCTTTAGGTAGACAAGATGATGAGGAAGCGACTTCAGGGGTAAGATCATTACACTCTAAGTAAAAAAAAAAAACTTTTATAAAAAACATAAATATCAAATTTCTCTTTTTCCTTTGAAAAAGAAATGAGAATATTTTTATTTACATGATTACTTAGTTTTTCTCAGAGAAATTTTTAAGAATGACTTACACACTTTTCTTTATGTAAAATTTTTTATCCAAGCTCAGTTATTATCAGAAATGGATATTTAATAAATCGCAAATAAAAGTTATACTTTAAAAAAGTGGCGCGTGAGAAGATCAGATGAGTTTAAAAAGTTGCAACCCTTAGTCTACAATAACTCCAAAAATCCTCCCCACCCCCCAAAAAAGATGTATAAGTTGCCCTGAAAGGAGGAAAAATAAGTTCATATATAAAACCACAATCCGTAATAACCCTTATTAAAATAAAGGTTCTCTTCAGTATTAAAATAAATTATATTATTCACGTAAATATTCAAGAACACAGAATAAAAATGAATTATGAAAGGCTATATTATTCATGTTTCAGGAAATATATTTTTTATAATCTCGAACGCCTCTATAAAATAACGAAAAGTTCATAACAATTTTTTAAAAAATCAGAAATGTTACTTAGATTAAAAGAAAAAATCTTAAAATATTAAATTATGTAGAAAAAAATTATCCCAAACCACATGCATTTCTTTAATCCATTACCTGCCCAAATTTTCAAAAAAAATTTGCCGGATAAGTTAAACAAATATGCCCAAAAAAATTGTTTAACAGTACAATTATATTCAAATTGCCGTAAAATCCGGTTTATAACGTGCACTTTTAACTCAAAAAATAAGATAAAATTTACGGGTGCGCGTTATACGCCAGGTATAAAAATGATAGCTTCAAAAATAAAAAAGATATGAGCATTAAAATAATTAGACTTCTGCTTAGATCGGAATATTGCTTATTTCAAAGAAAAATGACATACCTCTAATTAACTCAAAAGGCTATAGTTCTAGAAGTGTGTACTATTTTTTCAAAATCCTGAGATAATACCTCGAATAAATGGCTTTGAAACATAACAGCATTGCTCACATATATTTCAGATTCCTTCGTAAGAAAGGGGGTGCGCGTTATACGGCGAATATACCTTAAAAATTAAAAAAATGGAGCTTGAAAGTATAAGTGCGAGTTATACACCGGATTTTACGGTATGTCTTTTTATTTTGAAAATATTTTATCCTTTTTAAAAAATTTTTTGTAATATATATTATATTATAACGAGTGGTGCACGTAAAATTCCAAAATGCCTTAATGGGAATCGTGGCGTGAGTGAGAGTTTATTAACTTCGCGGTATAAAACAACACTGGGGCGTATTGGTTATATGTTTCATAATTTTAAACCATGACCAAGTAAAGAAAAATATAAAGAAAATATGTATACATTAATTTTATGTCTTGGCGTAATTCAGATTTAAAAACAGGTTTGAGACCTGATATTGTGGAGAATGTATTAGAATGGCACTTGCAATCCAAATTCAAACAAGTAACATGAAAAAAAAAAGTTAAGTCATTTCCTACTATGGTCAACAAAATTTTTTTTTATTTTAGTTACTTTTTATTAAATACCGTAAAATCCGGCGTATAACGGCTCACCGGTATATAACGCGCACCTATACTTTGAATCTGATTTTTTTAATTTTAAGGTACATTCGCCGTATAACGCGCACCCCTTTTTTTACGAAGAAACCTGAAATAGTAGTATACATTGCTGTTATGTTTTTAAGTCATTTATTCGAGGTATTACCCCAGACATTTGAAAAAATAGTATACTTCTAGAACAACAACTATTTTATTTCTTTTAAATAAACAGTTTTTCTATACATTCAGAAGTAAAATTTATTTTTATGCTCATCTCTTTTGCAATTTTTAAAGATAACGTTTTTATACCCGGCGTATAACGCGCACCCTTAAATTTCGATCTTATTTTTTGTGTTAAAAGTGCACGTTATACGCCGTATTTTACGGTAGTTACAATTAATATAAATATGTATATACATATGACAGAATCACGATATTAAGTGACAAAACAGAAAGCGATTTTCCTGGCAATTTTCTATTTTCCTTTCTATATAGGGTGTTGAATTATTTATGTTTGTTTGTGTGTTACTATTTATTCATTCACATTAAATTTAATTATTCTAACAAAATAGTATAGTAAAAAATCACATTCTCAGAAATAAGGCCATCCAAGATGGTATTCGAACCTATGACCTTTGGATTAGAAGTCCTTTGCGCTACAGGGACACAACGAACAACTTTCCTTTCTATATATGCTGTTGGACTATTATTTTTGTTTGTTACTATTTATTCATTTTTTAATTTAATTAAATATTGAATTAATATTTAAAAAAAACTGTATTAATATCAAGTGTCATCCAATACAAGTTTTAAAAAATGTATTTGAACTTGAATGGATGAATAGAAAGCATTTTATTAACGATTGAAAATTGTAACAAGATGTGTGTGTGTGTGCGTGTGTGCGTGCGTGCGTGTGTGTGTGTGAAGAGAGAGAGAGTGTAGGAATAATAGTAGGAATAGTTTTAATAGTGGGAATTGAAAAAAGAGGAAGAAATGAAAATGTACAGCAACAAAAATGAAATATAGTATTTACCAATTTGATTAACGTTGCAATACGAACACTATTAGCGAAAGACTGAGTAATTTTGTATCTCTTCAAGTGTCAACACCTGAATCGGCATCCCTTTTCCGAACTTCCCCACGCCCCCAACGAAAGAAAAATTTAAGCCTCTACTAATTTATATAATTTACACAAATCCCTCTACACGATCGGATTTCAGTGGTATTAGGGTTCAAAACCAGCTACAATTTCATGGCTGTAACCACTAGGCTACCGCGATTGTGGAATCGTGGCAACTAATGGGTTAATCTGGAGAACCATGTCGGAACTTATGTATTGGTTGCATCTACACAAAAAATCAATTAAAAATGACAAAATATAATTAAGTTGCTAAAACAATGATACAAAGATATATATATACCATTTAAAATGTAACGATTCAATCCATATTTAGGTTGATTCTACAATTCTAAATATCTTCCCTATTCATCTATGTAGTCAGTCTATAACTTGTACTTAACAGTATAAAATAAGATCAATCACTCTTTTTATTTCTTGATTAAGAAGAAACCATTAACCAATCATTTTTGTTAAGTAATGGAAGAGAAAATTTAAAGAAATAAAAAATCACCAAAATTTCTTTTTTCCCATTGTGTTTTCATCAGTCATGCTTCGGTAGATTTCTCCGTAACTTTCTATCTCCTTGATTGCGTTCTCTGTAAAACCTTGAATGCTTTGTCTGTCTGTCCCGAATGGAAAACGTCCCTAAATGCACAAATTCACTGTCGCATTTCCTTCTTTTGATATCCTGGTGAAGGGTTGGATTGAGGAAAGTAATTCAATGAAATAAAACCGCAACCTAATGAACTTGGAAACATTTAGATTTTCTAAAGTGAGATAATTAATAGCATAGGAGGGAGTTTTCAGAAACGTGTAAATGCGGTTTGGCTACATACATGATGCGGAAATGTTTACAGAAGCATATAATCCAAAAGGGACAAATGCATTATTATAAAAATCGAGACGAAACTAGAAACCTTCTTTTTTTTTTCTTAGTCGCATTGAAAAACTTCAAGTTATATAGTGTAATAAAACCAGTTCCGCACATGGAGCTAGTAAAATTGTTTTTGTGCACGTTTACTTTAGATATTCAATTACTTTGTTTTCAAGTAGGAAGTTTTCGTTGAACAATTTAAACAATAATCGTTTTTAGAGTCACGTTTCGTATTACTCGAATTTCGATGAAGTTTTTTTTTTAACGTGATGTAATCTTTGCTAGATAATATGTGTTAGTTAATATGTTTAAGCTTTGATCCGGGATGAGATAGTTTTTTTTGAGACCCAGAAAAGATAAATAAACTTTAATTGCAAACAGTATAGTCATCTTATGCGGACAATGATATTTAATCTAATTAAAAGGTTTTGAAATAATTGCTTGAGATTTTATGGTTTTAAAATTTTTTAAAATAATCATCATTAACCCCTTTTAAACCCATTGAGCCCGGTCCTGGTGCAGTGGTTCAACCCCGGTCCTGGATCGAATACTACCGATCCGCACAAGAAATTAAATTATTTCCTTTATTTACTGGGGATATTTTTTGGTTTGGGTACTTTTTATGAAAATCACTTTTATATTCCTTGTTAAAATCATTAACATTCATTTTGTGTAACTATATTTTATTCTGAAGAGTAAACGTTTTTAAATCAATTAAATTTTAAAATTTTAATTTAATCTAAATTCTAAAAATTTGTAGCAATCAAGTTTCCCTTTCCCCTCAGCGGGCCGCGGTAGGAGTGTTCAACAACCCCCGGTTCATGGAAAAGGAACACTGCTGTACGCACAGAGAGAAACGAAATTATTTATTGGATTTCTTATTTGGGCACTTTTGAAACATCATTTATAATTCTTTTTAAACACTTAATTATTCGGGTAAAATTTTACTTAAGAGTACGATTAAATATTATGAAAGCAAATAAAAATTCAAAACAGTCAAATTATAAAAACTCTTCATCAGGGCATATCATTATAAAACGTTGATCGCAGTATAAACCTTTAAATAAACCATAAACAGTATTGTTTCCTCTTGTTTGAGGAACAAAAGCCCCTAAGCTCAGGTCAAGAGATTTGTGTTCAGATTCGAAAGTTTTACATTACCACTGATAGTATAAGTAAAGCCGCTGCATTTAAATCTCTCGAGAATCAAATTCTTAATTTTGGTTGTATAATTTTTAGAAAGGGTAACCATTTAAAAACCCTGTCTTGGCCGTTGGTTTAAATAAACAGTCGTCGCCAATGTATTGTGTTGCCTTAGTTCGATGTTTAAAAACCCACTCATCTCAAATCTAAATTACAGTCGGCCTCTGCACGGTCCTAAATCCCGAGAAAAGTTCGTTTGTGGGGAAAAAATTTATAAAATATAGAGGTTCATCTCTAATATACTTTATGGTAAATGCTCCAAATAAACGTGTTTTAGAGTTTATAAACACTATCTATTAAAAAAGGGAACTTATTCGCAACCTTTTTTTGGAAAATTATATATTTATTCTAATATCTTACCCATCAAAAAAGAAAGAAAAAAACTGCAAGAAAAACAAGGAAAAAGAATGTCGAAGAATTCACTGTATTTTCAGTATTGAGAAAATAATTTTTTATTAAAATTAACGAATTTTAAGGACATTTTCTAATTTAAAGCATACAAATAATATTAAACATGCATTATTTTATAATCAGAACACAGGGAACACTGGACAACTCTACTGAGGGTGAAAGAGAATATCGTAGATGTTTCTAGTGAACTGGGCAATGGGGGTTAAAGGTTGCACTTCTTGGATGAAACATACAGAACTCAACTGCTCTCGGCGAGTTAGGATCTAATAAAACCAGTTCCAGATTTATGACCACCATAAAATGTGTTAAAGAGGGAATAACTTGAAATTTTTTCAGAAATACTTTAAAAAAAAGGGAGAACAAAAATTGAATTACAAAAGAAAAAGTTCGTTCTATAGAAAATGCACTTCGCTATAGAGGGGTTATTTTACGAAGAAAATCGTGAAATGTTCGCTATATAGAAAAATTAACAATATACAGGTTCGTTATACAGAGCTTCCACTATATTATATTTATTTAAAAACAAAATCCACTCTCAAAAAATAAAAAAATAAAAGAAGGTTTATATCTATTTACTTTTCCTTCAGTTTTATGAAAAATGTCTGTTACAGTTACATACAATTAAATTTAATTTTATTTAGATTATGATTAAGGTTTAATATATTCTGAAAATATGTAGAGGAATCCATAGAATAAATATCAAAAAATATTTCCTAAAACGGAAGGAAAATAGGTAAACAGATATAAAACTTTTTTTTTATTATTTACAACTAATAATAAAATACTATTACTACAATATAAGTGTGTTTAATAATACTAAAAAAAAAAATTTGAAACGGCAATTCGCTTTCTAGAAACTCCATAGGATTAACATTAAGTTCTCTAATTCTTAAATGGCTGCCAAATGGAAGACTTAAATGTTCTTCTAGGTTCACTTAAAAATGTGTGAAGTATTTAGTTATTCAAGAAGAAATTAATATATTCACGCTAGGCTAACTAATATTTGCAAATAATTCGGTTTAAAATTTTAAATAGCACACGTAATAAAATTATTCGGTAATTTGCTAAACTTTTTTTTCGAAATTTGTATCTTTGTATTCACTTTTTATAGGTTAATGAAAGAAGTAAATTATTTTCTTATAATTAATTTCGAGCAAATAAAAAACTGCTCTCATACAAATTAGCATTACAATTACAAACATCTGTACACTATTTTGTTACGCATCACATACTTCAATCTCTTTGATTTGTAGTTAATAACTATTAAGATACGAAAAAAACTCTTTTTTTAAATATAAATAAAAAGTCATGATCAATGGGCTCAACTCATGGCTGTCACGTGCGAAAGACAAACTCGTGTTCTCTATTGAATTCAAAACAGACATTAAACTAATTGTACTCTCTGTTCTATTTGTAAAACTTCAAATTTTATAATTGGGAAAGATGTTCGAATGTTATGAAGAAATATATTTCTTTAAAAAGATTTTAAAATTTAAAAAAGAAATCTTTTTTTTTTTAAGCATGTGTTTTTAAATAAATGAATTTTGTACACCAATGTGCGTTATTGTTGTTGACAGTATATACAGTATATACAGACAAATATACAGTCGAACCTCTATATAACGAACCTTTATATTGCGAAATCTTCTATATTGCGAACTTTTTCCTGGAACCTTGAACATTTCACGATTTTCTTCGTAAAATAACCTCTCTATAGTGAAGAGCATTTTCTATAGAACGAACTTTTTCTTTTGTGATTCAATTTTTTCTCCCTTTTTTTAAAGTATTTCGGAAAAAATTTTAAGTTATTCTCTCTTTAACACATTTTATGGTGGACATAAATCTTGAACTGGTTTTATTAGATCCTAACTCGCCGAGAGCAATAGAGTTGGACATTTCATCCAAGAAGTGCAAACTTTAACTCCCATTGCCCAGTTTACTAGAAACATCTTCGATATCCTTTTCACCCTCAGTAGAGTTGTCCAGTGTTCCCGTGTTCTAATTATGAAATAATGCATGTTTAATATTACTTGTATGCTTTAAATTAGAAAATGTCCTTAAAATTTGTTAATTTTAATATAAAATTATTTTCTTAATATTAAAATACAGTGAATTCTTCGACATTTTTTTTTCTTGTTTTACTTGCAGTTTCTTTCTTTCTTTTTTGATGGTTAAGATATATAAAATAAACATATATTTATTTTAAAAAAAAAGGTGTAAATAATTTCTTTTTCTTAATATATAGTGTTTATAAATTTAAATTTTGTTTTATGGGGTTTATAAAAGTATATTCAGGGATGAACCTCTATATAATGAATTTTCCATATAACGAACTTTTTTCCGGGATTCAGCGACTTCGTTATATAGAGGTCCGACTGCATATATTTTTAAGAGAAAGTTTCCGAAAGAGCAAAAATTGGCAACAACGAAGTGCATGAACTGATTAATTGGAAAAACATAATTACTTTTAATGTGTGACTATGACGTCACATGAGTTTATGCATTGATTGGCTAGAGACACGTGGTTATCATTATCATGTGACTATGAGGTCACATGAATTGAGCCCATTGATCTTTATCAAACTGATTCATCATTGAAATTCCACTAACAACAACAATCATTCAGTAGCAAACAAAACAGCTTTTTTACATTATATTTCAGTCAAAGTAAAAAGATAACTGTGAGCAATTTAAATTTATTTCATTTTTAAAAATATAATCAAAAGTTTTAATAAACATTTGCGTTATAAAAACTGATGAAGTTATTTTATGATACCTTCAAAAGGATCTAACTGTGTGTTGTTATTAAATGTTTTGCTAATATTAGAATATCTAGTTTTACTAGTTGTTAAACGTAAACGAATAGTTATGATGTAGTTCGAAGACACAGATAACTTTCCTCTTAACATTTTCCTTCTGATTATATTTTTGATGTTATCTAAATAAATTTTTGTGCTTTTAACAAAAGAGAAGGAAAAACGTTTTATCAGTTTCAGAATAAAGTAATTTGTTAGTATCTATTAGAGAAAGCCCACGGACACAAAAACCTGATCAAAATTATCTTTTAAAAAATATTTTTGTTTTAACAAAAATTTGAAATTTTGCTTCAATTACACTGCTGAGAAATTATATTGCCATTGATAGTTGAATTTCATTTTATGAAAATTATAGACATTTAAAAGAAAATTATAGACATTAAAGACATTTAAATTCTTTGGTACAGAATTTAAATGTTCAAAGGTATACAAATCTTAATGTAGCTTTCGGATATATCCTCGAAGTAACCAAGACATATAGTAACACATTCTATAAGTCAAAAATATTGAAATATAATAACTACAGATATTTGAAGTAAAATCTTAGAAATTTTCTAAATTTTCTAAATTTATATTTTAAATTTTTAGTTCAATAGCTCCGAGGAAAATTGATAGGAAATTTTCCATTAGAATAATGCAGGGGTGGGCATTTGTTTTGGCTCAAAGGCCACTTTGTGTAAGAGGGATGCTACAGGAAGGCCACACCTTTTAAAATGATTACATTCATTAACTTTGGATCTCAGAAAAAGTATAGATCGTACCGTAAAATTAATATATATAAGTTAAATAAAAGAGAGTGACAGTAGTTTTATTCACTTTATTTACTGTGCTAATTTCACATCATCTATAGCTGCTGTAACGAACTCTAGACCCATTCTGAAACTCTAGGTGGCAATGCGGACTTATCCGAAGCAGTGCGCATGCGCGAGTGCCACGCGGAAGTCAATCAGTGATTACCTCTCGACGAGAGTGGTCGATTTTGTGTGCTCCGCCTGTGAGCGTAGTGTGGAGATTTGGAGTCAGCGATTACCTCTAGACGAAGAGGTCAAGTTTTTGTGTTCCATCCGTAAGCGTAGTGTGGAGATTTGGAGATAGTGATTTCCTCTCGACGAGAGAGATTGTATTTTTAGCTCCACCAGCGAGCGTACTTTAGATTTGTAAAATCCGCAAGCGGGTTTTGAGAAGTTTTTGCGCCTTCCGGAGGCAGATGGGTTAGATTCCACACCGACTTGCTTTATTTTCTCTACAAATGTCATGAACTCATCTTATCTACGATTTTTACTTAAAACGTATAAACAGTGTGAATATTTAATGTCTGTGAACTGTCCTGTGTGTTTGAAAATAAGCCCTCAAAATATATATCAAGTTTCATCACTTGTATGGCTAGGACATTACACTGCTAGTACTTTAGTTTTAGAATCAGTTTAATGAAACAAATGTACACTGTCACACTTTCCTAATTTTTTTTAAAATCAGGATTGAAATTCTCAACACAGACAGTTAATGTCTGCCAACTTGCAACTGTATTTACTCTTGCTGATCTTCATGCAAGAAAAACTTTGCTCACAAATATATGTCGACCCATAAATAGAGAACATTTTCTCCACATTTGGTTTTCTGTCTGTATCGGAGGGTCGCTGTTTGCCAACCTCAGAGTTATATTAAGGGGATGGTGGACCTTCACAATGTCAGATTTCGGTCAAAATTGCGATTTTGATTTTTTATACTAATACAATTCCTTATATTTCATAGAATAATTATGTCAAAGACTTTTGTCATTTTGATTAATAGTTACTGAATTATTTAATCAAGTAAACGTTTAAAATGCACTTTTCTTAGCTCTCAAATTTTCCCTTTTCATTGTTACGTAAAATGCTCCATGCGTTTTAAATATGTCTTCGAAATTTTCACAACTTATAAAAGAGGATACAATTCATAAATTTATGCATTAGTTTTCTAAAAAATCAACGCATCATATTTTGTGCTGTTTTGAATACCTTGAATGTGTGATAATTGGCGAAATATTTCATATAGTATAGAAAATTTATTTTTTTTCATCAAGATTTTATTCTGAATTTAAAATCCATGTGCAGATATATTTTGTTGTAGTTCATAAATATATAAAACAAAAATTATGTACATATCTTAAAAATTAATGCTCAAGGAGCATTTTAAAAATTTAATTTTTAAAAAAAACAGTTGATAATAGTTTATTTTTTTCGAGAAAAAACATTTAAATTGTGAAATATAACAATCATTTACTGTATTGATTCCATTTTCAGCTAATTAAGCTAACAATTTAAGAAATTAGTTTTAATTGTCCACTCCCCATAACGTCACACCAATGCTGCACGAGGCTATTGGCGACGGACCTCGTAATTTTGAGCCGTGGTCAAATGACACGACAACACCTAAGCTGCCCCTATTAACTTCCACACCACACCAACCAGAGAACGTTTCAGCCTCGATATATTTAACGTGCATCGACCCCTTTACACGGTGGGTCTTGAATGGTACTAGGCTCGAGCTCATGACCCACCAGCCAATAGTTCGTGACCTTGACCACTAGACTACCGTGGCCACCCTCCCCTGGAAAAAGGCATAGCGGGAAATTACGTATCTGTGTGGATTTACGTAATTTGGGATGTTCTTGTGATATTAAATACCCATTTATCACTTCGAATTCCTTTTTTCTAAAATGATTAGAAATTATCATTACGAAATAACTATACAATAATAATTAAATATCATCTTCTTTAACATTTTTTTCTAAAGGTAATTAAAAATTAGATCATTACAAAACAATGGTTAAATGATAATTAAATACCATCTGCTTTTTTTTAAAAATATATATATTAATACATTGTTGTATAAAAGAAGGATTTATAAGAAACTTAATGAGTTTTTAATAAATAGTATTCTAGTAAAATGTAATAGAATAATATTAATGATGAAAACTCCATCCTCTTCAATTAAGAAAACAATGGGATATGTAAAATAAATGAAGGCAAATAACAAACACATAGTATAGAAATGCAAAATTAAGTGTTTCATCATAACATAGTTTTAAGATTATAGTTTTTTAATGATGAAATATATATTTAATTAATTGTAAAACATAATGGTAAATATAATTATAACTTGACATTCTAAAATACATGCAACAACATTGTAGATATGAAATAAAACGTTCGCGTTTGTACTAATTCAGAAAACAATGAAATCAGGAAAAATCATACTTCTTTTAAATTTTAACATACTTAAATTTGTATTTTGTTAAAATATTTAATATTTTGTGTAACAAACTATTCACGAATAAACGCTGACTTGTAAATTTTTCTGTAAATAGTTTATTGAATGCTTCTAAGCAATTTAAAAAAATGTCATCATACCAACTACAATAATGGAATTATTAAATGAAATCTACATTAATGTTTAATAAAAAATAACAATTATATGTTGTTTTTTTGTCATCGGAAACAATAGCTCACACAATTAATTTCAAAACTTTTCTTCCCAACGCGCGTTGAATATTTAATTAATTTATTATTCACGTGAAGAGTTCTTTATTTTCCCATTTTAATTCGCGAAAAGCGAAATTTTTCTCAAACGCGAGAAAACTGTAAAAAATCCAACATCTGGGAGCGAGAAAAGAAAAGAAACCCAAATGCAAGCGCAAAACTTTCCTCCAATCATAACCCTTTTGCGGACGCACCCACCAGAGTGCGCTACGGTCGCCTGCACGAAAGGGCTGACGACGGACCGCAAGACAATTCAGAAAACAATTTACATCACACACGCTTTCACAGTACAAATTAGCAGTTGGGGCTATCAATCTCTGGCATGGTCAAAATGCAGCGACAGTTGTTTTTGTTCGTTTTATCGGACTTGATGTCGACTTTTTCACATATGCCTAGTTTATTGATTTGTGATACCGCAATACACCGCATGCTTCCATACGCTTGCAATTCTGCCAATAAATCCTCAAGTAACGATTTTTTAGCAACGTGTTTATTATTCCTTGTGCTCCGACTGAAGACTTGCTGGGTCAATTTCATAGACAGAGGCGTCGGCGTAACCTTAGCAACTACAATTGTCGATCATATTGCCATGGGAACGGGTAAGTTCATTTTTTTATTCGTATTAAAAATGTATTTATAAAAAAGAACGCACCGGATTCCATTACTCTGGATTTTCGTGACTTATTCTTTTTTTCATGAAGATCGGTAACAGTGCGATCTCAGTTAAATGTTATATAATTATTTCTAAGGTTGTGTTTAAGTGTTCTACTATGTATTTATAAATTATGAAATGAAAAAAAGTTAATTGATTTGTGAAATAATTGTTTCATTAAGATTCTCGAGATTGTCTAGAATTTTCAATGTTGCCAAATGCAAATGTTTAAATATATAAGATCTAGTTTTGAAAAATTATAGAAGTTTACTGAGGTAAAAAAAAAGAACTGGCGATTTTTAGTGTAATTCTTCGGGATCATTCAAATAAAAATATTTCAACGCTTGTTTATTTAAGTTTATATTACCGATACCGAACGGTGTTTACAAAACACTATTTTCTTCCTTTTGCTCGTGAAAAACAATCTTTTAACTTCGATAAGTATTTATTGACATTGAAATTCAAAACTGATTACTAGTCAGCAAATAGAGCGAAACCTTTCTTTCAAGTATCACGCAGTGATTTCATTACATTGCTATTTTAAATTATATTTATTTTTTAAGTTTCGTTTTCAATATCAATACTGGTCTGTTATTCTTATTAAATAATTGCTCTATCTCTTAAAAGATCTGTTTTACAAACTGTTTTTGTGAAGCGAATGTCATGATACTGAAATCTATTCAGCAACTCTTCATTGATGTATTGCTTGATATTTCATCTGGAGGGAAAAAATTGCATCATATTTAATCTCCTTAATTTAAAAAGATTTTTTCTTATTGTAAATTATGTTTTTTACTAGTAGTAAATAATGTATATTGTTGCTTAGTTTCGTTGTGAATATTGATGAATGCAATAATTTTTAAGAATTTGCGACTTTTGATACTACACTGAAGTATTTTTGCATGTTAAGAGCTATTGTCGCAATGCATTGCTCAAGAAAATGCCGCTTCATTATTTTTCACTTCACCAAATTTTATCCAACGAACACAAAAGTACACTAAGATAAGGTCATATACGAAATTACAAAGCAAAGTATTCAGAATGACTGTGATGATGATGATGACTTATGTTTAAAAAAATGTTCTTATTGCATTCGAAATAATTTATTCCAACACAACAAATCTAAACTTAAAAAAATTACAGAAATTCAAAAGTTTAACGAGCAAAAATAGTTTAATTTAAAATTAACGTGTTGTTTGTGTCACAAAAATTGATATGCTGATAGAAATAAAGAATTGAAAATAGACAATTTTTACTAATTTATTTTCGAAAAACTAATAAATAATAAATATGCCCTTTATTGATCATCGTTTTCGTTCTACATGAAACTGAATTTACTAAATTTTGGAGTAACAAAGATTGCACACACATTTTCTGCTACACCTCCAAAAGGAACTTTCCTGTGATCCTCTTTACTTTTAATGTCTTATTTCTTAATTTTTCCAATCGAGATATTTTCAGAAATGGAAAATAATATCAATCTCGAGCAGGTGTTTTAGAATGCTTCGGAACTAAAAGAACAATCGTACCTGTGGAACTGGAACATTATATTTTGGATCATTATCTTGTATTGAAAGATACACAATCTTTCGAGACCTAATTTAGAGGCGTGTTGGCGTAAATTACCTTTCAAAATATTCAGATGAATTTACTGATTCATTTTTCCAACAATTATTACTAAACTGGCTTTACGAGCTGCTGACATTTAATGCGAAATCAGGAATCCAAATTCACCACCTTTCCATGTTTTTTATTTGAGCGCTTTGCATTTCATTTCTCCAAGCTCTTTGGTGTCCATGTGATCCGTGGATGAGAAACTTATTCTCATACGAAATAATCATCGAATTCCAGAAATTTAGGTATACTGCTTTTCTTTTTCTTTTGTGAATGAATCACTTTGCTTTTGAATGAATTTCTTCGCATATTTCTGACCGTAGTATCACGACTTAGTAACAAACAATTGCATGACATAATAAAATTGTTTTCGACGTCTGCTCTTTCAATTTTACTGCGTTAATTTTGATGTTTACTTGTTTGAGAATTCTTGAACCGAGGATATACGTGCACGTTTTGTTTTTACCTTGTTTCAGTGGCAGCGGTAGCCTAGTGGTCAAGGTAACGGATTCGTGGGCGGCGTGTACCACTGAAGACCCGCCGTGTTGGGGAGCGATACCCGTTAAATCTTTCAAGAGCTCAAACGTCCTCCCGTTGGTGTGGTGTGGAAGTTAAGAGAGATGGTGCCAGTTCAGGTGTCGTTCTTGTCGCTTGACCATGGTCGAAGTCCGTTGCCAAAAGCCCTTGAGTAGCTACATAATGCGACGTTAATATTCACTCACTTACTGGAATTCGTAACCTTGGTAACCGAGTAGTCATGATCGCGCGCGCGCGCGTGAACTCATTGGCGGCATTGTCGAATCGTGAGTTCGAGTTGTGGTATCACTAAAACCCACCGTCAAATTTGGAGAGGCTCTAAGTCCTCACGTTGGAGGGCGGAGTGTTAGTTCAGGTGTCCTCCTCGTCTCTCGACAAAGGTCCAAACTTTCTGAATCTATCAACAACGGTCTAATGTTACTTCAGAAAGAGTGCGACGTAAATCAAAGTCAAATCACCCTGGAATATTACAGTAAATTTGTTTGAATTACTGCTGGACTTTCCACAGTGATTTGAGAGATTAATCGTTCAATCTTTCTCTAACTGTACAGTTTTATGATTAAATTTTTTGGGTCGTGCGTGAGTTTCATCGTGGAGCCTTTGGTAAATTGTGGAATGAAATACTGCCTTGCTTGAGAAGATTATAGCAAAAACTCTAAAAAATATTGAAAAAAAAAATCACGTGAAGATAAGTTATTTTTTCTTTCTAATAACTTAATCTCTTAATTTTGAAAGTTCATTCATACTTTTGTGAAATTAATAATTAAACTAAACTCAGTGGCGCAACAGCCCATGAAGCCTACTATGCCCATCTCAGTATACGTGACATTCGGCGTTGAGGTGCATGAGCAGATGGCCCGATCAGGTGGTTCAGTCTGAAGCAAAACAAACAGTATTTAGTTCCCCAGCAAGCTTTGTACTCATTTATCGACCCATTGCAGAGATAAAAGGCTGAGTCGATCTTGCCCATCCCGAAAATAGAACCCCGAACTCGGGGTGTAGAAGCGCGAGACGCAGCCTCTAGGCCTTGAATATTAATAATTACTCAATGATATAAAATGATCTTGGAAAATTTAACAGGAAACCAAAGCTGTCGTTGATTTTTCATACTTTTTTCATTTTTTGTTTAATTCGATATCATTAAGTGATATTCCCCTACGAAATATCACTTGTATTTATTTTTTAAAAATCAGAATTTTTAATTTGGGTTACGGATTGCTTACTTTGGGATTAGAATTTTTGATTGCTCTAGCAAAAGCGCAAACCTTGAGGTTAAAGTTTTGTGAATAAATCTATTTAAAGATGAATATATTGTAATCGCGTGAGAATGATATGAATGCATGATGCATTTATAGTATAAATTTTAAAAAGTATTTTCGAAAAATTTATATATTGGGTGGTTTTGTTACAATATTGTGTGTGAATCTCTAAGAAGTACCTGAATATATAATTTGAACCTGTGAAATTGAAACTGAAAACTCTTAACGTCAAGATAATAAAATATATTGATATTATATACTTTCTAAATTAGAGAAAAAAATTTTTCTCGTGCATTTTTAAGTTTTGTATTTTAATCTAAATTTTTAACTAAATACATTTCATTTGTTGACTGAAATTTCGGAAATATATATTGAAATGAAATTAACTTAACAATTTTTTTTACTATTAATGTATATTTGGAATTTTGTGTATGTAATAAATCTAAAAATAATCGAGTCTTCATTTCTAGTAAATTTCAATCATAGAATTTCTTATGGAGAATCACATTGACTCGAATCTCTATAATTTAGTAATGATAACCAAATCGATTATATAACTAAAATTTTTGATCTTTTTAATTCTGAAATCTTGCTCGCCAACATTTAAAAAGTAATTTCTAAAAAGTAGTAAATCAATTACTATAAGAAAACAAAATGCGGAGAAAACTTACCAAAATTTAATATTTCATATGTAGATTTTTATATATCAGAGAGAAAACTATTTTACACTTTTTCACAACCGTATATATCTGAATCTAAGCCGGACTTTTCCCCTATGTTAAAGCTATAGAAAATCGAGTGCGGCTTAGAACCGAAGGCGGAAAAGTTCGTTGGATGGAGGAAACTAAACATAACTCTGTCGGTTAGTGCAATTACAGGTTTATTCTGTGTTTGAAAATTTTAATACACTAGCAAGAAATAAATTATTCATTTCTTATTAGTTCTCATTTAATTTTTATTTATTTTTTAGTATCTTAAGTATCAGATATCTATGTACATTTTATACAATTTTTTTCACGAAAGCGTGTTGAGAATCTTGGGGCTTGGATTCAAATAAATACGGTATTACGAAATATCTTTGTGATTACCAAGACCCAGAGAGCGAAGAACTAAATATGGACTAATAGTATCTAAAGAGTCTAGAATACGATCTAAAAATTAAAATTACTTTGAAAGATTTTAATTGATTTAATAATAATAAATCGTCATTGAAATTAATCGGTTATAATCAGTTTCAAATTTTCATATATATATTGCAAGAAATAAAACATGCATCTGGAAAATGCTTAAAATAAAGATATATGTAATATATATTTATCTTTTATGAGAGTCATTTTCCGGGAACAAACGTGAAAACGGATTGCCTCGTCACTGTGTTCACGTGCGCCATGCACGTGAATGCTAATTTATGACTGCGGCTTGTTTAATTCCTATTAAATTATACGAAATTCTTTTGTTTTTGATTAAATATTCTCCCATATCGTGATAATTTCCGTTGCGTGAACAATTTTAGCTTGCTTTATATTAAATAATCATCCCACGCATTTACATAAATAGTGACCGCAAACCGAAGTAGGGTCGAATTACACACATTCGTGAGATAAAATTAATTGCTTGTGTTTATTTGATGCTTGTGACGAAAAAAAAAAACTTCATTTTTGACAAATCTTTCTGGAATCTCTTGTAAATAAATTGCTATAATGAAAGGGCATGAAGAAAAAGTTGTTATAAAATAGTGCATATTCATGTAATAAAATGAATTCGTTTTCAGTAGTTTCCTTAGCTTTTATTAACATTTCAGATAACTCATGATTTTGAAAACGCTTATAAATGGATGTTTCTGATATTTAGCGTCAATTTATTTAGAATACACATATTAAGCTGATTTAAGAATATTATTGCAAGAAAAAATTATTTAAATGTGATTTTTTTCAGCAAAAGATGAAGAAAGAATGAAATTTTCAAGATATTCTCTTTTTATGAAAAATGCTTCTTTCATAATATTTAGCCTTTTATCATATAATTATAGCTAGACTTCTATACTGGGGTTGAATTGGGATTTTTGAAACACATAATTTAGAAGATTTATTAGTTTTTTATTATATCAGAATAGAGAGAAATTTTGACAAAAAAAAAACGGCCGTTATAATTTCAGTGGATCATAACTCTAAAAATAATGTGAATTTTTCAAAACTTTTAGTTCAGCCCCGATGTAGAAGTCTTAGCTACATGTCAGCAAAAAATTATTGTAGAAGGATTTTTTATAAAAGGATTTTCGAAAAATGTGTCATTCTTTCTTCATTTTTTGCCGAAATATTGCATTGAGATACCTTTTTTCTTGTAATAGCATTCTTAAAACAATTTTATGTAATTTTGATTCTGAGCATAGTCATCTTGAGTACGAAAAGTTAAATCTCCAGTTTTGAAAACATTCCTCGAAACAAAACAATATATAAGACGCTTTAAAAAAAAATTACTAAAATAATTCATGACCTTCTTTACTGCATTTATGCGGTATATTTTATTTATATGTATTGAGCCGTAGAAGTTGGCTTATGAGGCTTTATCAATGTAACACGCCAGTTTGCAGTATCACAAATGTAACCTAATATTTCTTTTTAACTATTTTCCTTATAATCTTTCATTCTTTTGTTATTTTGGTCGAGAAAAAATTTTAAAAAAAATACTAAGTATAAATTATAACATGCCTTGCAATGTTTGGAAGTACTTAAAATTTCCATGGTTTTTACACCAAAATAAAAGGGAAAACTGGTAAATCTTGTTCCTCACAAGTACATCTTTTGTTTCTGTTAAAATTCAGCTGCCTCAATCCCTTTAATCCATTCAGACCTTTTTTTTTTGCTTCCATCGAGTTTTTGAATATTTGACTTTGAGTGAAAATCAAAATTCAGCATGTAAATAAAAATTTATGAAATGCCGTTTTATTGGCAGTTTTCTTCAGAATACAATTATTAAATCTCTAATAATTTTATAAGAAGGCAAAAATGGTTAAATTTAAGTATCTTATATTGCTTTTTATGCCACAAAACATGTCGGCTGGGTGGCGTGGTTGGTTTGTCGCTGGCCTTCTGACCCAAGGTTTGCGAGTTCGTCCCCGGCCCAAGTCGGTGTATTTTCATGATGCAGAAAATCGACAGCGACCATGTCGTATGATTATACGGCATGTAAAACATCCTTAGGGGTGCTCTAGGCAAAATTAAATCCAAGTACATGTTCGCATCGTCAGAGCTCGGGTGAACCCCTCTAGGGAGGAAACTGGGCTTCAAAATTGCGTGCGACGATTGGTATCCGCCAATATGGCGCCGCACTAAAAAGAGATATCAGCTTTTGGTGATGTACTAGGTAGATTTATGAACTCTGTTAATAACTATTCATAATCTGCCATTAGAAATAAAAGAAAAATGCCACAAAACATTAACTAATATTCTATCTAAAAAAGATGTCGGTACTTTTTTAGGGAGAAACACATCTTTCTAAGCACATACAAAGAAACGTTTTTGAACGTCGATTATACAAGCTAGTCGTTACCAGAAAACTATTCGTACGTCGGTGATTTTCTTTGTTACTGTTTGCATAATCTTTCAAGTACTCATTATTACAAATAATACCTCATTAGAAGTAAAATGCATTATTAGTGAAGCATAAATAACACCAGAGTAACATCACCTTCCATCAAATCAGTATTAATTACTCTTAATCGTCGAATGTCTAGCTTGCTGTCTACGAAATTAAGTAAAATGAATATTAGGACTTGGGGGAAAAAAGAGGATTAAATGTTTTTGTTGTGTCTGGATGAGCTAGGAATTTTTAAGTCTGTAGTAGCTCAAAGTGTTTATTGGAAGGTCTTTAACCTTATAAAGATATGAATTTAAATAAAACATATCACAAATGACTTTGTATGGGTTTTTACATGAAAAAAGTGTCATGTCTCAGATTATGAAATTACACGACTATAGACGGTTTCAAGTTTGGAACTAAATCCGACTTAAATATGTCCTTGATTTAATGAGTGCCCCTGCGATGGATATCGATTTGAATTTCTCATTATGGCACATATATCGAACTTCATCGTTGAAAGTTAGTTAATACAGTGTGGAAGAGAGTGGGGTGCCAGCTCAGGGCTCGTCCTTGTCACTTGTCCAGGTTTTAAAATTACGAGGTCTGTCGCTAACAGCCCTCGTGCAGCTTTATAGTGCGACATTAATATAACTAACTGGCTGCTGTATGAGTGAGTGGGTGATTATTTAAGTCGCACTTTTACGAAACAGGTACGGCCGCGGTGGCCGAGTGGTCAAGGTATCGGATCGTAGCTGGTCTTGTCACGAGTTCAAGCCCAGTACCACTAAAGACCCGCCGTATAAGGCAGCGATGCAGTTAAATCTGTCGAGAGCTGAAACGTCCTCCCGTTGGTGTGGTGTGGTAGTTAGGAGAGGGGGTTGCCAGCTCAGGTGTCGTCCACATCACTTGACCATGGTTCAAAATTACGTAGTCCGTCGCCAAACGCCCTCGTGTAGCTGAACAGTGCGATGTTAATATTCACTCACTGACTTAAGAAATGGGTGTTCTATTGGCGAGGGACGAAGTAATTTTGAACCACTGTCAAGTGACGAGGATGACACCTGATCTGGCAACCTACTCTCCTAACTTCCACACCTCATCAAAGAGAGGATTTTGAACCACGACAGATTTAACGTGCTTCAACCCCTCTCAACGGCGAGCGTTTGGCGGCATTAGGGATTGATTGCTGTGTTTGGAATCCAAAGTTAGCCTATTATGAAGTAATACGTAATTTTTTTGTGTCTATTGATTTTGTTTTAAGCTAAAAGCAATGTATTGTTACCATCTTTTTGGACACATGTTCAAATTATTTATTAAATATTTTTAATTAGAAAGTTTGTGTGGATACCTAGTTTAATAATATTCAAAAACAAATTTGCAACCTCATTTTTTTCCTTTTAAAAATTATTACAAATCTACAATACGCCTTAACACATGTCAACTACAAGCTTATATAAATATTAAAAAAAAAAGGAAAAAACATACAATATTTAGTATCTCTTTTTATATCCATGTCTCCTGACTTTTACGTTGAATGACAAGCCGCATTAAAATGTTAGCTGCGGATTTTATTCTCCTGTCTTCAGGTGACACCATGTCAAATTAGCATTCTCTATGCACAGATGTATGACCTTTGATGTTTCTTTTCATGTATTATCAGAAAAAGCACTAGTGGGTGTGTTGAAAAGCACGCAAAACAGCCGCTTGGAAGTATATCCAGCTACTTTTCGGGTTGGTATTATTATTTATTTATTTTTGTAGAAATGTGAAGTGTGATTAACCCTTAACTGCTGTAGTTGGATTTTGTCACATAATTGCTGAATTTAAAAGACCGTTTTCCCAAATTTGGGAAAATTTAAACCCCCAGTTGGGTTTTCCCCCAATGCTTCAATTTGTTTTTTTTTTCTGCCGTATACCTGGTAGCATGGTTGTGGTCACGAACTCGTGGGTGGCGTGTCATGAATTCGAGCGAGCTCTGGTGCCACTGAGGATACCCCGTGTAAAGTGGCTGATGCACGTTAAAACTGTTGAAGCTCAAACATCTACCCGTCGGTGTGGAAGTTAGGAGAGATGGTGCTAGCTCAGGTATGTCCTCATCACTTGACCATGGTTAAAAATGAGAGGCCATCCCCAGTACCCTCGTGCAGTTTTCAGTGCGATGTACCTCATTCTCAGCGCCCGGGCCGAGTGGTATAGGTATCGGATCTGGCGCTTGTCCGGCCCCCCCAGTACCACAAAGACCCCCCTGTAGGGAGCGATGCCGTTAAATCTGTCAGGCTGAAACGTCCTCCCGTTGGTGTGGTGTGGTATTTGGGGAGGGGTGCAGCTAAAGTGTCGTCCACGTCCGACCTGGGTTTAAACGGTCCGCCCAAAAGCCCTCGTGTAGCTGAAAGGCGACGTTAATATTAATCAATCAAACTCTCATTTTTTAAGTCCTCCCCCTGGCCCGGATGGTTGGTAGTTGGGGGAGTAGAGTTTCCCGAGTTCCCCCATAAGACGTCCCTCACATAACCGGGTTTAAAAAGCGAGGCCCCGCCAATATCCCTCGGGTTGTATTATGGTAGCTAAAAAAAAACTCGTTATACAACTAAATCGATTCTTAGAAAGATGCGATTTTATTTGTAGAATAAAAGAATTACGGAAAAAAATGTTTTTTAGATGCAGGCTGTTGAGTCTGTGGCCTGCAACTGCAGTTAAGGGTTAATATAAGGGCTATAAATAAGTATTAGTTGGTTATGTATATGTACAGGATAGTGTGTATTCATTTTTACGTTTGTTGTTATGATGAAAATAAGAATTATTTTCTGGGGTACGGTATTTATTCATAAATCTTTAAGGTATTTGAAATGATTCCTAAATAATTACGAATAGATATTACTCTTTTTCCCAAAAAAAAAGTTCTTGTGAACGATTAAAACAAAATTCTCTCTTATTTCGTAAATACTGAATTTTTAATATTGGGGCAGCCTTACAGTCAGACTATTGTAATTATTATGGGTTTTAAAAAATATCCCGAATGTGTGACGTAGAAGATTTTCTACTATTTTTAACGCGAACTGTTAATTAGTTCAAGTTTTATAAAATTACCTTTAAAAGAACATTCCTGTCTTCAATGTTAGAAATAAGTTTAAGAGACTCCAATTAAAAAGGATTATACAACCCCCACACACATACATAACCTTTAGTATAGAAATGTGCATTATTTGGAGCAACGTTTTTTATATTGTTACCATAAAAGTAAGATTTTATAGTTATTTTAAACAATTACGAAAATAATACTAATTTAAATCAGTTTACTTGCATTTCAAGTATTTTCTAAATACATAAATTATAACAGTTTAAGTAATTGTCTTAATTCGTAATAATGTGGTTAAAACTGCAAAGGATTAATAAAAGTAAAAATACCTAAAGTAAAGGGAAAACCAATCAAAATCTTTGCTTTCGTAAATGATGCAAAACAATTATGTTTATAAGCACCATTAACGAAGTGTATCAGGAGTGAAAAATAAATATATAATGTTTTTTCTCAAGTTTAAAAATGTATTTCAAATTATAAGAGATACCTTCTAAAACTTACATATATCAGCATTAGGAGATTTAGAAAGGGACTAGCGGGTTATCTTATTTAAAAAATATAATTTTTTATATACTATAGGGTGTGAGAATATCAATTAGTTGACTAAATCGCAAAAACAATTTTCGAATCGGAGTGTAAAAGTGAAATGAATCATTTTAGAATCGAGTCTAGTAAATCAAAACGTAATTTTTTTCGGGCTGAGGACTGAATATGTTGGGTTCGATTCAGAATATATATATATTCTCTTTGACCATCAGCATCGATAAAAATGAAAGAAACCAATCGAACCTTGAATGATTTAAGACAGTCATTTCACAAAAATTATTCTAGAAAAATGGAATGGAAAAATTAACGGAAAAAACCCACAATTCTTTTTGTTTCTAATGCAGTTTCAATTTTTTCTCGTGCTAAACTAAAAGTATATTAGCTATCAAAAGTTATGATGTTGGTGTGCATTAGTTAAAGATAAGTTTTTAACCTACTTATCGCAATATTTCAAAAAGAAAATTTCAACACAAAAAGGACATTTCAGAAAAACTTTGTTCATCTTATATATTTGAAACGTTGAATACGTATTAATGTTACATAAATAAATATTTTTAAAAAAATTTGTCAAAATTATTTAAAAAATTAACGGGTTACAATGTTGATAAATCTGATAAATTTCCGTTATTTTAAATTTTTATGTGGGTGTTACCCCATATATAAATTTTCAGAAAAAAAAATGCCCCCATTAAAATAACAAGAATACGGTAAATGCGCAAAAGAAATTGGTTCTAGACAATTGAAACAATATTTTTAAAAATAAGAAAGCTATTTTTTAGTCATTTTGCTGCATAAAAATTGCATGTTTAAATAACCTTGTTTATATAAATGTAACGTTGTTCAGTTAAGCACATTTAATGCGACTGAAAATGTTAAACAATACTAATTCGTTTATATTTTCTGTTTAAAATGGTACTGTGTCAGAATCTCGGGGCTTCGCAATGGAAATAGATACTAGATATATTTAATATCCAGTTATAAACTCATCTGTAAATACGGTATGTGCAACTTTACCTAACTAAGTATATGTAGAAATAATAAAAATAATAAATAGTGATGTGTACTGGAATCGTTAATTCTTTTAAAAATTTAATTTCACCATTTAGACTAAACTACTTTAAAATTCTACTCGGACATTTCATTCGAAATGACCTTGTGTGAAAAGAATTCGTACATAATGTTGGAAATTTTGTAATCAATATGCTAAAAACAACGTGATATGATTTTCAAAATCCTGATTTCAACATTTTTGTACATTTTTATCATTGCATATGAGACTATGATTATGGTATGAAAGATATGACAAGCTAGATCTTTATAAGTTTTAAATGGTTCAGATGGGAAAGATAACATGCCATATATAATCATATACCTCACGTGTAGATATAAAATACATGTACAAAAAGTGCACAGAATTTTTTTGTTGGTCTTTTATATAATGGCAATGTTAGATGCCGGTAGTAAAAAGTTACAGTGGATGTATACTTGAGAAGCATATGGTTTGTGAGTTATAAAAATGTTTAAAAGTAGTTTTTGAGACAAATGTGTATATTTTTAAAAACTATCTTTAAGCTGTATACTTACTTCCTTATAGATATGTTAATTTTTATATCCTTCAAAAAGATTCTTTTTATTAGAATTAATTTTAATGAATATTTTTGCTTGGCCAGAAATTTGTATGCAAAATATATGGAAATTTAAATAGTATCTCGTTTTCCATTTTTTAAAAAAGTTTACTTTTTGGAGAGATATACTTGAGTAAGTTGTAAAAAAAAACCAGCGTTTAAAAGCTCATAAGATTTATCGTAATCCCCTTGTTTTTATCTTTAAAATCGTTCTTCCTTTGTTTGGATTATGTTCTTTCGCAATTCTTTAATTAAGAATGAATTGGAGTGGTGAAATAATTAGTTATTATTTTTAATGAATAGATAATTCTTACATGTGAATCGATACTTGTTAACGTATGGATTACATGTC
Source organism: Trichonephila inaurata madagascariensis (assembly GCA_019973955.1). Taxonomy (NCBI): domain Eukaryota; kingdom Metazoa; phylum Arthropoda; class Arachnida; order Araneae; family Nephilidae; genus Trichonephila; species Trichonephila inaurata. The sequence goes on along the minus strand of BMAV01016272.1, from coordinate 169,583 downwards.
GGTTAAAGTTTTTATCGTTTTAAAAGTTACTGAAATATGCTTTAAGGAAATCTTGAACTATAGCCATCAGAAGTAGAAAACAAGATAGATTCATCAATTTTTTACTAACCTAAGAATATCTCTGCAAATCAAGAAAACACTATAATTTATGACATGTTTTTAGAAAAATTCCGATACAATGAATATTTTTTCACTCGGATAGAATCACTCTCCATTGTCTTCTCAACTTTTCATTTGCTATTAAATTCTTTTCGGTCGGTTCAGAACTGAAGTTGACAGTTGTTCTGTTAAATATTTTATAAATGGTTAATTTATATATAAACTAAGCTATTAATATGTAGAAACTAAATGTTATGTAGATATGTAGCAATTAAAAACGAACGAATAGTACAAAGTATGAAACACATGCAATTTTCCTTATACTTTTGAAAGAATAATTTTTTACTTCCATAGAATCTCTTGTTTCATTGAAATACGTTACACAATAGAGTCATCGACAATAGTGAAACTGTATTCGATTTCTCCCCAGGTGTTATTTAACGTATCTGAGAGACGTTTCAAATTTTTATCGTGCATTTTAAAATTTCAATATTGCTAATAGTAATTTGATTTTAAGATAATGCTCAAATCGTTAAAAAATCTATTTGTTTTTAATAAGCAAATGTTTATTTTGTCGTTCTTGCGATTCTTTTATCACTCACTTTTGTGTTTTAATGGCAAATAAATGTGAAAAACTGAAAAAAGTAAAAGCAATAGAAAAACTGCAATAAAGTATTCTTTTGTTACTTTTCTTTTGTTGGGAACCCACATACAAATATAACAGAAGCCATCATTGAATTACATGTTAACTGTTGCCAGTTTTGTAATGTGCTTAATTAATTTTAGTCTTACTCTAAAAATTTTTTAAGAATAAAATTCTGTTTTATTCTTAAGTATTTATTAAAATGAATAATAATCCTTTGAATACACAGAATTTTATCATACTAAAAGGAATAGGTCAGTTTTATAGTGGGAAATTATTTTGTTACTTTGTAATTTATGCAAATTCTATTATTTACTATAAATAAATGAAACAAAAAATAAGTAAATCTAATTTTTGAAATAAACAGTAAATATACTGCTAACGAGAGAAAAGAGCGCAGACGATATTTTAATACTCATTTTTCGTTCAAATAAATATCAAAGTAAATATTTATAACTGAATCATTAAATTTAAATTATACTAAACAATCAAGCAATATTTTCAGTCGGCAAATCAAAAATTCAAATATTAGTGAATTAATAAGATAAACAAGTAATATAAAAAAATTTTTTAAAAGTTAATTTACTTAGATCAAAAGAAACATTTTATTTTAGCTATTTTTTTATTAAATAGTTACAATTAATATAAATATATATATACATGGAACAGAATCACAACATTAAGTGGTCATTATTTTTTTAATTATATTAAAAGTATCGTATTGTCCTTTTCATTTCAGCCCAACTGAATGTTTTAAACCCGTAAAAAAAAATTTTTTAAAGTTTTGACACAAGTGGGAATATTGTAAGTCGTCAACGTGGTTATTTGTAATTTTTAAATAATTTTTTTTAATTTTATTAATTATAATTAAAATATTATATTGCCATCAAAAAGATCATGTATATAAAATTTCAAATTCAGGCCAAAAATGTATTTTATGAACGATTGAAAATTCCACCAAGATAGATAAATAAATATACAAATATATAAATAAATAAATATATAGAGAGACAATGCGAGCTAATAGTAGGAATTGAAAAAGTATTTCTTTATCAAAATTTATAAATTCATTAAAATAGTGCATTTAGTTAATAATTCAAGTGACAACTAGATATGTTTTTATATAGTCTGGATATTTTTAAAAGAGCGGAACTGCACTGTCTAGGTTATTTCGTGTTCTGTTAAAATCATACCAAAATTAGTATCCAATTATCTAATGTTGGAAGCATAACTGGGATTTTTCATGCTTCTTTTGTACGTATAACTTCTGAAAATAGTTCAGAACTACTAAATCTTAAAACGACAAAAATCTACTTCTAATTTATGATTTTCCAAGTGAATGTTGTTTTGGAACACAATACTGTAATTTTTCTCACAAAAAATTTGATTTACAACCGCATTAGAATGGTATCCGTTCTAAATTTGAAAGGGAAACTTTTTTTAGTCTAATTCGAATAAAGCAACTTCAATATTATAGGAATTCTTTTCTAATCTTTTGAGAGGAAAATTTAGAGAGAAATAGTCTAGCTTTTAACACTTTTTTTTTATTAAAAGTTGATAAAATGTTTTCTTTGACTGTTAAATTTCTAATGGCATTCTTTTTTTCAAACAACTGATGAGAATGCAAGCTTTCGAGTAAAATTAAAATTTAAGTATAAAAAAAACTAAAATTTTTTTATATATAATCCTTGAAGTTTTACTCTTTACATGTTCAACTTTTCCCATCGGGAACACAACTTCATAAAAAAAAAAAACTTTTTAGTATGTCTGAAGTTTTATCATTTTTATGCGGTAGATACTTTGAGGAAAGATGTATTAAGATTCCATATTATTTTCTTTTTTAAACAGCCATCAGAAGCTCACTTATTTCAAAGCCATTTTCTTTTTAGAATCATAGCACTCAAAAATGTTTCTTAACAATCAAATAGTAAAAGTTTCAGTTTTTGCTAATAATGTACCATCTTCAACAGACGATGTAATTTCTTAAGATCTCCAAGCTTTCAATTTGAGTCACGTTTTTTAGAACATATAGTGATTGAACATTCGCATGAGAAATGGTAATTTATTATGTTGTAGCTTTCCACTATTACTTTTTTTTCGTTCCCTCACACGGATGTTTTTAAATAGGAACAATTCAGTTAAGAACAACAAAAGGCGGCGAAGAATGTTCGAAAATTACAGTGTTGAAGAGAATAGTTTTGTTTTAAACCAGGATTTGAAGACAATAGAATATGCATTCATATGTTTTACTGTGAAGATATAATAAAAATCTGTGTTCTGTACTTTCGCCTTTGAATAAAAAAAAAGGAAACAGTATTTCGATTTTCATCCTGAAGTGAAGTACTCTATAACTAAATGAAGAAAGAAACTGAAGGTCACGATTCTAGTATCCTATATACATTTAGTTGTTGAATAGTTATAGCTAAATTTGAAAAAATAGCCATGGCAGAGTTTAAAAAAATTATTTGCTTGAGTATGAAAGTATATGTATTAATTCTTCGCTTCGCGAGCAGTGTTGTATAGATATACTAAAGAATAATATCCTTTTTTAGTCCACATCCTTGCCGAAGAAGAAAAACAAATTGGCCAAATTATGGGATTTTAAAAAGCCGTTCACAAGAAAAATGTTTTATTTTTAATTTTTCAAAAAGTAGTTCATATTTAAAAATTTTCAAGGTGGTTGTGTATCCTTCTATAAAGTTCCTTGAAAATAAGTTTTAATTTTAAAAAAATGGAGGGTTTTTTTTTAAAAATTAATACTTCTGAAACATTTTCTCAGATAGTAAAATAACGTTGTCGAAAATCTTTAGCAACTAAAATTCTAAAAAAAAAAGAGTGTCAATTTTGAAATTAGGGTATTCGCCTTTACCTTTTTGTTTTATTTGCGGACACGGTAACCTAGTGGTCACGGACTCGTAGCTGGAGTGTCCTGACTTCGAGCCTAGTGTCCATGAAAACCCACCATATAGAAGGGCAGATGTACTATAAATCAGTCATGGCTGAAACTCTTCCCATTAGCATGGTGTGGCATGGATAAGGGTTTGCCACAGCTCAGGTGTTGTCTTCGTTCCTTAAGGTATCCGACTACGTTCGGAACCGTGATTTTAAAAAAGCGCATTAAATGGATTGTTTTCATGATATTTAGTGTCACTTAGATTAGAATAGATGTATAAAATTGTTTTTAGGACATTTTGACAAAAAAAATTATTTAAATGCAATATTTTGGCAAAAAATTAACTTAGAATAACCTTTTTTCAAAATGTTCTCCTTTTGTGAAAAATGCTTCTACAATATTATAATAATATTTTGCCTGTATATAGCTCAGACTTCTGTACAGAGGCTCCACTATGAGTTTTGAAAAATTCACATCATTTTCCGAGTTACTACCCATTGAAATAATTATCGGCGTTTTTTTCTTAAAATTTCTCCCTTCTGTTGTCGTAAAACATGGATCAACTCACTTCTAAGTTATATATTTCAAACACTCTAGTTGAGCCTCTGTACGAGGTCTGAGCTATATACAGGCAAAATATAATTATAATAGAAGCATTTTTTCACAAAAGGAGAATATTTTGAAAATGGGTCTTTCTATGTTCATTTTTTGTCAAAATAGTGTACTTAAATAATTTTTTTTTTTTGCAATACTATTCTTGAAACAATTTTATATACATTCTCTAATCTAAGTGACACTCAATATCATAAATATTATCCATTTATACGCTTTTGCAAAATCACGGTTCAGAACGTAGTCGGATACCTTAATAAGATCCAAAATTACGAGATCCGTCACCTTTGGCCCTCGTGTTGCTGTATAGTGCGACGTTAATAAACACTCAGTTACCATAATCTGGTATAACCATAATTTTAAGTAATTTTTTACTTTTCATATATTCGCCGATAACCGCACTTTTTTCAATATAAATAGGTTTATTTTTTTTTTTAAAATTTTCATATTACCCTTAAAATAGTTTACCCTTTTTAAGTCGTACAATCTTATTTATGGGACAAATAAGCATTTTTCATTTAGAAAATTAAAACTCTTGTTAATTTTAACCTATACTATTTGAAAGCGTTTTACTCCTATTGTTAAATACCAAATAAAAATTTTTTCTTTTGCTTTTATGTTTTTTTTATGATAAATAAGAAAAAAGTTTCTCATCGTAACTGATGAAGCTGCACCTTTTGTTTTTTTAATTTTAGGTTTTTTTTAAAAGACAAATTTTAAAAGGAGATAAGCGGTTTTAAAAAAGACTTTTGGGTAGCAACACACGTAATAAAAAGAATTTACTCAATTTATTAACTGTGAAATATAACTTTAAAATAAGTGAAGAAACTTAAATAAAAAACACTTAATAATTTTTTTTTATTTGTTCTTATGAATTTTTGAATCCATTTTGAATAGTACACTTGTTGCGATACTGTGCCACTTTTTTCCCTTTTAAATGTATTTGACCAAAAGTGATGATTTCTTTGATCTCAAAAGCATTGAATACATTTGATTTCATGTTTTTATGTTGACAATTTATATACTGTTTCGGTTTTCCAAAGTAATTATTACTTTTAAGTATCAACTTAAAGTATTTTTATTGTTGAGGTAAAATATGTGACATTTATATTTATTCTGTTACGCTGAATGCATTGAGAAATTTTCATTTAATATGTTGATTTATGTGCAATAAGCAGAGTGAAATTTCAAAATTACCGCCCACACGTTATGGTAAGTAGTGGGTTTGAATCCCAAATAAGGCACGAATGTTTGTAAATGTATAATGGGACACTCTAAATCAACGATACTTCAACCTTCGACCCGCGGGCCGCATGCTGGCCTCACGGAGCCTTTTTAAGTGGCCCGGACATGGTTCACTGCCCTGAGAAATTGACTTATTTAAGAACGTTGTATTAAAAATTTGGTGGGAAATTTTTTGTCAAGAAATCAGATATATCAACTTTGCTTTTTGCTGTCGGTGTCGTAAGGGTCCGAATTTATATTCTTTTTCTATTTGGAACGGTTGCGATTAGTGATAACAAACAACAGTGGAGTAGCTACAATTTTATGGGTTGAACTAATTTTAACTTGTCTTTCATATCTTGCAGGCGAAAATATTCGAAGAAAATATATCATTTCATGACGATTGAAGGTTGACTATTTTGTAGTGAAAAACAAGCATGGATCAGTAATTTTTCGATTTGTCACGAAAGCGCTGTATTTAAAAAATACCAATAAACAGGAATCATTTCATGTTCAATGACACTTTTCCTCGAAGATTTCTTTCAAGAGGTGATAAATAGGCTTTCTTGAATACTTTTCAACAGCAACAAAGTGTTTTGTCAGTGGTAATATATCACTGTGGAAACAAAGACATCCTATGAAGTTTGTTATATTATTCGTAATCATATGAAACCGTTTACTGATGCAGAAACTGTGAAGGAGTGTTTCTTAAATGCTTCTAATTAAGTGTTAGTGATAAAAATAAAAAATATTTAAAAAAAATTATTAAAAAAGCAAAACAGAGTTATAATATCTTGATCAAATTTCCACATTTTAAATTTCCAATGTTATCTTGGTCTTCAAGCATTTCTCTCCCTCCCCTCTCCATTTATCCTCATGTTGCGGCCCCTGTGAAATAACTGGCATATGTATGCGGCCCAGCAGAAAAAAAGGTTGGGTACCCCTGCTCTAAATATTCGTTGAGCCAAAAGTCCTGTAGAGAGGGATTGGTGGAAAGAAAAGGGAGGTGGGGGAGGCCCCTGATCACTCCCAGGGTGTCCTCCCACAAAGATTGGGGTGGAATGGAGTCAAAACGTTCTGTCACCGGCATGGTGCTCAAAGCTGCGACTAAATATTGACTTAAACTAGCCCTTACTACGCTGAATTTCGTGGGCCTCTATCAGACACCATCAATAGGGTAGCATTAGAAAAAATACAACAAATTTCAAAATAATATATAACTTTTCTCTTGCATTCTAATGTATAAGAAGAGTACGATATGAATCAAAATTTCCATCGGCAAAACACCCTTATGCAGAAGTAACTGAGGTGTGAATGAAAGTAAAAAGAGCAAATAAATATTCTGGCACATCATCTTTCAATTCAACGAAAAATTATATTTTAAGCATAGTACACGTGAGTTGCCCGTGCAAGCCTCTTCAATACTTTTAAGAATCTAATATTTTTTTTTTTTGTCAACGTATTTGTTAGAATTTCGAGTCGGTAATAGTAGACGAAATGTCACAAATGGAATTTTTTTCATGCATGTTATCTGACATTAAGTAACCTATGAGTTTTAACTGTCCAGTAAGAGATTTAAAAATTCTTAAAACTTAATGCTGCATAAATAAGTCTCGAATTGCCCCATTCGTAAGGTGGAGATAAAAAAAAAAGCTTTTCAGAAAAAATTCTTCTTTGTCATTTGGAAGTGAGAGTAAGAAAATCAACAAAATATATCGGAAGTATCACGTAATACGGTGAGTTAAATATTTTTCTTCGTCTCGCGCGCTCCTTTCGAAATTCTGTCATCAAGGATGCTTACCGATTGTTAAAAGGTTTTCTTCCAGGGACAAATGCATCGTACCTTTTTAGATTGTGTAATGTCTCTTGGCGTCTATTGTTTGTCTCTGAAATGACCTGTCATTTCGTGTGAGCACCTGAAAATGTTTCCGGAGAGATTTTCAGTGCGTTGGCTTTCCGGACAATATATAAAATTTCGAAAGATTCAAATACAATCTCTCGCAAAAATAAAAATGGCAATGAAATATAGGTAGTTTAATTGCTGAATAGACTTTTAAAAAATGGTGTGCATAGGTTTTTACGATAAGAAATATATATTACTGAAAATGCTATACTGAAATGATTTAAATATTCATTTTTATCAAAATACGGAAAAAGTTTATTTTTACAACGATTGACTCTCTGTAGATCGCGTGAACAAATTTCTTGTAAAATTCTTAGGGATTTCGTCTAACGGCCATTTTGAATTTAAGCATAATGTTTATCCTACGGAATTTCTACTTTTTTCTTCAAGCCTAGACTAGAGCATCGATTTGAATGCAGTAAAATGCATGCAAAAAATCAAAAAATAATTTCAATATTTGTAGAATTAAATTTTCCCTCCGGCATCGAAAAATACTTGAAAATTTGAAGCTTGAAACATGAAAGTATTTTCAAACATCGAAGGAAAAATTTAACTCCAGAGAAACTTTATTTTTTCCTCTTTCGGACACACTTCACTGCGCTTGAAATCAATACATTAGTCTAGGTTCGAGGAGAATTTTCAATACCGTTGATTATACCGTTGTATTATCGAATTCATTTATGGTAGACGGGTACCTTAAACTGCAAACTTAAATATAAATTAACTGTAGAATTTTAAATTTCTTGCCTGAAGTCTGTTATGGGTTGCACGAGATTATTAAGATAAGCTATGAACACTGGACTAATAACTAAGGAAAAAATTTGATATTGCAACTTTTTTTAAAAAAAAAACTGTTATCCAATACTGTGTGTGCATATTATTTTATATTAAGAATTTCTGAATGCTTTATAATATTTACCTTAAGCACATGCCGACATTAGTCATACTTGAAACAAAAATTTCAAAACTGCAATTCATTTTGCTGTTGTAATACTATTTCTTCATTTCCAGTGTTATCTTTTATATAAATCTTCTTTGCCGAAAATCATTTTTTTTCTGAAAAAGTTATATTTCAAATCTCAAGTGTATCTCAAGTTCTATCTGCAGATAGTTTTTATACAGTTATTTGTTGGTAATTGTATGTTAACTCACCTTTGTACTAAAGAAGTGTTGAAAAATTCTCTTTCGATTAGAGATCTTATGTTTAGTATAATCAGTTTTTTAAATTATCTATAACTCAGCAAAATAAATCAGCATTGGCAGATGAATACCTTCAATACGAAATCAAATTATACAAACTTATACTGATTATCTTCAAATCACAATTCGATATAAATGTTCATTTGATCGAAAATCAGTTACCAATAGAGAGAGAAAAAAATCTGAAACTCTTCCTGTCTTAAAAATCTAAGTCCTTCATTACTAAATTAATCAAAATTCTATTTAATTAACATAAAACATTTACCTTGCGCACATTAAATCTGGTGATAAGTACGTTAAATGTGTCGAGAGAAGAAGATACACGTTTAATTCTGCCGAGGGTCAAAGTCCTAACGCCGCAATTGTATGGAAATTTAAAGAGTATGATATGTATGCTAACTCACACAGGTGTCGTTTCCGTCTCCTATTTGTGATTCAAAATTATGAATTTCATCACCAATAACGCTCTTAAAGCTTCTCAGTACGACGTTAAGTGTCAATCCATCAATCAAAATCCTTCGCTCATTTTCGTAAATGGTGACTATTTATCTTAAAAGAGTGCCCTTGATAACCAAGTGATCATGGTCACGAATTAGTGGTCAGTCATATTTCTGTCGAGTCTTGGATTTGGTCCTGATTTTTATTGAAGCCATAAAGAAAGGTTGATCAGGGCCGAACCTTGCAGATGTGCTGTGCGGTGTCAGCCTCAGGCCACATATAGTTCTATCAATAAAGCACAATTTTTTTATGAATTTCTCAAAGTAAAACTTATAAGTCGAATAAATATGCTGAATTTTAAATAGTTATTGAGAAATCAAAAGTTTCGATTTCCTGATATCATAGCATATGTAAAATGGAATGTCTGTGCTCAGTGTATTGGTCCATTATCCATTAATGCAGTGATCCGCAACCCCCGGTCCGTGGATCAAATGGTGCCGGGACGCCTAAAGAACATTAAGCTATTGCCATTTTATTTAAAGTGGTGCATTTCGGTCGGATTTGCGGCCTGCGGTAGCCGAGTGGTATAGGTATCGGATCGTGGCTTGCCTTGTCACGAGTTCGAGCCCAGTACCACTAAAGACCCGCCGTGTAGGGGCAGCGATGCACGTTAAATCTGTCGAGAGCTGAAACATCCTCCCGTTGGTGTGGTGTGGTAGTTAGGAGAGGGGGTGCCAGCTCAGGTGTCGTCCACGTCACTTGACCATGGTTCAAAATTACGTGGTCCGTCGCCAAAAAGCCCTCGTGTAGCTGAACAGTGCGACGTTAATATTCAATCAATCAATCTCTGGGTTTGTGCAACTTTCCACGGAAATCACTTTATATTCCGCGTTAAATCACTTTTATTCATTTTGAGTGTAACTATATTCTATTTTGAAGGCATATTTAAATGTAACTAAATTAAAATTGTTAAATCAAAACAATCTAAAATATAAACAATCAACGTGTCCCACCCTCAGCGGGCCGCGGTAAAATTATCAAACGTTGACCGGTCCGCAGCGTTAAAAGGTTGTGGAGCACTGTATTAATTGACCAATATACACACACTTTACACACATCCTTCATTCGATAGTAAAATTCGTGGCAGGGAGAGAGAGCTGGCAATACCACGATATAGAAAATATTTTCTTGCTTTTTCACCGGCGCTGGCGGTGCACCACGAGAATCGATGTTTAACAAAGGCGTCTCAAACATTTGTGGAAAGTTGTTTACTAAAATATCTGATTTGGTTCATGTGCTTAAATGCAATATAGATTTGAGGAAATTAAAAAGTTTTTTCAATTCAATAATAGCCTTACAGTTTAGAAAAACAAAATAGAGGGAAGAAGTGATTTTTTGTGTCTATTTGCATTTTTATCAATGTTTTACTTTTCTATTCTTATGCAGGTAGATTAGATCATAACGTCAACGTTAAGTATGAGTCAAACTATGAAAGATTCTTGAGAGTGGAGACACTTAAGGTATCCGACTACGTTCGGAACCGTGATTTTAAAACAGCGCATAAATGGATAATTTTCATGGTATTTAGTAATACTTAGATTAGAATACATGTGTAAAATTATTTTAAGGACATTTTGTGACAAAAGAAAATTATTTAAATACAATATTTTGGCAAAAAAATTAACTTAGAATAATCTTTTTTCAAAATGTTCTCCTTTTGTGAAAAATGCTTCTATTATTTTAATGTTTTGCCTGTATATATAGCTCAGACCTCTTTACAGAGGCTCAACTATAATTTTTGAAAAATTCACATTATTTTTAGAGTTACCACCCATTGAAATAATTATCGGCGTTTTTTTCTTAAAATTGCTTCCCTCTGTTATCGAAAAAACATGGATAAACCCACTTCTAAGTTATATATTTAAAAAATTCTAGTTGAGCCTCTGTAGAGAGGTCTGAGCTATAGACAGGCAAAACATTATTATAATAGAAGAATTTTTCTCTAAAGGAGGACATTTTGAAAAAAAATTATTCTAAGTTAATTTTTTGCCAAAATATTGTATTTAAATAATTTTTTTTTTTTTCAAAATATCCTTAAAACATTTTTATGCATGCATTCTAATCTAAGTAACACTAAATATTATGATAATTATCCATTTATGCGATTTGCAAAATCACGGTTCCGAACGTAGTCGGATACCTTAAGGTCTTTGCACGCAGGCGGCCAATACCCTAGGATCGTCCTGGGGCTGATGCGTGTTAAACCTCCCGAGGCTTAGTGAGGAAGTTTAGAGAGTGGGGTGCCACAGTTCAAGCGCCGTTTTCGTCACTTGGTTATGGTTCAAAATTGCGAGGTCCGTCGCCAGCAGACCTCATCGTTTCAATGGGAGATGTTAACAAACAATCAATCTTTAAAAGAGAATTTAAAATCGCAAACTTTTAAGCTTAAGTATTGTTCCTTTATATGATGGATGCTTGTAAACAACCTGTGATGAAATGTTTAATCCTTTTCCCTTCAAATGAAGCGCAATTGTGGCACTAGAAATAGAAGACGGCCACGAAATCCTCCCTCAATTAAGTCTCCCTTTCATTGCGGTGATCGGGTTGCAACTTGTCCTACTTGGGAGAGATATCCAGACACGCGATTGTGGTTGGAAGGCGTGGTTTGGAAAGGTCAAGCTTACAGAAACACTCGTGTCGTCAATTAACTGCGAAAAACCAAAAACGGAGATTACGCTCGCTTATGCTTTCGAGTACAAAAATATAATTAACTAATGAATGGTGGTTTTATTTAGGAATATTGTTTCGGTTTTTGTCTTAATGCTTGTTTGTCATGGATTCTTTTAATAGAACGCTGCGGCATTAATTTAACTTTTAGAATTGTTCCGAAAGAAAACAATTCTTAAGCATATTGGATTGTTATAGTTTGTTGTTTTGTTTTGGTATTTAGCAGATATTGCGTTGTTGATTATTTTTATTATAAATGATTTGGTATTCAAGATAGCTTTCATGATACGATATCGGTGGAGGAAAAAAAATTCTATAATACTTTTATTTTATATACTGCGGATTTTTTATTTTTCTTATTTTGAAAGATTCGTTTCTATGTTTAACTCATCATACGTATTTTTCTAACATTTACACCTAAGTTTTGATATATTATGATCAATAAATTCTTTAAATCCCCAATTCCAGAAATTCGTTTTTTTACTTTACAAAGAAAATCTAAGAGAGATTTTCCAAGAACAATTTCAATTATTTAATTTGAAAGAATTCGAAGTATTGCTGTTTTTTTTTAAAGAAAAATTTGTCAATTAAAATATTTTCAATGTCTTCTCGTCCTTGAGCTTTTAATTTAACAAAAATTAATTTCTTATTTTTTTCTGCGGTTTCTTATTTCCTACACTTCAAGTATGCTAGCATGTCGGGTGTGTCGAACCTATTGCAAAAGTTTTTGTTTCTTCCCCTTTGAGGAAGTAGAGTTGTGTGTGTTTAATTTCAAAACTTTTTAATCCACTGATATTGACGGTAAATATAAGTTTGCAAATTCAAACCCAATTTTGAAACGTATAATTGAGATTTTAAGTGTTACTTTTGTAGAAATGTAAAAACCAAAATGCGGAATTTTTAACGGAAAAAGGTTTATTATCCATGCTTGATTAGTACGAAAAATGGTGTTAAGTAACACGTGGTTTTTTATTTGAGAAAATATACTATTGCTTGATAGTTAATTTTGAAAATAAAAGCAAAGGTATGAATTAATTTTAGCTGATAAGCTGTTTTAATTGTTTATGTAATTTTTTAATTTATCAAACAATTTTATCTATAATAATTTATGTTTAGTTACATATTTTTCTAAATTTTCATTTGTAACTGAATATTAATAGAATCTTTTTTAAGTTTTTATGTAGTAGAAGCAGAAATCGCACACAAAATTACTCTTAAAGAAACATTTATCATAGATATTAATATTTATTTCAGTAAACAGTCTTAAAAAAGACACCCAAATACGTTTGAGAAAATTAATTTTATCAAAGTGTTTATATGTGCTATTTAAAGCACTGAGGATGCTTGTAATTCCTAGAGCAATTTGGAACTGTTTTAATAAATACTGATCTATGCAACATACAAAACTAAATGACGTTAGTGAAAAAGAATTTGTGTGTATCATCTCGATCCAAATTCATGAGAAACTTCCTGTGTGATGGCTTTTCTGCTAAGAAGGCTATCCAACATTATAGACCTCGTCTATACATAAGCTGTGATTGATGTATTTGTTTATTTTTAAAAAGTAACCGCATTCGACTGTGAGGACATCTTGTGTTAATTAAGTCTTACCTCCATTGTGTGTAGTAAATATTTTTTTCCACTAATTGGTATGTGTATATTTTTAAGGATTTTTCTGATTGTCTTATGTTTTGCAATGATTTATTTAAAACTGACATGAAATAACTTTCCCTTCAGAGTTTGTCCTCGACATATTTATTGATGCAGTACTGAGTGCCCGACTTCAAAACATATCGACTTTTTTTTTATCAATTAACATATCCAGTTTGATTTTAATATTCATTATTAATATTAACTGTTCGTTTGTTGACGAAGTATTTTTATTTGTATAAAATTTCATAATTAATCGTAATCAAATTAAAAGATTTTATTTCGATATCGAAATATAACCTTAATGCAAGGAATTTAAGAAATCATGAGAATAACAGCATCAAATAGAGTAGCATTCAAGATATCTAAGTCCCATAGAAACAGTTATTGAATTTCAACATATCTATCGCCATTCCGAGATTCGAATTGCATATCTATCCAAAACAGGAAGAAAAACTGTTGCCAAATATTTGAATATATATCCAATGCAGGTAGAAAAATTGTTGCCAGGTATTTGAATATATATCCAATGCAGACAGGCGAATTGTTGCCAGTTATATGAATATATAGCCTCAATGCTGGCCTATAAATTGTTGCCAGATATTTGAATATATATCCAGTGCAGGCAGAAAAAAAATGCTATATACATGAATACATAGCCAATGCAATCAGAAAAAACTGTTGCCAGATATTTGAATACATAGCTAATGCAGGCAGAAAAACTGTTGCCAGATATTTGAATACATAGCTAATGCAGGCAGAAAAAACTGTTGCCAGATATTTGAATGCCGCTCTATCCAAGTAAACAAATAAAATAAATTCCAATTAATCCACGTGACAATTAAAGATATTTACAAACGTAATTAACAAAAAAAAACACCAAAACACGTTGAATATTCTTAAATTCAGTTTACAATCAAACAGAACATTATTGTGTATCAAAGTACATTTCAAATTTTGTGCAAAGTTCGTGCGATGTTTAATTTATTTTGCGACACTCCTACGCATTTTTTTCGTGTTCATTTTCTCTCAAACCTTTTTCCGTGTGTTTGTATAGAACCGTCAGGTGGTAATTTTATAATGCCTACAGATCAGTTCAGAATTTATTTAGGAATTACAATACGTAACAGATAAAAAGAATGGAAAAAAATTACTACGTGCTTGAAAAATTTATCACAATGACTTAACCAGTGAGAAATTTTAATTATTCAACAAAGTCCAGATTTCGTCATCTCTTTGGAACGATTTGGCGGTGAAAGTATTCTATGGAAGTGTCTGCTTTTTTGATTAATGCATCTTTGCATAAATGTCAACATTTTGATTTATTAATTTAGTAAATATAAGGTTAATCAAAATGCTAATGTTTAGTTATTCATAAGGCTATTTCAACATTCATCAAGATGAATTTGACCATGAAATTATTACGTCGCCTCATTTGATTTTATATTATATTAATGCCGGTGTTTTGATTTGCTAATTCTAATTTAAATCTGTCATTATTTTGATGAGTAAATTAATTCATGGAAAAAATTTAATTTAAATTCATTATTTATTTAAGATACTTAACCCCTTTTTCAGTATTTTTTTCTTTTTTGTATTTTTAAATTTTGTTTCAGAAAAAAATCCAGCTTAGATCATTTCATTGCGTTTTTAACACTATTTTTCACAAATACAACCGAATACTAAAGGGTGTGTCAAATTTCTCTCGCATCATTACGCTATTTCCTCAAATGACATCCACCCTTCTAGTAAACACACTAACTGAGCCATTTTCTATATAACCATTTGCAAAGTAAACATTGCATCTGTACGCAGACAGATGTTGGTTATTATTATAACAAATGATCTGAAAGACTAACAGATGTCGCAACCTCCAATAAAAATGTTACCTCTTAGAGACAAAATTAAGAATAGATTACCATTTTTTTGTCATCACTGTAACATTATAAACAGCAGAAGATATTAAAGTGACAGCCACAACCTGCCTTTGAACGGCGTTTACCGAAACTTCACCTTAGTGACGCAATTTGTGCACAGCTGTCCAGTGTTGTCGACAAACACAGGGCTCGATCAAGTTCACCTACCTATCGAAACAACACTGACTTGTCGTTTTGACGTATGTTGCAGGAAACATTACTTGTAGGATATCAACGCAAATCGGCGCCTTCGATCGCCATAATTCAATTTGCTGTGACAAGTCACGTACGTCTTCCTTTTTTAATAGCTTGGAAAAAATATTATGGATCACTACTAATATTTCTCAACGCTATGGAGGCAGTTGGTGAGATGAATTATTTATGGCAACAGTTATGTGCGCTATGCCCTTGTAGATACTAGGTTTTGACGATATCGTATCTTTTTCTCTGAAATAGGGTTTGTTGGACTACTTCATTGAAATTTTATTCACATGTGTTTAATAAAATAAAAATAGGAGGTAGTAGGTACCGTTTTTCTTATGCTGTGGATGAACCATTCTTTTATGAGCTTAGAATGAACTACTTGCTGTGTGTTATAACTGAAATATGGAGTCTTTTTGGAGTCTTTGATATCTTTTGTGAAGTAAGATATTCTATTTTTGTTTTCATTCATTGTATCCTGGGCTGGTATTAACGTATTTCTTTGGAAATAGTTGCCAATAACTATTAACAAATATATAAGCGATTGGAATAATATTGAAGGGAATGTAAATTGGGATCACAATTCGTCTTAAAAAGCTATGGAAACATTTAGATTGGTCTAAGTTTTAACAAAATCAAATTCACAATAAAAACTTTCATTTAAAATAACCAACTTTAATAACTAATTAAGGATTATATTACCAAGTGTTTACTTGGTAATAATCCACTCGCTTCAAGTTACATCACGTCAAAAAGAATACTAATACTTGAAATTAAAAGACAGGGTTACGATAATTTTCGTTGGCGTGAATTAACATCGCCAAGGCACAATGAAATCAGATTTTAACAAAAGCTTTTTTTACCAAAGTATTTTATTTTCACCTCACTATAAAAAAAACTTTGATAAATGTAAGTACATACCGTATATTTCCATCAATAAGCCGAGGAATTTTCGAACTTTTTAATGTGAAAGTAAGAATATATACAAATCCACTATTTTCGGAAGAAAGTAGTTTAAGAAAAACGGATTTTTTAACATTTTCCGTTAGCTATGCGCAAGTACTTTTTATCTTTGTAAATTTTGGAGTGTTTTGAATACAATTTTTATTCTGAAACAGAAAAAAAGTCTCATAGATCCTTCAAAATCAGTGTCAGAATTCGAGTTTCCGAATAGTTCGTTTCATTCACATTTACTTATTGAGATGTCTGAATTGCATATGATTATTATGCATCGAGTTTTCCCTTCAGGGTGTGAAACATAGGTCGACGATAATGTGCTGTTTACGAATTTCTTTTCCGACTCATTTTCCAAGCAAGGAAAAAATAGTTTGCAAAGTAATACTATTGCATATTTTGTACGCGATTACAAATGAATTTTGAAAATGTAATTATCGATTAATACTAACGTCGCTGGCGTTTACTTTATTGCTGTTTCGTTAGAAAATATTCCATTTGTTTTACCTGCTTGGTAACATTTTTGCCTCCATGGCGATGTATTTGAAAATTACAGGTTTTGTAATTTAGTTTATATACAGGTCTAAAATTTTGGGTTAATTTTTGAAGAAAAAACGCACTTTTAGCTTATACGTGGATTGGCTTGTATTCGAAAATATATTGTTATACATAATGACTTTTATAACATAATTCGGGGCAATTGAAATGTGCCCAAACTAAAACATTTTGAATACATATTTGTAGAAAATTTATTGTGAAAGACAATAAAAATATAAAAATAATAAACGTTTTCTTTTTCACTCAGTCTTTAAATAAATAAATGTTATGAATCATTACAAGTAAATTTAGGATATCTGTGGTTAAAATCATTGGAATGTATTATTAGAAATTATTGATTTTGTGAAAATCAATTGTTAATTGAATGACATATCTTGCAGAAAAGGAGATTTTTCATTGCTTTACTTATGCGTGTAGTGAATATTGCACGAATACATCTAAACCTTCATTATCTCGTATCGAACTAAGTAATTAATAGCCGAAGTTCTTAATTCCTTTCGTTATTTCGGTCACGCGTCACAGTTACAAACTGACTAGTCTGTGTTTTGCGAGGTTAACGATGGTTTTGTTTTCATTTCACTTCATCATATACGATCTATTAGTATGTAGTTGTTGTTTTTAAAAAATGAAAACTTCAACTACTCTCTGAGCAAATAATCTTGGATTGAGTTACAACTTTACAAGCATAAAATTATTCAAATTGGCTTGGCTTATGATGAAATCGTTCCATGACGTTCAGTTTGCGAAGACAAAAAATATTTAGGCTATCCAGGTCAGATTTATGCAATCAACGGTTTGCCTGAATGCCTAATTTGTTTCCATGAAAATATCAGAACTTAGTTTTGTAAGTATGTAAAATTATACAATTTTAGATTTTAAATTGCATATAAAAAAAAAAACTGCATTGCGCGTAAAAATCGTTTGGTTAATTTAGAATAATTTTTACTTCAAATTTTAAATTCGAATTAGAATTTAATTTTTATCATCATTGTTACAATATCTGAAAAAATAAATTTAAAAAGTAATATTTTAAAAAGAGAATAGGTGGAAATATTTTTAAAATGTCGGTTTTCTTTCGAGACAAATTAAAAGTACCAAAAAAAAGACTACAGGTTTGTTAGAATAACTCAGTAATCACACATATTAGCACAATTTTTAGGCCTAGCGTGCAATTTCAGTATCATTTCGGACCGGGATTAAAAACAATGATTGAAATATTTTAACCAGGCATGACAGCTATAATTCGCTGAGATGTGAGGAATGCTAAGCTTCATAAAAGTCCTTTTTTTTTTGTTTGCTTATGTTAGAATGGGAAACGTCCGTCTTTGTTGCCATATCAACGAACTCTTTCCAAATGTTTATATTCTTGCTTATAGTTTTTCTAAGCCATTCATTGGTGAAATTATTTCGCTTTTTTCTGATTGGTTTAAGCTTATAATTTTATGTATTTTGATTATTATTATTTTTAATGACAGATAAATATTACTTAATTTAAAATTGTGAAATATAAATAGCTGCACATGTAATGTAAATTGTGAAAAGTACACCTTTAACTAGATAATTTGTAGACGTTTCAGTTTCACTGGCTTGGAATAAAATATTCTCTATACATTTAAACCTAATCGCAGCACGGACAATTTAGTTGCTTTTAAAGCTTGTTTTGAAGTAAGTGAAACATTTGAAAACCTAATCAATAAAAAAAACCCGAAGTTTTTAAATACTTTAATTACCGTTAATGTTCCTAGATTAGTTCAAATCAATATATATATAACCTTTGATGTACATTCGAAGGAATCACGGTTATATGAAGAAAAAGTTATTATTTATCGGAACTTACCTGTGCGAAAAAGATGTTCTATTATATGGAGATTAGGAGAATAATAATAATTCAAAATTTTTTGATATTATAACAAAAAAGTTGAATTTTCAAGAAATTAAAAAAAGCGAATTTTGGTTAGATGGTTTTAAATTCAAAATAAAATTATTTTCTATACTATATAAATAACCATAAACGATGGTTATTGATAAGAGTACCGAGTACTGTATAGAACAATGTACATTACAACACGCTTGAAAACCCTAGCTCTCTCTCTCCTCGCGCAGTCGATTCAGTCCCATCCAAGCTTATGTCCGTTTTCCACTTTATTGTGTACTGTAGTATCGAAAATAGGATTTTTTTTAAAAAAATTATACTAAAATAGCTAATCAATGTATTTGAGCGTTTTTTTTTGTATTGTGACTGTTTAGTAGGTTTCTTCTCGCCTCAATAAGTGTTTAAAAGTATTAAAATGCCTGTTTTTTCTTTAAAAAAAATGACTTTTACCATAAAAAAACCTAAATACCTAAACTTCGTTCCTCTTCAGGCAGTACTTGACATATATATTTTTTTTATTTTACCTTTCATCTATATACCAGAAAAAATCTTTTTCGCATAAATAGGTTTTGAAATTCGAAAAAAAAAATTCGATTCTCCTTAATTGTATATGCTCTACCTATAATTGCATATAAAAAAATTCATTCAAATTAAATTATTTCTTAATAAAATAATCATTTTGAAATTTTAAAAAGTCCATCAATTTACATTTTTCTCCAAAAGAAGGAATGTAATTTGTTAAATTTCTTTAATTACATGTTTTACAATATTTTAATTTGCAGTTATTTGAATGTATGCCATATTTTAATTCGACTCAAATAGAACTCGGTAAATTGACAGTAAACACGAGAAAAATATTTACATGTTAAATCTCTGCACCCAAAATTTTACTAGTAATATTTACTGCTATATTGAAGTACACGCAAACGTTGTACCCTTTGGCGTTTCCTTCAATTGAGATTACTTCCTTATTTAGTTTGCAATAGTTCCGTGGTATCTTACGTCTGGTTCATCTAATCAATAGAACGGTTATATCGAAATGAAAATAATATTGTTTTTAGTTTCATTTACGCACTGCAAAATTTAGTTCAGAGTAATTCATATTTCAGATGTATTTATTTGTGTGTTAAAATTACATTCATAATTGCTACAGCGTATACTGCAGATGTTCCAGAATTTGGAAATGAAAATTTGTATTTATAAAAAAAATTTGATTGGGTCAAAAATTCTTTTTTAAAAATTTACTAATTAATAGTGTGTTTTCACATTTTCTTTAAGAAAACTAAATAGTACGCTTTGATAAAATTCTACCTTTAAAATATTTGTTCTTTTGAAAAAAAAAACTCAATGAAAGATCTAAGTCTTTTAATGAACTAATCACAATTCTTCTCTGAACTTATATACTGGGAATATTTTTATTTAATATTTCTTATTTCCTTTTTCTTTACTGTCATTTTTTTAGAAATATGAAATATCTTAATTTAAAGATATTCGAATACGAGATACATATTTATTGAAGTTTAGAAAGTTTTTCTTTATTTATATAACTAATATTTTTATTATAAAAAGCTTTATTTATTTATTTTTTGTAAAAAAATTCTTTTAAGGGCTAAATTTATTTCCATCGAATTCAAAACTGACATTAAAGAATTGTACTAGCTGTATTACTTGTAAAGTTTAAATTAAGTTTCAAACTTGATAATTGGATAAAGATGCTCAAATATTAAGATTCTTCAAAAAAGTTTTCAAAACTGAAAAGAGTTATACTATGCATGTATCCTAAAATCGAATGCATTTTGCTTACATTGTTGATAAATATGTACATTTTAACAGAAAGCTATTCTACACAAAAAACAAATGTTGGCAACACCAAGTTAACAGGAATTAGTTGCCTGGAAACGCGGGATTGTAGTTATGTAACGATGACGTCACATGAATTTAGAAACACGTATATTTAGTGATGCACAAGATCTGATGAAGAAAATTTTTCTCTTTAATGTGAACGAAGCTAAACTTATACATTTCGTACTTGAGAATTATAGTTAAAAATTAATTTATCTTTTAAATAGTAGCAAATATGAAATATTATTAATAATATCTGATATACTCTTCAATAAAATTTAACTTCAAGTACTAATCATTTGAAATAAGAATGTAGATTTATGTTACGATTTATTAAGCAATCAACACTATGTCCATGTATATGTCTAATGATTCAGAGATCTTTTTCAAACATTAAATCAATTCCGTAGAATTGTTTGGCATACTAATTAAAACATTTTACATAAAAATGTTTAATATTAAAAACACTCGCATGTAGTAGTTATATTACTAAATAACCCTTCATTGTGTTTTTTAACCATTCTTATGAATATTGTTTTATAATATACATTATTTATTGATCATGAGATATTTTTTAAAATTATTTCATAATCTGTAATATAAAACATTTCTTGTCTTTCTGGATGCACATCCTTCAAAAGGACGTATGTAAATGTCGAATTGATTCTTATTGGAGCCGTAAAACACGTGTAAAAAAAATATATTTAGCTAGCTTTGACGTATATTTTAGTTTGGAGTGTTCACACCTTGATTCAGGCAATGCCAACTAACTTTGATTTGCGTAGGTATGCTTGCAAAAAATGGATTTCGATTGATTTCTTATCAGTGCGTATGTCAAGTTGGATCTCGGTTATATGAAAGGAAAAAATATTATTAGCAGGGAAAGATATTTTAAAAAAATTTTTCAAATGGGAGAAAATACAAATTTAATTTCCCGGGTTGAATTTTCGATGAAAGTGGAAAAAGATTTCAGAGGGTTTAAAAAGACTCAAAAAATTTTTTCAAATCTAGGGATAATTTCCGAGTAATGAATAGTACAATGTACATTGCAACTTTTCATAACCCAACTCTTTCTCTGCACCGTCCAATCAATCCGCGCGATTCAAACTTTTCCCCATCTTCCGCTTTATCGTGCATTGTACAGGGTGATCCCGAATTCATGGTACAAGACGTTGTGTGTGTGTGTGTGTGTAACAATCATTTATTGTATAGAAATGTATGTGTTCAAGTGACGCGGTGAGTCACAAACACACAAAAAATAAGAGACGAAATGAAAGAAAAAGTGTTTATTGAAAGCGTCGTTGACAAGTGTAATGTTTATAATAAATTTTTAAAATTACATCTGTATACCAGTAACTATACATGCTTGACAGCTGTCGGTGGACCTGTCATGATTGGAGTACACGTTCAAAGATGCATTTGTAGAGCAGCTGTACAGTTACCATTTGCACAGCCGTGCATGTCTGCCTTTTTGGCATACATAAAGTCTCCGCAATTGTAACCAATCAGCACATTTGCAAATGGCAGTGGCGTAACGAAAACATCTGGGCCCCTTGCAAAGTCAGGTTTTCGGCCCCAAGGTGGATTTTACAATAGGTAGGTACTTTGCGGCAGTGAAGCTTTGGGCGCCCTAGAGCCCTGGGCTCCCCGCAATGTGGGGGTTGTGGGTGTACGTTACGCCACTGGCAAATGGAGTTTTCAACTACTGAGATGCATCATGCTGAACGGTGGCTAGACATCTACTGCTCCTTACTGTGCAACACAATCAACCGATATCTCCATTTCTCTTTTCTTTTATTTCCCCTGTTAGAGCCTCACCGCGTCGCTTGCGCCCATACATTCCTGTGCAATAAATGATTGTGTAACAATATATTGTATCTACCTTAAAGTTTGTACCATGAATTCGGGACCACCCTGTATTTCGACTGTGGTGTTTTTTTTAAATTCAAGTTTTAAAGGAGCTGTTGAATGTATTTGGTGTGCTTTTATTTTGTAACTAATTAATGTGTCTTCTCATCCCAATAAATGTCAAAAAGCACTGACATGCCTCTGTCACTTTAACAAAATTTATTTTGACTTTTTTTTACCTCAGAAAGCTCAATTATCTAAACTTTATTCCCTTGTGGCAGTTCTTAACTTAAAAATTAAATTTTTACTGTATTTTTCCCTTTTTATACCAAAGAATATCTTTCCCACATGGGTAGGTTTTGAAATTTTGAAAAAAAAATCTTATCTTTCCTAGTGTATATCTTGCATAAATAGATTACCTTTCTGGACACATGATTCAAAAAGGGTTGTAGCATTATCACAAAACACACAATACTAAAGTCAACTTAAGTGAATCACGTTTAACGATTATTTCTGTATCAGGAAAATCTTTGTAAATCCAACATATTTCTTTGTCGGAATGCTACATAAACGCTTATAGAAACTTTATAATATAATTGTTGATATTATATGTGACTTTAATAAATCAGTTCAAAAATAACCTTACTGAGCTAATTCTTTTTAATATTTAAGACTAATTAGATCGACTTATAAAATTTACAACATAATTTTGCTATTTGTATTGAATTAGTTAGAATTATATTCTGTAAATATTATATTTATATATAATTCTGTCTAAGCAAAAAGCATAATACGTATTTAATAATGTGGTTCCATTCTAAGATGCTACGTAACAACCTAACCAAAGATGCCTTCTAACAAGACATATCCGAGAATCCAATACAGTTACGAACATTATCAATGTAGATCTTAATGGATTATCTTTGGTTAAATAACTTTCAAAAAATTGATTAAAATTTGTAAATTGTATGAAACAATTTATTTTAAGAGCACATTCATTTCAAAATCTGCACCTAAAGCAAGTCCTTTCAGGTCAGGCGGCGAGCAGTTTTTAAACAAATCATGTTTGACTTGCAAGAGGAAGGAAGTTACAATGAACAAACCCAAGTTAAGGAACAAATAATGTGTGCAAATTTTTGGAAAGATTTCTACGCGACACACATCAAATTGGGACATGTGTACTTATGAGCTTGAAATTATGTAAGGCTTTTGAAATTCATCTTTAATGAGCATCTATTCCAAAAATAGTGCGTTATTTTTAAGTATATAAATAATAAGAATAAAAATTTTAACAGAATCTATAAAATTGTAACAAAATAAAAACGAAGAATGTTTTTATAAATGTGTAAAAAAAAACACCGCTTAAAATCATAATTCACACTTAATCACGTTAAACTTAACATTTTAATCACGTGATTGCTTTTGATTTTGTCGACTGTGTTGTCGGGATGATTCAGCAGAAAAAACATTTTACTTTTATAAATTAAACTGTTGCGGAATTTCTTCGTGAAAATTCTTAAGCTGATTTATTCCAGGCAGCTCTTCTGTTTGCTTTTCTGTCCCAATCAATAAAACGCCGTTTTAGGCTATATTCACCTACTAATGTAGATGATTTAATTTAGAATTTTCTTTCGAATAAAATAATGAAAATATTTATATAAATTAGTGTGATTATTATACCTGTATTTGTTTGCCATACTATGCTCAGAATGTTTAGAAACAATTATTTCTGTAATTCTAAAAGTAAATATCATTTTGGTGTTTTAGTACTCGGGTATTAGATGAAAAATACAACAAATTAAGAAAATGATTTATATTTCATACCAGAGTACCTCATACCTTTAGAAAAAAAAGGAGAATATTTGTCTCAAACACCTCCTCCCACCCCCCACTAACCTCCTTGGAAGTCGATTTTCACAAAACCCACTTTTAGCCTGTATCTACTCAGCAAAAATAAATAAATAAAAATAAAATCTGTTGCTCGAATAGTTGAAAAGTGGGATATATATATTTTATCTATAACGCCTCTGTAAACCCTATTGTAGGTTGCTTTTCTCAAACCCCGCTCTTAGTGGATCTCTATTCAACAAAAGAAACTTGTCTGCAGATTTTTGAGTCTGTAGATCTAATAGTTCTGGAGGTTTCGTGTTTTTCTCCTTTATGCAGATTAAAACAAAACTTAGTATTGTAATATTAAAATCTATATGTATATATAAATGGATGTGTGTGTGTGTTTTTATGTATGACCTCGCTTCACTCCAACCCCTTTCAACCGATCACTATGAAAATTGGTATGTATATGTATTTTTTGTGGAGAAGGTTTTTGAGCTATCTTCTTTGTTGCTACTCCCCACCAGATGGCGCTACAGCTTATCAACTTCTGCACCGTTCAATCAATCGCGTTGCCAAAATGGTCGCCAAAAATGATGCCAACTTGGCTCTATCGCCAACATTTCGCTATATTTCCATTGAATTGCCATTATAATGTAAGGAACGGCTTTGCTTGCGAATCTTACAATTTTAACATAAAATATTAACGTATTACAATCCACATATAAATTATTTGCACTATTTTAAGCATTCATTACACAAAATTTGTAACAATGTTATTTTTGCTGAGCAGGGATCAGTTTAGGAAGGTATTTTCAAAAATCGACCCAAAAGGGAATTACGGGGGGTGTTATAAAATAATTTTTTTTAAAAAAAATCCTTTTTAAATAACAAAATAACTTCTTTATCCTTCAATCTGTATTGTTTAATTTTTCAATTCACCTGTGCAAAAAACGGGTATACCAGCTATTATTTTTATAAGTTTTAAAGTCAGAATGTACTATTAATGTTTGAGCCTTTTTTTTTCTTTTGATCTGTTATTTGATAAGCCAAAATAGCCTTAAAGAACATTGTAATATATATTTTCCATCTTTTTTTTATATTGCTTATCAAAGTTAAAAATTCTTTTTTGCCAAATAAAAACATAATAAATGAAATTCCTCCGGGTACAAAATATAACGTAAAACCGATCCGGTCGGTTCGAACCCAACTCGTTGATTGAAATGTAAATTGTAAAGCGAACCCATTCTGACAATCAAGAGACAGTATCGAAGCGGGTCAGCACTCGCAGTTTTAATGTATTCTTGTGGCATAGATGGCGGGATAATCTGTGATAGTTTCAAGATGGAGGGAGACGTTTTCCGTATACACTCGTTGACGAGTTTCGAGGTCAGCTTTTAATTATATGTTCCCCAGCGCAATGTAAATTATTTTCTTCTTGGAAGAGGGAACTGAGTTATGCAGCCAAACTGGTATGCTTGGCGAGGAAATAGCTTTTTAGGGTGTAGTCTTTTTCCCTTCAAGATCCCGTCGTTGAAAATTGAGCAGCGTTCTTAACCCCTTCGAAATTGCTTTTCAAGATTGCATCCAGAAAATTAATATTTATGTAATTATCTACATGTTATATAATCGCGTCTTGCAGTGTTGCTGTTTTTGATTGATAGTTAGAGAAAAATTGTATTGCGTGTCATTTGTTAATTATTCAAAGTTTTTTACACTGAAAGAATAAATGTATGATTGGAGTAAGAAAAGTTATTTTAAATTTAATTACTTACAAAAGTAAAAGCTAAGTGGGAACATGCGAGAGTGAAGAACAGAAGATCAAATCGAATTTCTGGCTATTTGAAAAAGACCACTTCTGTCCAATTCCGAATTTTAGTTTTAAAAAAAATTGAGAACATTTTTATTTGTCCCAAAAATAATGCTACCTAGGGTATTAACTACAGTTAAAATTTGGTATTCATGATAGATATTCATGTAGCTGAACTTCATGCAGATGATTTGTTGTAAAAATTAGTAGTTGATTTGTAATAGTTCTTCGTGTGCAGTTGATTCGTAATAGTTCTTCGTACTGTTGATTTGTAATAGCTCTTCGTACAGTTGATTCGTAAAAGCTCTTCGTACAGTTGATTCGTAAAAGCTCTTCGTGCAGTTGATTCGTAACAGCTCTTCGTACAGTTGATTCGTAACAGCTCTTCGTGCAGTTGATTCGTAACAGCTCTTCGTGCAGTTGATTCGTAACAGCTCTTCGTGCAGTTGATTCGTAACAGCCTTCGTGCAGTTGATTCGTAACAGCTTTCGTGCAGTTGATTCGTAACAGCTCTTCGTACAGTTGATTCGTAATAAAAATTCACGCTACTGATTTGTAATAATTATTCATGCCGGCATTACTTTAGATTTTCGTAAAGAAAACAATAAATATTTATATATAGTCTTGTTTTATCGATTTCGTCATTCGATTATAGTGTATGTTAAGTTCCCAAATTGATTGTAAAAATAGCAATCTAATGTTTATTGGAATTAAAATTCTATATCAATATACACAATAATTTTACATTTTTGTTAAAAAATTTATTGTGCCTTTTGAATGCATTAAGTTAAATTTTCTCAAATGTGATCTTAGTTACTGTAATAGGGAAACCCCTCTTATTGGTTTCTAAAAATAACCAATCCTGAAAAATTTTCCTACACGATATAACGGAAAAAATTTGTCCACATGATTTTCAATACATAAGAAATTTACTTCAAATTTAGCCTCCATATATTAGAAAAATATATTCTTTTTAAAAATTTGAAGAAATTATTTCTTCTGAAATTCCAGAAAGAAATATTCTAAAAGACGATTTTCCCTTTAAAATATTAAAATTTTTATAAAGAGGCATATATCTGCATCTTAAAATTCTGTTTCATGTTGAATGGGCTATATATTTATCTTACATTTGTATTTGTTTTTATTCTCTCTTCAAATTTGTTCAAATTGAACATTTTTCAATATTATGAACAGAAATAAATGTACTTAAATTATTAAAAATTATCTTTTTATAGTATCTGTATATTCATGAATAAATATATAGAAAAAGACAGAATACATTACGTGTTATACGCAGATATATAAATATTTCTCTACGTATAAATATAATATTTATAGGGGCCCAAAAAAGCTTTAAAACTTTTCCCAAATTAAATAACAAAAAAAGGTTTTTTGGAAAAAAAAAAAAGTGAAGCAAAAGATAAACGTTGATTCATTTTAATAAATATACTTAAAAACTAATCCACACACACACATAACTTATAACGTCACATATTAGATTTCAAACGCTACATCTAACTCTCATTTGCATTATATTTATGTGCTTTTTAAATGGTTCAAGATCATACACCGGATGTATCTTATCTGAATGCTTTTCCCTTATGTCACGATTAGTTCATAACGCTTGACATTGTACTATAAATAGAGGACTATCCTGGTTGGAGTCTAAGGATTATGTTACATTAGCCGACCAGATGCATTCTCAGCGAATTTTTTGCTCTCCAATTGCCTGAATTTTAATTGGAAACTCAACTTCCATTTTTAGAGTTGCACGAAGATGGATTGTCATTATGCGACTGATCAATTTTCTCTGAAAAATAAACAAATAACAGACGTGTCTACTTTTTTATTATTGTTTATTTATTAATTTATTTTGTCTATTGAAGATTAAGATACAGAATTCGAAGAATTGGTAATATATCATGAGCGGTTATATTAATATTTTATTTGGATGCGATTGCAAATTTTAGCAAGTAATATATATATATAAATATTTAAGTCAATTTCTACTTAAATCAACAAATTCTATTTTAGTTACTTTTTATTAAATAATTTCATTTAATATAAATATGTATGTACATATGACAGAATTACAATATTTTTAAGTGGCAAAACATCTTCTAAATTAACACTAAAAACTTCTTAACCACGTTAAATTTGTAATTACATGTTTTAATAAAAGTTGAATACAATACCTAAGAATTTATCTTAAAACCAGTGTAAAAGGAATGCTGACATCTAACTAGCATGTGATCATTCAGGTTAAGTTAAATCTTCATCACAAACTTAACAAAAACTGTTTTATCCTATGGTGCTGCTATCTAGAGGAATATTATCGATTGAATTTTTTCTCTTTTCTATAATTAATTAATTAAATTTAATTAATGAATTAATATTTGAAAAAACCGTATTAACATCAAGTGCCATCTTCTACAAGTTTAAAAAAAGTATTTGAACCTGAGTGGATAAATAAAAAGTATTTTATTAACGATTGAAAATTTGAACAAGATATATAAATAAATATATATGGGGGAGAGTGTTAATTAATAGTAGGAATTGAAAAAACAATGTAGTATGTGTGTGTTACTTTAGTGAAGGAATCAATTACAATCTTGACAAACAATCTACGTAAGTGAAAAATTTTATTTTTTACATTGAAGATTTCTCTAATATTTTGTTGTCATCTATAGTAAAATACTTCTGCATTAGTTAGAGCTTAGGCTCCCCCGGGGTTTATACGAACACCGAGAGTCCAAATCTATAAATCGTATTCCTAATTATCCTAATCAGGATAATGGAACAAAATTATAAAATTATTGTATTGTCATCGATCCTGACAAGTGGGCAAAATTTGGAAAAAATCCGACCTTTTAAAGTGAGTAAAAATGGAGTTCAAAGATTCCATTACATTCAAGTGAAACTTATAAAAACGTGTTCAAAATTAACTTTGGGGTCTGTGGATAACGATAGGGGTCTTCGAAGGATTTAATATAAAGTAAAATATTTGTAGCTCATTTTCATTAGTAAGAAAGTTAAAATAAATTAGTTGAGGGAAAAATTAAAAATTTCAGAGAGAGAATCCAAAGCTTTTTTAGATAGGTACATAAAGTACAAGTAGCCGATCACAAATGCGGCCTTCAGTTCAGGTTTAAACACGAGCGGAATCTCGCCGCTGCGTGCAATAACTTGTCCAAAAATTTTACAGTGTAAAAAAGTCGTACATCTAATCAACACATTAGTTTTGTTCTGCGCATAATCCCGATGAGTGAAGTGAATACAATACATTTTTCTTACTTTTGAACAGAAAACAGTATTATTATCTATATTATTAAGAAAGTAACAATCTCATTGAAGAGAAAAATTCTGTATTAAATATAATTTGAATAAGTACTACTTAATATATACCACAATTTTTTATTTCTTTACTTTTAGGTCAACCTTTACCATATAAAATATGTATAATTTTCCTAATTTGCATTAACGTTGCGTTTTTTTACTAGGGGCTCATGGCCATATGTAAACAGAAAATTATTCAAATTACAGTAAATTATTTGTTACGGAATATATGCTTTTTTCTTTGGAAAAACGCTTCAGTTTTATTTTAAATGCGTATCATTACCTAAATTTATATTTTTTCTCGTTTTATATCAGATGTTTTTAAATCGATGCTATTCTCATCTATTAAAATAAAAATTTAATATATGATTCACAATACGAATTATATTTTAAATAGTAGCATTTATTATTAAGTATGTTTGCTTAAATTGCCCATGTTAGTTTTATAATGCAATAGTACTTTTTAAATTTTAACTGTTTGATTTAATTAAAGTGTGGTGATGCTCTTATCCCTGGACAGAACCCGCCAGACCCTTCAGTAGCCACTCAACATAACCACTAGACAAAAGTGATCGCTTTTGTCTAGTGGTTATGTCGGCTGCGGATCTGAGCGTCGCGTGTTCTGTCCTCGGATAGGCGCCTCCACGTTGGTGACCCGGACGTGATTTGATCACGCAACAAAAGGTAATATTATTAAACATTTAATTGTATCTCAGATCAATAAGACTCATTAAAATAAATTCGCATATTCAAACATTCTAGGGTTTTAAGGAAAAAAGTTCCATATATTAATATATAAAATACAATTATCACGTAATGCACTATTTAGCACGCGATTATAAAAAAAAAATACTTGTATTTAAACACATTATGATAATATTGTAGCAATTACTTAAAGGATTTTCCATTTAACTTTAAATACATAAAAAATATATAAACATTAAACTGAAAATGTGGATTGAGCGCATTTAAATATGTATTTAACGGATCGTTTCCAGAATCAAAGGAAAGGGGAAGTTGTGCAAAGTACATGAACAAATTATGCCAATGCATTTTCCCAAGAAAAATGTCCAGATATTCCAGAAACGTTTTCTCCTTTCTAGCACATGCGTATTTAATTTTGTCCCCTATCTGCTTGTTCATCTGCTGCAGGTGTTTCAATAAATTGCTGCAAGGTTTTGATAGCGAGAATATCAAACCTATCTGCTACTGAATCAACTAAAAAAGTCGTAAGATTGTCAACTTAGGCCAATTTCTCTCTCTCGAGGGAAAAAAATGGCCATGATCAACACTAACATGTTTTGTTTTTGTAGGGATTAGAATGTTCTGAAGTTCAGAGTTTGCCTTAGGAAAAAAAGGTCGTGTAAATAATTCTGAAATGGGACTTAAATGTTAACACAAATCGTTCAAAATTATGTTTTGTTTTGTCTATCTGGGTAATATGTACATATTTGGAAAATACGAAATATTTGCAATGTATTAACTGAATCATTTGAATTCGAATCTTATTTTTATTATTGTTAATCAATAATACGTAAACTCAAAATTGATATTATTTTACATTTTTTATTCGAATTGGCAATTTATTCCCTAAAAAAGTATATATAATACTGTTTAAGAAGATATAGCATTTGGAAGCATACACAATGGGTGAATTCCTGTGACGACATAGTCCACATGATTAATACAATTGCGTGTGTTTCCAGACAATCAGTACATGCGTCTCACTGTTGCCAACTTTTGCATTTTACAGAAATTTTTAAAAGGTACATATTTGTTTACAATAATAATACGCATAAACAATCACAATGCACTTGATTTAAAAGTACCCGTATAATATAAGAATATTTTTTTTATTTTTAAAGATCATAATATTTGGGCATTTTTACCCAATTATCCAATCCCCCAATTTGAAACTGCATCTGCATATTACAAGTACAACAAAAGTCTAATGTCTCTTTGAACTCAGCAGAAATCACGTGATTATGTTTATCATGTGACCATCATGAATTTAGCCCATTAACTGAGGTAAACCTAAGACTTTCTAAATTATTCTATGCATTCTACATCTAAAATACAAAACATGATGCAACATTTTTTTCTAATATACTTAAACATTCTACGCATGTCGATATATATGTATAAAAATGGATGTTTGTATATGTGAAATCGCATCACCCAACACCGTTCAATCGATCACTATGAAAATTGGCATGTATATGTATTTTTGTGGTGAAGGTTTTTATGCCATCCCTTTGTTGCAGCTCCCCACCAGTTGGCGCTACAGCCTATCAACTTCTACACCGTTCAATCAATAGCCAAGTTGCCAACAGGGTCGCCATAAAATAATGCAACTTGGCTCAATCGCCAACATTTTGCTTATGTTTCCATTGAATCGCCATTACAATGTAAGGAACGGCGTTGTTTGCGAATCTCTTGCAGTTTTAATATCAAATAAATACAACAGAAAATAATATTAACGTATTACACATCCAGATATAAATTATTTACACTATTTTAAGCGTTCATTACATAAAATTTGTAACAATGTGTTACTTTTGCTGAGCAGAGATCAGCTTAGTTTTCAAAAATCGATTTACAAGAGTTACTGGGCGTTATAAATTAAAAAAACCTATTTATTAACTATTAGATTTACAGATTTAAAATTTAATAAGTATGGTTTTTTTGTTCAAATGAGATATGCAAAAGCTTTTTTGCTTAATTTGGAATTTACGTAAAATTAATTCATTAATAATTTCTTTATCCCTCAGTCTGCATTGTTTAATTTTTCAATTCACCCGAGCAAGGAACGGGTATACCTGCTAGTTATTTATAAAGAAAAACGGAACTAAAAAACCAGATTATTTTA
The DNA here is from genome assembly GCA_019973955.1 of Trichonephila inaurata madagascariensis. Lineage (NCBI taxonomy): Eukaryota > Metazoa > Arthropoda > Arachnida > Araneae > Nephilidae > Trichonephila > Trichonephila inaurata. The sequence goes on along the minus strand of BMAV01016272.1, from coordinate 137,157 downwards.
TGGTATATACATCGATGAATGGGCTAAACTCGGTGTGTCATTGTGGTCACATGTAACTGCAATCACTCATTTCCGACCAATCAATTCATAAATTCATGTGACATCATAGTCACATGATAACTGCAATCGAGTGTTTCCATCCAATCTGTTAGAGCGCCTCATTGTAGCTAACTTTTGCTTTTTACCGAAACTTTTTCTTAAAAAGAAAGAAGAAACACGTACATAGGTAAACAAAATGCATTTGATTTAACAGTACAGGTATAGTATGTTGTTTTTTTCAGCTTTGAAAAACTTTTTGTAGAATCTTAATAATTGGACATCTTTAACTAATTATTGAATGTGACATTGTTTCTGGACTTTTAAATGTACAATAGCTAATAAAAGTCAAATGTCAGTTTTGAATTCATCGTGAAAACGTTGAAAAAACGTGATTGTCATGAGTTTAGTTTGAATACTTTGGATTGGTGTATTTAATTAATACTCAGAAGTTCTTTTATCTGAAATGTTATTAATGTTATCATTATCGTCCAATTACAGACATTGCTTAATTAGGCATTAATCATTATGATTTTTTTTGTTGTTGAATCTTGAATTCCGTGTCTTGTAGATTAAGATCTTGACATCGTGGTGAGATAGATGAGAGAAAACGCACAAATGCAACGAATCATATTTCATTCAGAATAGTCTCGAAATTATCTCTATTAAAAAACACTTTCGCGACAAAAACGCAGTGTGCCAGGCCTAGAAGAAAAACATCGAGACAAAATCGCTCAAATCACAAAACCCACCCTTCACTTAGAAATATAAAAGGGTTTTATATTTAATCACATTACAAAAACTGTATATTTGTTGCTAAGATTAATGTCCCCAGCTATAATAAATGAGTAAGTTTATATCACCACTTCTCTTAATAATTAGGTTATTGATAGACCGAAAGATATACATCGTTAACTATCATGTATCTGCAACACACCCTCAATTATTTTGTCATCTTCTGCTCATCTAACAGACGATGTGAGTGTGTAAACTGACTTCAATGGCGCATTCAAAATGTCGGATGTGAAATACATCGCTAGTCGGAAAGGTCACAGTCATGTATCACACCAATCGGACACATTTAAAAATTCTGAAGGCGTGTCCCGGTCACGTGATCTATTAGATTTGAAAGAAAAAAAACTGTAGTAATTCGCATTTATTAGTAGACTATTTATTGAATTTTTGACATCTATTTTCTGGACGACTGAAACTTTTAGTTAAAAGAATAAAACTCTTAAGAGGTTATGTTAGTATTAATGCTGAATATATATATATACCCTAAAATATACGGAGTATATAACGCACATCAAAACGTTCAAGCAGCATTTTTTGATTTTTAGGCATATTTGCCGTTTTACCCGCACTCCCTTTTTATGAAGGAATCTGAAATTTACGTGTGTTATTCTTATATTTTGAAGTAATTTTTTTCGAGGTATTATTCCAGGCTTTTGAAAAAATAGTTACCGTAAAATTTGGCGTATAACGCGCACTTTTAACGCAAAAAACAAGATGAAAATGTACGGGTGCACGTTATACACTGGATATAAAAAATATAGCTTCAAAAATAAAGAGAATTAAAAAAATCAAGCTTCTAGTTGAAATACCGCTTATTTAAAAGAAAAGACATACCTAATGAATTAGATCGTAGTTCTAGAAGTGCAGTATTTTTGAAAAATCCTCGGATAATATCTCGAATAAATGACTTCACAAAACATAAGAGCATTGCGCATGTATTCTTAAAAAGGGGTGCACGTTATACGGAGAATATACCTAAAAATTAAAAAGCAGCTTGAAAGTATGGGTGCGCGTTATATGCCGGATTTGTACAACTCAGTTATGTTTGTAAGATAGGTAATTTCTTTTAAGTAAACAGTTTTTCGATCTATGAAGAAGTCTAATTTTTTTTTAATGCTCATTTCTTTTTTTTTTTATTTTAAAGCTATCATTTTTGTATCTGGCGTATAACGTGCACCCGTAATTTTTTCTTATTTTTTGAATTAAAAGTGCGTGTTACACGCCGGATTTTACGGATACGCCGGATCTCAATATTTAGTGTTTTTTGTTTATTTTATTCCTAGTTAGTATAAATTGTTAAATTTTAATGTACACGAGTAGTTGAGGGATGGGAGAAACGGGTGAGATATAAAGAAAACATTCACATTGAGATTTTAATGCTTCATGAAAAATTTTGAACCATGATTAAGTGAGGAGGGACGATACCTGAACTGGAACCTCACTCTCCTAACTTCCACACCTACATCAACGTGAGGACTTACGATGTTTCGACATATTTAACGCCTTTACATGGCGGGTTCTTAGTGATACTTGGGCTCGAACTCATGATACGCCAACCACGAGTCAGTGATCATGACCATTGCTCCCGCAACCGCTGTCGAGACTATCTAAGTCCTGTCATTAGCGTAATGTGGAAGTTTGGAGGGTAGGGTGCTAGCTCAGGTTTTATCTTTGGATCGGGGTTAAACATTATGAAGTGCTCGCCAATAACCTTAGTGGGCCTTTAAAAAAATGTTTATAAACAATAAACTAATCTTTCGTCATCGGTTGTATGGCATTGGAAATCCATCAGTACTCATCTTACTCCTTGCATTTTGGAGAAGTTTTTTTGTTTAGAATTCTTTGACAGTTTATAAATCCATCTTTATGACTAATATAATTTTTAAAATTCAACTTATATTAATTAGGAAGATTAAAATTCTTTCGGAAGAAATTAAATTTTGCATGCAATGTTTAGTAAAATTTTACATCTTTTCTTTTATTTAAAAAGTGTGTGTGTGCGTGCTTGCTTGCTTTACAATATCCCAGATTTTTAAAAAACTACAGAAAATGAATTGACAATTTATGTTTTCTCATAAAAGAAAAAGTGCCAACTAGTAATTAAAATCTTTAGTTATATATTTCTAAATTACTACCTTCCGATGCGGTGAATTTAGTTATTAATTGATATGATAGCTTTATTTTTGAGATGTTTAGTTATTGTTCATATCTTAAGAGCTTGGAAATAAAATTCAGAACTCCCTATGCTCAAATTCGTGTTTTTTTATCCTTTTGAATGAATATTTTTCGCTGAGAACTTACCGTAAAATCCGGCGTATAACGCGCACCCATACTTTCAAGCTGCAATTTTTAATTTTTAGGTATAATCGCCGTATGACGCGCACCCCCTTTTTTACTAAGAAACCTGAAATGTATATGCGCTATGCTCTAATGTTTTGAAATAATTTACTTCAGGTATTATTCCAAGTTTCAGAAAAAAAAATAGTATACTTCTAGAACTACAACCCTTTAAGTTCATTAAGAAATGTCATGTCTTTTAAGTAAACAGTACTTCAATATATGTGGAAGCCTAATTTTTTTCTACGTCATCTTTTTAATTTTTAAAGCTATCGTTTTTATACCCGGCGTACAAAACGCACCCGTAAATTTCGATCTCATTTTCTGGATTAAAAGTGCACGTTGTACGCCGGATTTTACGGTATTTATGTATAGTGTGACATGCCCAGTGGTCAAGTGGTAGCGTATCGCGCTTCCACACTACAGGTTCGGGTTCTATTCCTGGGCTGGGCAAGGTCGACTCGGCCTTTCATCCCGATTGAAGTGGGTCGATAAATGAGTACCAAGCTTGCTTGGGGACTTAAACACTGGGGGTCTCGCTTTAGACAAACCACCTGATCGGTACATCTGCGCATGCACCTCAGCGCCCAATGGTCACGTATACTGGGATGGGCTCATGGGCTGTGGCGCCCCTGTGAGTTTGTGTTTATATATAATGTGTGTGTGTGTTCCAAGTTATTTGAATATATTTTTCATACGTAATTTTAGCATATTTAAAAGATTGTCTTACGTTTTTCTTTAAAAAATGCGATTATGTTATGTTTGATTTTATGTTATTTAAAACATTCAAATTAATCGTATTTTCTTTTCTTTTCAGGTAAGTTATATATTCCTGATGGATTATTATTGTCTTTGCATCTCATGTGAGTCATTAGAGTTTATTAGTCTTTTTATCATTAGTATACCCGGCGTATAACGCGCACCCGTTCATTTCGACCTTAATTTTTGTGTTAAAATTCGCGTTATACGCCGGAATTTACGGTAGTCAATCTTTGTTTTCAATCTTAAGCTTTGAGAATGCTTTATGCACCAACATCAGTTTTAAAAAAAAACAGAAAAACTATAATAAATTGTAGAAAACCTTAAGAATATATATGAAAAGCAAGTGTGATCAGAAACCGAAATATAACCCGAATATATCTCGGAATACTAAAACCATTGTTATATAAGTGCTTCCGAAGAATTGTCGCACTTATCACTTACGCACACTCCTATATCAACACCTTGGGCTTTAGATCCTAAGGTCACTCTCATTAAATATTATCTCCCTCTCTTCTCATTAATTACGAGTTTTTCCCACTGTATGTTTTTCTTCTCTGTGGCAATGGAACGTTGATTTGATTATTCTTTTTTAAAGGGTCGTTTTCGACCTTGGGAACAACCCCTGTCCCAACCTTCTGAACCTTATGCATGAAAAGTGCAAATTTGGTGATGAACCGTTCTGTAAACCATTTGACATGCTAGCTTTGCTAACCATATTTGATTTTCAAGGTTATTGCATTATATCAAAGCCCATCGAAGTGTTTGACTTTGTTGACAGATGCTCATCAACACTGGTGTTTCTCCCGTTCACAGATTATTAATTTATTTTCGAATTGTCTTAACCTGGTTTATCGGAGCTCTCGTGATTTAGTAATCGAAATGAGATTCAGAGTTTATGATTGGTTCATTTTTGGAATTGATTTTATTGGTGATGTAATATCAATTTATTGCACTAGTTCTCCACGTGTCACAGTTTGTAAACAGTCTGAAGATAATGTTTATTGAGTCTGTTTTAGTTTTATTGATCCTTCTCTCTCTGGTCGAGAAATATAATTGCCGATGCTGACCATGGGTGAGAAATTATTTTGGGCTAAATTTTAATTTTATTTATTTAATACTCATTTATTTCTGTTTTATTACTTTATTGAGGAACTATATAAATATGAATTATTTTTTAAAAAAATACTGGAATGTTTGTCGGTGCAGTTTGTAATCAATTTGGGTACCAGGAACAGTTCTATACAAAATATTTTTCACTCAAATGGATTACAGATATTTTTATGTTTAATTCTATAACCTCGTGATAGACAAGGACGTTTTAAGGCCCGAGTCCAAGGGATCTACTTCGCCTCAAAAAGGTCATGATCCGAATAATTTTAATCATCAAACGTCATTCCTGGATATTCACCTATAAAAGGGGAATATCTAGCTATATGCAAACTGAAACACAATTTCAAGAATGAATTATTATATGTCATGTCAGTCGCCTGTGTCTAGGACTACCACACCACACCATCATTATTCATTGAGTCGAAAGGCAGCAGTCTTTTGAGTCGGTTTGTACTTAGGTCTGTGAGATTGTGAGTCACGCACACTTATTTGTTACGAATTACCGTTTTTTCTATTATTCGATAACGTATGCTATATTTTATTTGTTTAAAGGGGCCGAAGGTGAGGCCTACATTTTGCGTAGGACCATTCTTAAGACGTCACTGATGAGAGACAATTAATTATTCAAATTCACTATTTGATAAAATTATGTATATCATAATCTGCTGATGTTCGTTGAAATCATGAGTTAACAATTCTGTCCCAGATCTGAGAAAAAAGCATTTTTCAGGAATTATTTGAGATTAGCTGTGTGAGGTGTATATTATCTAAAAGAATGGAGAGTATTATAATTTTTCTTTTATTGATCTCCAAGTTACTTACACGATTCAAATTCTTTTACTCTATATTATTTAATAAGTACAAATTTCGCATCATTTGATTATCTGAAGAAGCCGTTCATCTGGTCTTTTAGTAATCTAAGAAAAATTATTATCCCAGATTTAAACATACCTAAACTCTACGAACTTAAATGTATATTTGTATCAGTTTAATATAAAATACTAATAGAATTTATAACAGTTAAATAACTGATTGGGGAAATTTGATTTTAATGTTTTTTTACAAAATAACGCCGCATTATTTGAATTAATTACACAAAAAAAATCATTTGTGAAATGAAAAAGTGTGAAGAAATTATTTTCTAATTTTCGAAATGTTTTTTCTTATTACTTTTAATGCTTTGATTACCGGCGCCTGTGTTTAATACACATATTTCTGTCACTAACACCTTCATATTCATAATTAACTGAAACCCCATTCAAATCAATATTCTTAATAATACTTTTAATATCAATTCAGTTTACGGTTGTAAATCTGAAGGTGAGTGCGCAACAAATATTAAACATTATCCAATAAACTTATCTGTCCACTTTAAAAGCGACTCTGCTGCAAATGATTTATTTTAAAGCTCATTTGTTGTATTTGTTTGGGGATTTTCGTTGATGTTATCAAATTCTTTGCATAATCTATATTGTCTTTGAAATCGTTAAACCAAAACCGTTTTCTACTTCATAGTCCCGGTGCCTCTTTGGCTGTTACTGGGAAACTGGGAAATTCCTTGAAGCATTGTTACCATTGATTTTCTCGAACTCTGTTCGGCATGGTTTTTCAGTAAGAACTTGAGAATGTTATGATTAATACTGTTACGGTAGTCCGAATGTGAAGATTTGTATGTTTAATGAAATGCATTAGTAAGTTTATTTTCATATCTCGCATATTTTTCATATTTTAGAGAATTCAGAAAAATCAAGTGTTAACATTTTTTAAAAACAGTTATCTTCTATATAAATGATATATATGGTACGTCAGCATTTCTATTGTGAATATCTGATTTTTTTTTAAATTTGTTTGTTCAGCAATAAATTTGTAATCAAATTCATTCCTAAATGTTTTTGTGTTATCCGTCATTTTTAACCCCCTTCGTCTAAAGGAAACATTCCCCCCCATTTTAAAATTGGTGATTATTGTATTACCGTGTCTGCAATTTGTTTGTAGGTTGTTAAAACAGAAAGTAATTACGTAAGCTGGGACGTTTAGGGAAAAAAATTGTCAAATCAATTGGCGCCAATGACAAAACATTTTCGAGCTGTATTCTTATTCTTATTACCGTAAAATCCGGCGTATAACGCGCACCTATACTTTCAAGCTGAATCTTTTAATGTTTAGGTATATTCGCCGTATAACGCGCACCGCCTTTTACACGACGAAACCTGAAATATTATTATACATTTTTCTTATGTTTTGAAGTCATTTATTCGATGTATTATGCTAGACTTTTGAAAAAATAGTATATTTCTAGAACTACAACTCTTTTAGCTCATAAGGCAAGTCATTTCTTTTAAATGAACAATATTTCGATACAGAAGTAAAAAAAGATGCTCATATTTGTTATTTTTAAAGCTATCGTTTTTATTCCCATCGTATAACCCTCACCCTTAAGTTTTCGATCGTATTTTTGTGTTAAAAGTGCGCGTTATACACCGGATTTTACGGTACTTATCTCAGTTTATTGTGTCATGTACTATTATTGTACTTTGTTTCCTCGCATATTTTTATATTATTCGGTAAATATAATTTTCTGTAATAATAAAGTATATTTTGAACAAATGAAAACAAATATCTGATGAAACTACACATCAATCGAAAAAACTACACCTTATTTTATTTTTCTCTTATGATTTTTATTTATTTCACGTTTGAGCAAATTGAAATTAATAGTTACATACCAATATTTATTCCTAACAACCCTATAGTCTTCTAAATATTAAATATAAATTGTATTTTGTTTTATTGCTTATTTAAAAATTTTCACTCGTGAGTGATTTGTTTTTCATATCATTCATTGTAAAATAAATAAATATTTTCCCGGCTCGTGCTTAACTGTTATGCATTTTCTTCGGGCATAAATTAAGAACTGGAAATAATGTTAAATGATGCTCCGATAATTGCGCCCGTGATGATGTTTGCAATATTATCTGTCAAATTTTATTTTTGATGTAAATCATTATCCACCAAATCTAATCTGTATTTAATTGATTTTTTGTGACGTCATTATCATATCCGTAACCATATAATCATTATATAATTTAATTGTACATTCCTAAGAGGTTATTGGTTGCATTCATTTCATCGGTTAACTTTGAACCTTCTTTTGGATGTATTTTTAGATTTAAACAGGAACAAAACTGATTTGAATATTTAACTTTAATATTGACTTTTAAGTTTTTATTGAAATCAGTAGAATTTTAATGTGGCTTTTTGTTTGAAACTGTAATTTTGAAAAAGCGAATAAATCATTTTTTTGATGTTTAGTGTCAGTTGAACTAAAGAATATACTTATAAAATAGTTTTTCGAAATATTGTTGCTAGAAAAAATTATTTAAAACATTTTTTTAGCAAAAAATGAAGAAGGAATGGCAAATTTTTAAAGCATTCTTTTTTAATGAAAAATGTTTCTATAATAATATTTTGCCTATATGTAGCCAGGACTTTTGTACAGGGTTTGAATTGGGTTTTTGGAAGGCACAACTTAGAAATGGACTTATTAGTATTTTATTACATCAGAAAAGAATTTTTAACAAAAAAAACACGTTATTATTTCAATGGATCATAACTCTGAAAATAATGTGAATTTTTTAAAAATTATAGCTCATGCTCTGTAGAAAAGACTTACTGTATGTATAGACATAATACTATTATAGAAGCATTTTCCATAAACGGAAAACGTTTCGAAAATGTCATTTTTTCCTTCCTCTTTTGCTTGAAAGTTGTGTTTAAATAAGTTTTTACTGTAAGTAAATATATATTTTTAAAACATTTTTCTACGTATATTCTAATTCAACTGACACTAAATATCTCAAAATTCTTATTCATTTTTGCGCTTCTTCAAAATCACGGTTTCGAACGTAGTCAATGATCTTAATTCTCCTAAAGTCGTTTTTCTATCTGTTAAATACCTGTGTTTTTATAAATGAATTACTGTTAAGCTATAATAACAATTACAAGTTCTGCGGATTCTGCAAGCAAACACAGATGTCCTTATTCAAAAGAAAAAGGAAAAATGATGTCGCATACGCGGAAAATTGTCTTGATTGATACAGAAACTCATCTAACCAAACCTTACTGATGTAATCATCAGATTCTAGCAATTGTGATTGACATCCATTCTCAATCTATCTCTTTTCTTTCTATATTTAATCTGTTGCGCATGTGATATTATAATTTGACAGGAAAGCACAAAATGTCATTTTTTGTGTATTTATTTATTCATATTAATGTTATTTGTCCTTCATATGCATTCTTCTTTTATTAGAATGTCAGCTCATGTTTTTCTTTGTAACTAAAGAAAGGTTTTGTTATAAAAAGAGTTGCTACGTTTGTACAAACAGTCTGACAGCAACTAAAGCTTTGTTGAAAGTCCTAAACGCGCTTTTTATACATTGGTTGATTTGTTTTCTTTGTGTAAGTACTGCATTGTATATTTATTAAGCGAGTTTAAAAAAATCTCTGCTATAGTTATGAGATTTTGTTGTAACATTTTAATTAAATCATTGATGGTCAATTAATTAAATCATGGAATAAATATTTATATATTTAATTCTTCTTGGTTTGAAATAATCCAAATAAAAAAATGGGCTTTAATATTGTCATTTGCTGTATGACAATATTAAAGCACATACAACAACAACATAAAGCCTTACATTGATGTATGGTTTTTTTTTCTTTGTTCAGTATTTTTCCGTACATTTATGAAGTTAGTTAAAAAAGTACTTGCTTTTTTGTTGTAAATTTCAGTTATAACATTCAACTAAAAGGTCGAAAGTATTTGAGAACTCTTAAAAAATATTAATACATTAATTTTCTGTCTTCGCATAATTTAAATTTAAGAAACTGGGATTTGTGGTCTGATGTTGTCAAGCATATTTTAAAATGACATTTATAATCCTAATTTACATAAAAAACGAAGTGAAAATATGCAGCAACAAAAAGGAAATGTATGTACCAATTTTATTTAATTTTTGGTTAACGTCTTAAAGAACTCTGGAAAACATTCTAGAACACTAGATGGCAACGAGACTGAGCCGAGGTATCCATAAATGGAACAAAAATCATTTTATGGATTGATTGATTGATTATTAACGTCGCACTGTTTAGCTACACGAGGGCTTTTGGCGACGGACCACGTAATTTTGAACCATGGTCAAGTGACGTGGATGACACCTGAGCTGGCACCCCTCTCTAACTACCACACCACACCAATGGGAGGACGTTTCAGCTCTCGACAGATTTAACGTGCATCGCTGCCCTACACGACGGGTCTTTAGTGGTACTGGGCTCGAACTCGTTACAAGGCAAGCCACGGTCCGATACCTATACCACTCGGCTACCGCGGCCACATCATTTTATGGAAAGTTTGTACCACAACAGGTGCTCGAAATTACGACCAGAAGCAGTCTGGTAGGCCTAACAGTGATGCTGCATGGAATTCATTACGTTCTGGAAGATTCCTGGCATGTCACGTATCTTCTCGGTCGCTACAGATATTCGAGCGATCAGGTCTTCAACTGAAGGAATAGGCGTTCTCGCACACAACTCTTTGTGTGACCTCAGTAGAAGAAGTCCATGCATTTTCGAGCACCTGTTGTAGTATAACCTTTCAATAAAATGTTTTCTGTTCCAGTAATGTGTTGATGTTTCTGTTCCCCTTTTTTTCTAATTCTTTTCACCATAGCTCGTAACTACGACATTTGCGACCCTACACTCCTATGCGATTCCGATTTATCTCTGTACCCTCTGTACCAGGGGTGGGCATTAAGTCGATCGCGATCGACCAGTGGACCACCAAGATATTTTGGGGAGACCGCCTTTACTAAGACCTAAGGCATGCATACTAAAAGAAACATATTTGTGGAACATCGATGCCAGCTAGACTGGAAACTAGGTGGACCTCAACACCTTGAAAAAGTTTGAAGTAGCTCGTACACTGGAAAAGTGTACCCACCCCTGCTCTATACACTCTGCATCTTTGTCGGTCTAGTAGTAAATCACTTTATATACAGAGAGAGAGAAAGAAAAGCGTTTTTTTTTCTTAAATGTTTAAAGAACCTAACACAGCACATTATTTCCATCTATTTACATGGACTTCCGAATAAATCGACGAATTTTTCTTGCGTCTGTATAAAATTAATTTTCATAATATAGTGTACACTTTTTTCCCCCTTTCCGAATTTTTTTTTTTTTTAAAAACCATTGGGGAAAAAGCGCTTCAAAAAAGGGGGACCCCCGGTTTTAATATCCCCCCTTTAAAGGTTTTGAAAGTTTTTTTTGTTTTGGGGGGGGCCCTATTCTTTTTAAAAAATAATCGATATTTACACCGTAATTTTCCCCCTTCATTCCCCCAAAGGAATCGGTTTAGGGGGTTTTGCAATGGTTTTTCTTGCCAAAGTCAAGAAAAAATAGCCAGTAGCTGGAAAAAAAAAAATTTTTGACAATTTTGGGGCCCAACGTATACAGTGCTCTATGGTCCCTATCCTACCTTCTCCTGTTGTTGGCGCATTTGTTTTTATCTTTGTTGGAATATTGGAATATTCATTGCCAGTTTTTTTTGACTTTTTTTGGAAATAAAAAAATGCTGGGGGGGAAAAAATTTAGAGGTTGCTTATCCATACTGGAATGAGAATATGTTTTGGTATTTGAAAGAATAGTATGCAAAGGTAAGAGTTTTGTTTCGTATTTATCTCTTTAGTATTTGTTCTTTAAATATATGCTGAGGACCTTATTTTTAAACTCTACTGTTTTGAAAGTAGGAAACTTAATGTTTTTATGCACAAAACTATATAGTGTCTCGAATTTAATTTTTTTATGCATTAATGTTTATGCAGCGAAATTTTATGTTATAGCAAAGGGTTCCCAAAAGGCCTTGGCCCATATGGCCCAGTAAGTAAATTGCGGCCCCCGGGTTTTTTAAAAAAATTTTAAATATCAGATTTTAAAATTTTTTCATTTTGAAATTTATTTTAGGCGAAATTTATATTATACAATACAATATCTACAATGTATTTGAATGTTACCTGTTCTTGTTTTAAAATAAATCCTTTTTGATAACAGAAATGTCCTTTAGATTAAAATAGATTTATATATATTTTATTAAACAGTTACATTTGATTTTACTATAGTAAATTACATTTTTAATAAATTTCGAATTGCATTATGCATATCCTTTACTATGGATATGGTGAGCGACTTTCGTTCCTCCTCCTCCTTTTCTGTTTGGAGCGCCCAAAAAGCAAGAGACAGTCAGATATGTTTTTTAAAGTTTTAAAAAAATATTCAGGACGTAGATAAAGGACAATGTATGTGCTTAATCGTTTACTAATGACAGCATTATCAAATTTCAATAATGAGTAACGAAAGATAAATTCAATAGGAACATCGTAATTTTCAAGAAAATGGCAACTGTAATATTTTAAACATTATTTGATCATTGCATCATTATATTATACAAACATTATTATATTATCTATGTCTGTATACATGAAAAATAAAAGAAAATAATAATTCATTCTGTTTTTAAATTTTTACCCAAAAATGTTTTTTTTCCAAATCTGATATAAAAGGGGGACATATTTTTTTGTGCGGGCCCCAGATTTATAATGTTTTTTTAAAGGAACCCGCAAGGTCATTTGGTTTAATTTTTTATAGCATATTAAAATGATCATAGGATATAAAAAACATTCTCCTGTTTATGTTGATATTTTTTGGGAAATAGGATCTAAATAAATCTTATTAATAGTGTGTGCGAGTTAAGTATATGAATTATTTAAAGTATGCAATTGTGTAGGAATTAATCGTAACTTCTGAATCGATTGTTTCTTTCTGTTCCATAAATGGTGGCGGGATTGTGAAACGTCGCAGTAAAGTCATTTTTTGTGTGTGTAAAAGACAAATACTCTTAAGTTAGAGCTACTGATAATAATGCTAATTTTTTTTTTTAATAATCTTCAAATTTTTTCTATTGTAAACTATACTGATTTTGCTGTTGATACTTCAAATGCATCTAAAATAAATTTCGAACATTGAAAATCAACTAGAAAAATAGAACATAATATTCATGCCCTTCCTAACGCAAAACATAAACGATAGATAAGTACTATTTAATATACGGCGGACAATTGTTTTGGCTCGAGGACCACATTGCGGAAGCGGAGGGCTGGCCCTTTTTTAAAATGGTTGCATTCATTAGTTAATTTTGCATCTCAGAAAAGGTATCAATTCTACCATAAAAATCAATAAAATAAGTTAAGTGAAATAGAGGCAGTTTTATTCAATTTATTTGTTGTGCTAATTTCACATCCTCTACAGCTTGCAAGCTCATTTAATTTTAGAATCAGTTTAATAGACTGATTCTCCTGTACCCTATCAAGGGTACAGGAGACCCTATCAGGGTCCCTATCTCCTGTACCCTATCAGGGTCCTGTACCCTATCAGGGTCCTGTACCCTATTCTCCTGTAACCTTTCTATAATTTGTTTGAAATCAGGAGTGAGGTTGTTTGCTGAACTTCTCATCAAAGCCTGCAATTTTATGTCGGCCAACTTGCATCTAAGTTTACTCCTACTGATCTTTATGGGGAGAAATTTGCTCACAATGTCGGCCTAAATATAGAAAATATTTTCTCTGTATTTTGTTTTCTGACTGCCTTGTCGGGGGCCGGACGAAAACTCTTTGCTGACCGCATGTTGCATGTGGGCCGCTATTTGTCCACAGCTGAGTTAAAAGTTGGTATCTGCAAGTTAATTAAAATACATTTATTTTATGATGTGTTAACATGGTAAAAAATTAATTTAATAAAATTCATAAAATAATTATTTGTTGAACAATACCTTTGTATAAGCCCATATCTTTTTTAAATTTAAAAATTCCACATTTTCAGACATTTTCTTAAATACTAGGAAAATTACTCTCTGAGTTGTGTATATTGTTTGCTTATTATAAAGTTCCAATTTATACATCTATAACTATCATAAAAATTTAATCATTTTTAATTTTATCAACATGCAGAAAAACGGTGAAAATTTGATCTAGAAACTATTGCCACATTTTATCCTATTTGCATTTGCAATCACGTTTTGATCGTGTAAAAGTTTTATAATTTTTGTCTAACAATAAGATTACCAAACACGTTTTTGCTTTAAAAATAAACCTCATTGTCTTCAAAAAGTGTTGTCTTGTAACTGATATTTCTAAAATGCGAAATAACAAACGGTTAGATCCTATCCGTGGAAGGCATTATGACATCTACTTGTGTTTCTTGTCAGCTCTCTGACTGACCTTCATCAGCAGGTGCTTCTTGATACATTTTACTTCTCTCTGTATTTAATAAAAACAAGCCATTTAGAGACTTATCGATAAAAAAAACATACACAGCACTGAATGAAAATATTTTTTAGAACATGAAGTGATGGCGCATTATTTAATGACACATTGTTTCTTTGATATTTTATTTAACTACTTGGTATTTCTTGTCCACATACATTTGTGTAATCATATTTGTTTTTGACGTTCTTAAAAGATCTTCAGTAATAACTGTAATCTCTGAATTTAGAATTGTCTTAAAAACAAAATACAGCACCAAATATGTATCATTTTCTCTGTGTTTAACCTCCTACATTGCATTTTTATTTATTGAACGGTTCTTTTTCAAACATCTTTTAATAACGAGCTTTGATTTCACTTCTTATTTCCTATCTTTTTATCTTTTCCCCAATCACCCAGATTCACTTTGGGTTTGTGACCCCCCAAATTTTTTTTTATACTCCCCCCCACCCGATTTTGACCTTAATTGCCCAAATAAAGGGCATTCCTAATTCGGAGCCGCCTCATCACTCGGTTCTAAAATTTTTAGACTTTAACCCGTACCACTTTCGCTTCCATTTTTTTTTTACTGGTTAGATTTGATAAGCTTCACAGTTACAAGGATAATTTATTTTTGGCTCATAAAATTTTCCGATGCTATCTTTCCTTTCTTTTAAACACAAAGGGATGGAACCTACACCTTTTCAAGAGAGAAATGCCCTTTAATGTTAACTCTTTAGAAAAATGGAAAAAAGAACAAAAAAAATAAATTTTTATTGTTCTTCTGGCTATGTATATTAAGAGAACATTATAAAATTAATGTTATATTCTTCTAGAAATGTGTGTATAAAGAGAACATTATAAAATTAATGCTATATTCTTCTATTTATGTGTATAAAGAGAGTACTATAAAATCAATGTTATATTCTTCTTCTAGTTCTGTGTGTAAAGAGAACTATAAAAAAATTTTTATTTGTTTTTCATATTTTAATTGAGAAACATAAAACTGTTATATTGTTCTTCTAGTTATATGTATAAAAAAACACTGAAAAAATTTTTATTTGCTTTCTAGTTGTGTCTAAAAGAAAGATTTAAAAATTTTTTATTTCTAGTTATTTGTATAAATAGAGCACTATAAAATTAATTTTATATTTTTCTGGTAATGCGTATAAAGAGAGTACTATAAAATCAATGTTATATTCTTCTAGTTCTGTGTGTAAAGGAACACTATAAAATTTTATATTGTTCTTCTAGTTATGTATATTAGAAAACAATAAAAACTTTATATTGTTTTTATTATATTATATTAAGAGAACACTTAAAAGGGGTTTATTTTTTCTTTAGTTTTAAAAGAAAGATTATAAATTGATGTTATATTTTTCTTTTTTTTGTATAAAGAGAACACGTCAAAATTTGTTACATTCTTCTAGTTATGTGTGTTTAAAGAGAACATTATAAAATTAGCGTTATATTCTGCCTGTAGTTATGTGTATTATGGGAACATTGTGTTTTACTATATTGTTCGGTTTCTATATAAATCAGTCCCAACTTTTTTTAATGTAAAACACGTTTTATAATTCGTCATATATACTGTAATGCTTAGTAAATATTTAACTTTAAACATCTAAATGAAAAGCTGCATATTTATTGAAATGTGCTCAAATTTTTGAAAAAGCATTATACTTTTTTTGATGTATGTGTGTTTTATCAAATTCTTTTTTTGGGAAGTTTTTATTATAAGAAAAACCAGATTTTAGTGCAACTGAGAAGGGGGTGTTAGCTCAGGTGTCACTTGGCCGAAATTCAAAATTACCAATAGACCTCGTGTTGGTTTATAGTGCGAGGTTAATAGTCTTGTATGTGTGCGTGTGTTAAATAGTCTTGTTTTTGTGTAAATGTAATAAATTATTTACATTTATCTACGATTCATAAACAATCCCATGTATTTTGTTACAAGGTTCGTTAATGTGTTGCTATTTTTTCTATTTATTGATTTTTCTCTAATGATTATTGATCCATATTTTGAGAACACTGTTGGTTGCCTCATTCTTTGCTTAAAATTTATAGAAATAAAATATGTTTGAGTTGTATTAAAACCAAAGCATAGGAAAATATTTTTACTTGTCGGTTATTATTCTTTAGACGTTAATTTTTGTTTCGTTGATGATTTAAAAATAAAAATTAGTCATTTCAATAATTTAACGTTAAGTGTTAAAAAATATCTTTGTGCGTTCCTATCTATATCTAATGTTCCTATTATTCTAAAATGATAAAATGATTTTATTTTAAAAAAAATTAATATTTATTAAAAAAAAAAAAAAAGATCTAAAAAATGTCTATTATTTTGTCTTAAGATAGTAGAATATTTTTGGGAGATTTTGCTATAAATTGTCTTTCATTGTGTTAGAATAAAGGCTTTTATTTATTCACATCGATAATATATCGATAACTATATCGATGTACTAATAATGTGAACTTGTAAAATATTTCAAAATATAAACAGAAGTTTTCAGAAAAGCTTATTAGCATTAGTTCTTTGACTTTGACTTTTTTTTTCTTTTGACTTCCAAGTAATAGTATTAATCTGTTCAAGGACAACTTAGTATTTAAATTCTAAAATTCGCGTGGCAGTGGTTAGTGTTAGAAATTAATTATCTTTGAAAATCCTTTTTCACTTTTCTGTTTAAATCCTATTTTCTGCAAATGCTATTAATTTTTTTTACTCCATTTTAAGATTAAAATAATTAGTTTAAGATACTTCACAGAACTATCGAACATTGAAAAGTATGAAAATGTATGTATTTATTTAATAAAAAAAATATTTTATTTTTCAAAAAATAAAGAAGTGACATGTAGCTTTTTAGCCAATGGAAAATATGAATTTTAATTACCCATAAATGTAAATAAACGGGATAAATGTCTCTATGAAAAACACGTGACCTTCGGAACTAGTTTGGGATTTAGAGCATTTCGTCCAGATTAAATATTTTATTTTCCGTGTCCATGAGCCTTTATCTGTGATTGAGACATAGATTCCCATTTTTAATTCCTTGCCGTATATTTTTTATTTATTTTTTGTTCAGTCAAACCCAATACGTGACACCCAATAAATAAAATGGTTGTCTAAAAGGTCACTTCATCCTTAGCGTGGAAAATATTTGAATTTAGTGAAAAAGACCGTGAAGAAAGATTGTAAAAATTAACTATTATTTCCTCCTTCCAAGTAAATAATAGTTTACACAAATTCAACGAGGACAAGAATTATCAATATAAAACAAGTAATATAAAAAAATTTGCTTAAGTCGATTCCTACTTAGATCAAAGAAAATTTTATTTTAGCTACTTTTTATTAAATAGTTACAATTAATATAAATATGTATATACATAGGACAGAATCACAACATTAAGCGGTAATTAGTTTTGATTAATTATCATTAAAGTATCGTATTTGTCATCCAAAACAATCGTGTCTATAAAATTTCAGTTCAACTGAATGCTTTAAAACGTGAGAAAAAAAACTTTTTCTAGTTTTGACACAAGTCACCAAAAGGATCGTTAAGTCGCCAAAAATAATGCCAACGTGGCTGTATAATTCTTTTAATAATTAGAATTAACTTTTATTATTGTATTGTCATCCAAAATAATCCTGTATATAAAATTTCAGCTCAATTGAGCGCTTTAAAATGTATTTTATTAACGATTGAAAATTCCACCAAGATAAATAAATAAATAAATATATAGAGTGTGTGAACTAATAGTAGGAATTGAAAAAAAGCAATCACTTTTATAATTTTACTCATCAGATTTACAATACAAAAAGGTAAAATATTGATATGGAATAAGTAGACCCAACCAACTCTTAAAATTGTTTTCTAGAAAGGTATTAATGCTTTTATGAAAGAAAATATGTTTAAATAATATTTATATAGGATAGTTTAGTTAAAACTGTTTGAATATATATATATTGTTGGCACACATTTTCTTCAGTACACTCAGCGTTTGCTTATTATCTTGATGACCATGTTACCATGTTTATTTGACTAATAAGACTGGATGAATTTAAATTATATTATCATTAAGTTTTCAAACCATTCATTTAAGAAATAAATCCAGTTTAACTTACAGATTTCAAGGTCATTAAATTCCCTTGCCATTCTGTATTAAATATCAATAAAATATGCATATTTATGTATTATTCAGAAATAAGATAGTAAAAGTAACTGAGTAAAAATTATACGTTAAATTAGGACGTTCCGGGATCAAAATGATTATTACTTCGAAAATCAAATAGACAAAGCTGGCTGTAGATAGAATTGGGACATTGTAAGCTAGTTTTCTAATTGATTGAGTTTGCGCGCGCAAAAATATACATGATCAGCACACGCTTAGTGTGAATAGCAGTTACTCGCACCAAATCTATTTCACGGACGCTCACTTTTTATTCTTATAATCACTGAAATGATCAAAAAGATCTCCAGATGAATAATAATTCTAAAAATACAAAAGTGAATTACGTATTAAGTTTAACCAGCTTCGATTACGTATTACAATTTTCTCTCGACTGAACGAACTTATTCAGATTAATTACAAAAGATGCCAACTTAATCAATGAAACTTTAACACAGCAGACGATTGTATATCAGCAAATAAATTAAATAATCAGATAAAAATTAGAATAACCTGAATTATATATATATATTGAACTAAAGCACACGATAATTATGCGGAATAGAATTTTCAGCTGTGTAACTATAATATTCAATTCGAATAATTCACATAAAGCAAATAAATTCAGATAGAACTAAATATTTTACAATACGAAACACTTAGCTATCAAATTTATTTAGCCCGCTATCATATAATTGTAGTATGTTATTAATACATTCTAAATTAAATAATATATCTCTAGGAATATAAAATCTAGTCATATTTTTCTATTTTTACATTGACATTGAGATATGAATAAAAAAATTGTCAAATTAGTTTGCCTTATTTCTCTTTACTAGAGTTCGATATATAATAAAGAATAAGAACTGTGTGACGCTGATTGAGAACTTTGTGCAGCTGACGAAATCTATCGTAAATGCAGCTGCTACGAGATCGACAGTTCTGTCAAAATTTTAAGCATGTAATTCGAAAGAAAAAAAAATCTTTCAATGTACGTAAACTTTGCACGCAAGTGTTGATCTCGACTACATTCAAGATGCAGAAAAATCACTTTTACGAGCAACATGTGATGAAAATGTTTTGTGTTATTACAATGTATGACTTAAACTTTCCCATTCAAGAATTTTGAATTTCAATTAGATCAAGAAATTGTTTGTAAAAAAGAAACAGTTGGACACTTTTAGAAGAAATATTGGTTTTTTTAATATGCTTAAAAGATCTTTATATTGGAAAATAAATGAATGAGAAATATTTCTTTGGATTTGAAATAAAATAATTAATAAGGTCCATCAAATGCTTTAACCCATTTTGAAATAAAACCCATATTAAAATGTTATTAAAAAATATTAATAGATATATTACATTCATTATGTAATTGAGTTCCAAGAAATAATTGAATATATGATATCATTCGAAATTTTAGATATTTGTGAAGGTGCCATTTTTTTATTTCGGTTCCTTCAAACTATTTTATTTTCTAAGCTGGCATTATTTTTGTCATGTTTTAAGCGTCAAAGATTTTGAAATTACCGTAAATTGTCTTAACTTTGCATTTTTAAAAATTATCCTTTAATAATTTATAGTTTAATTTAATAATTTATCATCTTTTTTATTAAAATATCTTACTACTATAATTGTTTTTATCTTTAAATTTTCTTTTTTGATTATTTTATTACAAACGACAACGTTTGGCTTTGTTTGCTTTCGAATTATTTTTCGAAGAATTGTTAAATTTCGTATCACGGTGCCTCGTCGAAGCTTTTTATTATTTACGAGCTAAACATATTTTTAAAGCAAGTCTCAAAATGTAAATAGTCAACATAGAGAAAAGAAGAGAACATTTTTAATTAATACTCAGACAAAGTTGCAAGCTTCCTATATTTTTTCTAAATTTCCCCGAATGATTTGGGATTTGAAAAGATGTAAACATTAAAAAAAATTGAAATATTACGCATGAATCTGCTGCATAGAAAGTTATTTTATGATCCACAAGATTTTGTAGGGTGCATGAGTATGATTCAAAGATCTCTTTATAAAAAAAGCTCGTAAAATCTGAGCTTATTGTGAATGATCCATATGGTCAGTGACCGCGAACTATAAAATATTCCTTCGGATGATTCAACAGATGAAAGTAACGACTTTCCGCTTTAAAATCTATCTTTGAAATAGTATTTTTACGATCCTTTGAGGTTTGTCGCTGCAAAAGTGTAAAATGTCGAGCATTTTCTTCAGCTTAACTTCCGCATGCGTCAGATCTGTATGGATGCTAAAATGACTGAAATGTGAATAAGAGATTAATTGCATGAAGCTATTGTGACATTTTTGTTATGGTTTATTGCTAAGTCGCTAATATTTCCATAAAATGACTCATCAAACCTAAATCAGGTGTTTTCTTTATTTTGCTTAGAATTTGAGCCAAATAAGGTACATTTTTCATATAATGGAACGATTTTTCGGTGTATGTGTATTTGTCTGTTATTAAAGTATTTATATGATAATAAAGAATATATAAATATGTTTATTTTACATTAAATCGTATTAAGTTGCATTATTTGCTTGGAAATTTATATCAACTTCATTAAAACTCTTAAATTTGTTTTTCAACGATATATTTCTAAACATATCTATGATTTCGTCCCATACAAAAGGCTAATTTCATGTTGACGTCTTAGTCATATGATAACAACCTACATGTTTCCAGCTTAATCAATTCTAACGCATCGCTGTTGCCAACTTTTACTTTTTGCAGAAACTTACTTTTAAAAAGTACATATTTGTCAACAACAATCGTGAACACTAATAAGCAAAAAGCACTTGATTTTAAAGTTCCTGTATAAAATAAGTTTTTTTTTTTAAATTTTAATATCTTTTGGATGAAATTTTTTTTCCATAGTACTTGAAAATCTTAAACCAATTATAGAATTTGAAACTTTATCTAAATTTTGCAAATAGAACAATTACAAGTTAGTTTAATATCAGTTTTGAATTCAATGGAGGGCACGTGATTGCCCTTATCATGTGATCAGCATGAATTGAAGCCCATTTTCAATGAGTTAATAAAAATCTACAACCACAAAAAAAATTCCATCATTCCTTTATTAGCTTTCCTTTCTTGTTTGTAAAATTTTTATATGATGTGTTGATGGAGTCTGAATTGGAAATGAAGTGTTAAATTATTATTTATTATCATTTAATTGATATCACTTAGCACCTCTTATCAATTATCCACTCATCATATATTCTTAAACCGGTGAGATCACGCGCGCTAATTAAATTTAAATATTTCCAAAGATTTTTATTTTTTTCACTTCACTTGAATAATAACTTTTATTTTTCTTCTGTGAATACTTAATTAGTTGGAATAAAATACATGAAATGTAATTAAAGATTCTAAATACAGGTTTATTTTAAAGAAAATACGAAAATTGAATATATTTAAAGTACTTATACCTTGATAGTGGTATAAAAGTATTTTGCTTTTGGACGTAAAAAATGTTTTTTCGAAATGTCTTATAAAAATAAAAAGTGGGCGGATATGTATTCGACAGCTGTTAATTATCAATGGAAAAATCACATTCCAATGTGTAAGGAAAAAATTTGATATCTAGATATCGTATCTATTTTATTCCGCTTCAATTTCCTGACAATTAATCGAAAAGGAAACGCCTACCTTATTAAATTTTCTAACCGCTGCTCTGTTAACTTGTTGTTGATTTACTTGACTTGCAAAATTTTTCTGATTTTACTTATACCTATATAAAACTTAAAACTGGATCAGTCTTCACTGATTATTAAAACACTAGACTTTATTTGAGTACTTTTTTCAGATAAAAAATTATTTAACTTACATATGAACAGCAAGAATTTTCATTTGGAACAATCAGTCAAATGTTTATTTTACAAAATGGTTTCTAAATTTCTTTTCCTGCCCTTTTTATTAACTTTCGAAGTAGAAATCAGTTTTGTTATTTAAAGTAAAAAATGAGTTTTTACTGATTATTTTTTAAATTTAAATTTTTATTGCAAACTATATAGTATAAGTGTGATAAATATACGAAGTTATATCAAAATTGAAAATTTTTCTAGTTGGAAATGTTCTGTATATCGGTTCTATTTTTTAAGAATTGTGACAGAGAACAGTTTAGCGTAAACTTTGAAATAGTATACTGCTCAGTAGCTTCAAAGCATGGAATATCCATTATAATTCAGCATTTAAATTATTTAAATTAACTACTCTGTTCTTAAAGTTATCTTCGATTTCAGCAAAAAAAATTCGCTTCAATATGATGTGGCTTATATTTTTAGAAAATAATATTTCTGTGAAAGTTATTTTGTCGGCTGCTCTTTGGATTTTCACCAAATCCATTGCATTTCTAAAAATAATCAACATAAAAAGGGAAATCTTTCAAAAAATTCGCATTAAAAATGCATTCTAATTAGAAACGGATATAAGATTTGCGATGCTCTTGGACATTTCTTTTACTTACTTCGCGAAATTTTAACTGTAATCTTAATTTTAAATAGATAATAACAAATTTATCGTCTGAAGAGTTATTTAAAAAAATGCATTTATTAATACAAAAAATGTATGATGTAATGGTAAAAAAAGTAATAAAGCTGGGACATTATAATAGTCCTTGCTGCAACTCGTGACACAGATTCTTGGCAATCTCTACAAAAGGGATTTTTAAGCACACTTTCCCTATCCGATGTGAAAATTCAAACAGTTAAAAAAGTAATTATTAATTTGGTACAATGGCAACAATTTTTGTACCGATTTATTTTTATTCAATCGATTACTGTATGTAACGTCATCGTCTGATTTTATATTGTTACTAGAAATTGTTCTATGTGTTACGTGGTTTGCATCGCAATTCTTTGACGATGGTCTTGATCAAATTCAACTTATTCTTTTGATTCCATAGTTTAATAAATAACTTTTCTCATTTTCGTAATAAAAAATCTTTTATAATTTTCTTCACACATTGGTAAGATTTAAAAAAAAGTGATATACAAAATATGTGGTTTTATGATACATCATGCTTCTTCCTGTGGGTATCATTTAGGCTTACCTGAGAATCACGTAAAGTCCAAGCGTTATAGAATGTTATGTAAAAGCAAACTATATGTGATTTATGCATTTCAAAATAAGTTTCATTTCAGAATCTGAAACATAATAAACATTTTCCTTTTGGAGGAATCGGATATGTACCCTCCTGAATTAAATTCACTGTCGTTAAAAGCATTGGATGAATGCCAAGGTGAGATCCAGATGTTCGGTTAATGCGCAGGTGCCCCCCTGAATGATGTTTTTATTCCACTTGTGTTTCGTTTATGAGGATACGCGTCGTGGTTTTATTGTAAAATTACGAATGATGTACAACCTTTATATGTGTCATAAATCATCTATAAGCAGACAACTAGTTTGCGTAAAAATTATCATCCACATTAGGTTTAAAAATAGAAGGTTGTTTTGGTTGTTTTCACGGTTATTGATGGTAATTGGGTTTTCCAATTGAGAACAAATATTTTTTTTCATATAGCTGATTTTACGGAAGATTTGGGCTGCTGGGTGCGGTAAATATAGTTCTGTGTTTGTTTCTAACTTTCTGTAAATGTCGCAATAAAGGAATAATAATACTTCAATAGCCGTAAATAATTTTCTTCTAAGTTTTAAGGAAAGGTAATATATTTGATTCTGAGTAAAAATATTATTGATTACAGATTTAACTTTATTGAAAATAGCACCAGAATATATTTCAACATTTGCTGCGCCTAAAAAATGGTGCGTATGCTTTTTTTGAGGTATTCGACGGCGTTCGTAACCACGTGATTTTACAAAAGCGTATAAATGAGTAATTTTTTTTTATATTTAGTGTCATTTGAATTAGAATACCATATAAAATTGCTTTAAGAATATTATTACAAGAAAAAAATTATTCAAATGCAGTTTTTAAAAAAAAATGAAGACAAAATTATATATTTTCAAAACATTCTCCTTTTATGAAAGATGTTTCTTTTATAATATTTTACCTATCTTTAATTAGGACCTCTATACCGGAGTTTACCTAGGAATTTTTAAATGTATAATTTAGAAGTGGATTTATTCATATTTTAGCGTATTAAGGTAGAGAAATTTTTTTTAACAAAAAAAAACGTTGTGTTATTATTTCAATTGATAATAATCTGAATATTATACGAATGTTTCAAAAAGTCTAATCCAGGCTCTGTAGAGAAATCTGTACTATATATAGGCAAAAGTTTAAAAAAAGAGAGAATGTTTCGAAAATGTGTTACCTTTCATTTTTTGCTAAGAAATTGTATTTAAATTTTTACTGTAATAATATTTTTAAAACAATTTTATAAGTGTATTCTTATTCAACTGATACTATAAGTATTAAAAAAATGTTCATTTAAGCGTTTTTCAAAATATCGGTTCCAAACGTAGTCAAATACCATAATAAAATAATTTTTGTCTAAATATAATAATGATAAAATGTTAAGTATAGTTTTGTGAAACAATGAATATATCCATTGAATACGTATCCTCACAGATGTATATATGTTTTCAATACAAATCGAGAATCTTAAAATGCTAAAGCAGCATGAGAAATATGAATTTATCGCCATTTTTCTTTTATTTAATACATGTTCTTTTGTATTAAGAAAAAAAAGCCTGTAATAGTTGTCTTACTGTACTTAATACTACTGAACAGTTAAGTTTTTCTTTTTCGAATGAAGTAAAAGTAAACCTGAATATATCTAATTATCCTTTCTTTTCGTTATTCTTTCGTATCCATGAGATTCTTGTGTTTTCTTATTCTTCCTAGAATTCAAATAAAAACTAAACAAAACGGTTGAAAAACAAATTGCACAACGTGCAACTGTGAAAACTGTGTTATTTTTATGTGTCATTGGATACCTTAGTGTAAGGTGGGGTAAAAATGTCTACTCTTTGACATTTCGGTTTGAGAACAAGACAAAAAAGTTAAAGTATCCACTGCTACCTTTGAATTTTATTCGGTTTGGCTGTTTTCAACAAAACATTTCCTTGGAGTTCTGAAGTTTTCTGACCTTAAACACATACCAAGATTGACAAGGCATCAGATTAGAGTGAAAGCAAGAAAAATAAATCTCTCTTTTAACTATTACATCACTGTCCGTATGCATAAATTGCATTCAATTTTGCCGAGTGTATTATTAAATTCGATAAACTCGTTAAATGCTATTCAAAAATAACAATTATTCTAAAACGCGAGAAAGATTGAATCTGGTGATGGAAACTCCAGTGATTGGCAATTTCCTGACTGGTTATCGTTACGTAGTTATGACGTAGATGGGAAAATTCAGTATTGACAACGGAAAGCGCAAAAAAATTTAAGTTCATTGCCTTTTTTTTTTAACAAATAAAGGAAATCGTGTGAATTAAATTGTAGTTTCCATTTCAGTTTGTATGCTGTAAATTGAATTAATGTATAATAAAGGGGAAAAAGGATATGGGGATAAAGGAATTGAATTTTTAAAAATATGGTAGTGTGAATAAAAAATATTCTTTATCTATTGAATAAGAAACTCTCCATTTTAAAACAGTTTCTTTTTTGTGACATAAGTATTTTTATCTGTAACTTGTTTATGGTTGGAGAATGAAAAAAGGTTTTGATTTTAATTTTATTTATAAATATTTAACATATAGCCAAAGTTATTTAAAGTTATTTTCTGCTTTTTCAAATGCTGTGGACATAAATGTTAAAAATATAAGCCTTAATCTTAAATTCACGTGAATTTCTCAATAGATTTGTATTCAGAAATTATCGTATATCTTAAAAGCATACAAATTACGCAATTCCTTATATATATTATCTTAAAGAACTTAATCATAACTCAATAAAGAACTGGAACGTTATGTACTTGTATTTTAGAACTAATCTTCTAAACGATTGTTTAATAGAATATATAACAATTTATATGGGGGTAAAACTTATACCAAGTGTTTTATCATGAATAAATGAAAATTTTATCATACGATCATATTACTGATCTGAGAATGAATGGATTATCGGAGACTGACTTGAGTGTCAGAAAAACAAATCAAAATTAGAAACGAAATCAAGTTTTTTCACTTACCTTTTCCAAACTAATAAATGCTTCGACAATGAACTTTCGTATGGTTCTTGTGCAACGTTGGATTAATAAATCTATATGTTGTGTGATCAATTTTTAGCAGTAATATGTGAAATAATACGCGTAGTAAGTGGAAATAAATTGCAACAACACACTTTTTGATTTCATAGATTTATTGTAACCATTCTACCTAAATATATTAAATCCTGCAGAAAAGTGACTATTTCAGAAAAAATTGTCTCAAAAGAGTATCATAAGTTACTGCTTGAATGCGTAATACATTCTGAAACTATTACTAATAGTTACAATCAGTTTTGTATTTTTTCCCAAGTAAAACTTTAATTCAATTCAGTATAATTATTTCTGTGATTCAACATTTTCTGATACAAAATTTGTGATCAAATCTTAGATAATTTTTACATGTGCCGCTTTATATTAAAAGTGTTTTGTTGTTTCTTTTCAAATCAAGAAGCTTGTCGTGTGTGATAGGATCGAATATCTTTCTTCTCTGAATAATTTTGCTGAAAATAATGACGAGTATGCTGATTAACAAGGCAGAAAAATATTTTGGATTGGTATTCCAATGAGTCATGTATGCTTTGTGCATCACTAAGTCAGTTGATTTTAAAAAGCATTGGTTGTATGAATATTCCTATTCCAACTATCCATCAGTGTGGTAATCCAGTAGAAAATGCCCCGTCGTAAATAACTGTCTGAAAACATCAGTGAAACGAAACCAGGTATAGATTTCAGAACTAGATGAAAAAAAAGGAATTCGTCCTGGAATATTTTCCAGAGAGAATAGGACTGTATTTAATAATATAAAACAATCTAAAAGTATACCACACCAAAATTCGATGATTGAATAATCTGTTCCTTCATTTCAATTCTTCTTGAGAAGTGTTCGTTTTTTGGTGAGTATGAATCAGAGTTTTTCATTTAAGTTTCTGTAGATTTTGAGATTAAAGAAGTTGTCTTCTCGGGGAAGATTTCACTTACGTAAAATCGGTCGTATAACGCGCACTTATACTTTCAAGCTGAAATTTTAAATTTTTCGGTATATTCTTCATATAACGTGCATCCCCTTTTTTTGCGAAGGAACCTGACATGTGTTCGTGCGCAATGCTCTTATTCTTTAAAGTCATTTATTCGAGGTGTTATTCCAAGCTCTAGAAAAAAATAGAATACTTCCAGAAGTACTAACCTATAAGTTCATAAAGAATGTCCTTTCTTTTAAAGAAATAATATTTCCATATATGTAGAAGTCTAATTTTTTTCTATGTTCATCAGTTTTTTATTTTTATTGCTCTAATTTTTTGTACCCGGTGTACAACACGCACTCGTAAATTTCGATCTTTTTGTGTTAAAATTGCTCGTTATGCGCCGGTTTTCACGGTAATTTTAAATATTTTCTAAGCTAATTAATCTATAGAAAGAAATTAGTTGTAATATAATTCGGTTCATTTGAACAGGTTTTCCTATCTCCATAAAATGATTAAAATGTAATTTATACTTCTGTGAAAAAAATTTGTTTGTACTTTTACTAAAATTTCTGGTGCTTTGTTAAGATTGCCTTTTTTTAATTTTTAATTTTAAAATTACAATGAGTCAAACAAAATATATTTGGATTGTAACATCTTAAAAGAATGCCAAAAATTACTATTAAAGGAATAATATACGATACACAAAAATAAGGAATTTTTCAAAAAAAGTATTATTTAGATCTCTTAAACTTCTTTAAGTCAAAAAAAAATCATGTGACTGAGAATTTCACTTCAGATTTGATATTAAAAATGTGTACTGAGAGAAAGTTTTTGCTATTCACTTCACTTCAGTTGTATTGTTCATTTGTGTAAGAAATTAAAACTAAACTCAAAACATGTTGTATCAAAATTTCTTTAAATACATTGTGGAATTTCGAGGAAGGATGAATTTATCGGGAGAGTTAACTTAGAGTTTGAAGAATATTCTACGTAATGCGCAAAAACTTATTATTCTACACAAGTCATGATTGAACTTAAACATTGCTGAGACCACACAGATGAAGTTCGCCACTAAACCATTCGACTATCGATGTTGAATCTTCAAACAAAAGTTCTCCCTTAAAAAAAATCCCTTAAATTAAAATTTAATTTAAAATAATGAATAAATATAAATAAGGATTTTATATAATATGCAAATTAATTTCTTTTGATAATTCATATTATTTAATTATTTATATAAGATAGAGTTAAACAATGAAATGTGTGCCGGAAACGTTTGTCAGATATTTTTTTGCGAGTACTAGTTATATTTTGAAAAAACTAGTAAAAATGAGAATAATTATAATGATATAATATGCTTATGAAACTTTTTTGTTGACTTTTTTTACCAAAACATAACTACATATTTAGCTAACGATGAATCGAGATGTTTATGAATAGCTTTTAATCTCATTAATTTTCTTATTATTTGCCTCTTATAGCTTGTATTTTCCTTGTTCTTTCCGCACACATTTATCAATGAGCATACACAACGTCTAAAACAATACGATTAAATTGGACGAAAGATATTGTTTGTGTACTTATTTTAAAACGGGTTTTTTTCCCTTTTACCTTACTGTAATATACATACATCTGGAATTATTTATCTGCTTCGTTGAGTTAGGGCTTATATTTTGGTTAGAAAACAATAGAACCATTATACGACTTCTCATCAACTTCAAATCTATATTTAACTTCCATAACCAGACTGGCGTAACTTCTGTAGATGAAACTAGTATTTGTGCCCCATGCACGTGAGCCTCGTATTTTAAGTTCTTATACCAACTCTTTGCGACGCAGTAAAATGTATCTAAAAAGCACCTTTGTAATGTTTGTAATGCATTTAAAATGCTTCTCTTATAGAATTGTATTTTAAGGTATCCGACTACGTTCGGAACCATGATTTTGCAAAAGTGTATAACTGGGTAATATTTATGATATTTAGTGTCACTTAGATTAGAAAATGTATATAAAATTGTTTTAGAGAATATAATTAGAATAAAAAAATTATTTAAGTACAATATTTTGGCAAAAAATTAACTTAGAATAATCTTTTTTCAAAATTTCTCCTTTTGTGAAAAGTGCTTCTATTATAATAATATTTTGCCTGTATATGGCTCAGACCTCTGTACAGAAGCTCAACTAGAATTTTTGAAACATATAACTTAGAAGTGGGTTTATCCATGTTTTACGACAACAGAGGGGAGAAATTTCAAGAAAAAACGCCGATGATTATTTCAATGGGTTGTAACTCTGAAAGTAATGTGAATTTTTTTTAAAAAAAAAGTTCAGACTCTTTGGAGAAGTCTTTACTTGATATAAGCACACACACAAAATATTATTATTTTAGAAACATTTTTTATAAAAGGAGAACATTTTGAAAAAGGTTATTCTAAGTTACTTTTTTGCCAAAATATTGTATCTAAATAATTTTTGGTCAAAATGTTACTTAAAACAATTTTATACATGTATTCTAATCTAAGTGTCACTAAATATCATGAAAATTATCTATTTATGCGCTTTTTTTAAAATCATGGTTCCGAACGTAGTCGGATACCTAAAGGATATATCACATTTCACGTTACTTGCGTATTATCGCAACAATCGCCAACTCTATTAATAACTCGCCAATTTGGCAACCCCGATTTCCTATGTGTCGCACACGCTGAATTGACAACCGTGGGCTTCGTTTCACATAATGTCGCCAATAGGTTGCGATAATATGTAAGTGCCCATTTCACTTTCATTATGCATATAAATATATATGTATATTTATGTTATTGTGAACAACGTTTGGTGAAAACATTGTCGTTTTGTATGCATGGAATCAGGTACGTTTTAAGGTATGGGCCGCCGAGCCCAGGGCCTCTCTCTCAATAAGATCATGCCCAAATTTTTTTAACGCAAATTTTTTCCGACATATTTTTTTAAAACAATTTGAACTCAGCCAATTGGCAATGGTGGAAAAACTGCATTATTATGTTAGGTCCTTGTCTAGTTAGCCCTACTACTATGCACCATCATTACTCATTCATTAGAAAGGTGGCAGTCGGTCATGTCGGTTTGTGTGAGATTGTGTTTCACGCAATTTTTTTTAAGGGTTACCCTTTTTTGAGATTTGGCAAAACATGCATTCTGTTTGGTACAAAGGAGCCTACTTTTGGAAAGGGGTCCAGGACCTCAAGAAGTCTTGAGATACCATAGGGGGATAGCAAATTGGGGAAATATCAGTAAGTGTTTTTGGGGGAATAAATTTTTTTTTTATGTTGAAAAATGTAAGTCATATAAATTAATAATAAAAGAAAAATGTGTGGATTGATATTTTTTCTTGAAGATTGAATTTCGAAAAACATGATGAATATATTGATGCAATTGAATGCATTGATTCTCTATGTATTCGCTTGAATTCCTTCTTTTTTCCCCTCTTATTTTAATCAAATGAAAACCTTTTAATTCTTTTTCTCAACTAAACCAGAGGATAAATAAAACCTCAAAGAACTATAAAATTACGTATATAGAATTTAAATTTTAACCGATAACTACTTACCTTACTCCCAAATCTAAGTTTCTGTGCTTGAATGTATGTATAAAGTCAAATTACAGAGTACTCGCAGATGTTGTGTCATTTCTTAAAGTATCGCTACCAAAAATAATATTTTGGTTCATTATAATCTGATGCCCAGGAGATTCGATGTGCTTATTAATTATAGATGTTTGCTTGGCTACTTATATTATGTATACACTTGCATAACGTAAATAACCAAGACTTTTGTTATCTACGACATTATTTAAATATTGATATCCTATTTGCTCAAACTTCAATCCTTGCGAAAGGTGATTAGGATAAAGGAATTATTAATGCGGCTGTATATAATTAGATCTGTATTGATTTTATCCTGTACTTTTTCATGTAAGCAGGTCATAAATTGTTAATTTACAAGATTACAAACGTACTGAATTCCTTATTAAGTCTGTATTATTTCCTGTTTATTGTTGGATACTATTTACACATGTTATCAATCGTACTTTAAATGGTTCAACATGTTAAGGTTATCAAAAATGTGTATTTAAGATTCGATATTAGAAAGACCCGAACGATAAAGATTATCTTCTTTGAATCTGTTTACCGATTTCGAGATCAAATTTGCCCAAATAACCCCCGAAACAATTGAACAAGTTAACAAACACCTTTATATTTTTGTTTGCCATATCACACCCTAAGTTTCTGGATCCAAACAAAACACCATGAAGCGGCCGGAACCGGTACGAAGCGGATTTGGAGGAAAATTGTTTTTCATTTTTCATCATTATCGAGTAGTCGCTGGCAACAGTCCATGATCATCTGTAATAGAATCCTAAGTAGGACTCTTTTATTCGAATCCACATTTGGATAACGATACTGGTGGAGGATATGAATATGCCCTTTCGCCTAAATACTATGTCCTCTGAAAGATTAGCAAAACAATGCCCAAATGGTTGTCACTTTGAATAGTTCCATAATTTACACGCACACTTTGAGAATTCCGAGTTATAAGGATAAAGAACAAGCCCACGCAAGTGCTTGCTTGACTTGTTAATAATGGAATTAGATTTTCATATTTGAGATAGGCCGTAGATGGTGTTTTTTTCAAGAGGGATGATTTGGGAAAGGTTTCAAGTTTTAAACGAAACAAAACACATTCTTTAAGTACTCGAAGCGTAATGGAGCATATCTACCCCAATAAAAGCGTGAAGAACGATTAAGCTTCCGTTAAAGGTTAAATTTAACTTGTTAAAAATTTTATGAGATGAAGAATGCGTGCTAACATAGACTGTTTGATTATTTTAAATTCGTATTAGGGATGGATTTCTCTGAGCAGTACTTAACGCTGATAAATGCTACAATTACGAAAATTGTTAATATCTTTCGTATGGTCTGCTTTCTGTATTGGTTGAAATAATGCTTAAACATTTAACGAAGTTTAATGTATAATTTGGCTTTGTATAAGTCGTTATTTTCGAGTTTTATTTGAGTATTTTTTTTTCTTAAATATATTTCTCTGCTTCAAAGTTTGGTTTTACTAAATCTCTATATATGTGATTCTATGGGGATGGCTCATTCTGTTTAGCTCTTTATTTAACAGAGGAAAAATGCAAAAGAGATTTTTAAAATTCATTTGACGACATAGCTCGAAAATTTCAATTTCTTAATGACATCTTATTTTATCTACAACATCATACACACGCACATATTTGCTCCCTTTATAAAAACAAGTAATATAAAAAAAAATTAAGTCAATTCTACTTAGATCAACAAAGAAAAATTTTATGTTGGCTACTTTTTATTAAATAGTTACAATTAATATAAATATGTAGACACATATGACAGAATCACAGCATTAAGTGGTAATTAATTTTTATTATTATCATTAAAGTATCGTATTGTGCATCCAAAACAATCGTGTCTATAAAATTTCAGTTCAACTGAATGCTTTAAAACGTGAGAAAAAATCCTTGTCAAGTTTTGACACAAGTCGCCAGAAATGATGCCAACTTGGCTGTATTTGTAATTCTTTAAATAATTAGTTTTAATCAATTAATTT
Organism: Trichonephila inaurata madagascariensis; assembly: GCA_019973955.1. Classification (NCBI taxonomy): domain Eukaryota; kingdom Metazoa; phylum Arthropoda; class Arachnida; order Araneae; family Nephilidae; genus Trichonephila; species Trichonephila inaurata. The sequence goes on along the minus strand of BMAV01016272.1, from coordinate 103,872 downwards.
TTATATTATAAATAATTACTAGTATCGTCATCCAAAATAATCATGTATATAAAATTTCAGCTCAATGGAGCTCTTTAAAATGTATTTATTAACGATTGAAAATTCCACCAAGATAAGTAAATATATAGAGAGTGTGAGCTAATAGTAGGAATTGAAAAAAGGTAAATTCATTTATTTAATAATAATCAGAAAACTTGTATTTTATTAATGTGAAATATACCCATTTTTTGGTAGCATAGTTATAGATGAATTTAAATAACTGGCTTTTTTTAATCCTTGTAAAGTACACTATAATTATATATTCATTTACTCTTGCGTCTCTGTTTACATTTCCATATCACTGAAAAGGAACTTCACGAAAAGCAAGAAGAAACCGGCAATGCGTGATGCGTTATCAACAAACTTAAGTGTTAGCCGCCAATTCACCATGGTGGCTAACTGTCACTGTCAAATGCCATTAGATATAGTTGCAAAAGTAGCTACGAAAACGCTAAACTCAGAAGAAATATCACTAAAAAAATAGTTGCCGATTTTTTTAAAAAAGAAGGAATTGTGATTCCATATATCATAATACGTTTTGTTACTCGTCATTTTTGATAGTGAATCTTCATAAAACTATTAATGTACCAATTTTTCTAGGGTCCATCTAAGATTGTACACGCACCACCGGTTGGTGACCGCTGCTTTAGAGGCCCTAATCATGTAAAGCATTTGATTCTCCCGTGTATTTGTAACTCAAAATATTAACAATATATAAGCCGTAAAATATATGTCTTTACTTATTGACTTTATTTTTAAAATGAAATAAGAAATGTAAAAAAAACGTTTTTGCACGAAATGTAACTTACATTCGCTAAGTTATTTGTATTTAATTTAACTTAAATTATAGTTTTATTTTTAAAATCATATTTCATGTCCCTGTTATACTTGTGAAATGTAGCAGACTTTGTAACACACCTACCTTTAAATGTAGAACACCTATTGTTTTTGAAAGCACTACTTTGTTTTTAAATTACGTTCCTTGATACTCATCCATTTATTTATGTTGTGTATTTTGGTTTTATATTACTTAAATAATTTGCTATAAACGTTAGAATAAAAGTAAAGTAATAACCGTGTTTTATATTTTATTAGTGCTCTATACAAATAAAACTTTCATCACATATTTTTTCATGCGCTTTTTCTATAAATTTTTTGAGGTAGTTTTTGAAATTTTCCCTACTACCTTAAGAAAAGTTTTAAAATGTGCGATAGACATGAAATTGCTATTACAATGTGTTTAATTTTTATATGTCTATGCTCTCCATTGGATTTCAAAGATATATATGAAAATCTCTTATACATCTTCGGTAAACGTGGATGTGTTAAAATAAAAAAAAATTATTTAATATTTTATATTTGCGACGATTTTAGTGAAGGGCTGTATAAAAGTGAAAGCCCTTATGCATCAGTTTACCGTTAAGAGACATGTTTTATAAAACTAAAAATTAATTAAAAAATTATTTGTAAGTTATCGAAATTTAAATTGAGAATGGTTTGCTTGTTAATGATATAATTTTTTTAATGAAATCACTGAGAATTTTTATGTAATTATTTTTTTTAACAATCAATTTTAGAAAACTTGGATTGGTATCAAAAAAGTTAGAAACGCATTTGAGAGAAAAAATTACATCGCAATAAAAAAAAATTATCTAATTAACTGAAAAACAAAAGAAAAAGGAAAAACTTCTTTAACTCTTTGTATAAAAGTTTTGTTTCTGAAACATTCGCAGCTGCAGGGGAAGGTTATTAACAAAAGAAGTTTAATAAGTATCTCTTGTTTTCGTAAGAATCTTGAAGGTTAAAAGATCAAATGTGTTTAGATAATTTCTTTCGAATAAACTCTTTTAAATTGTAAGAACAATATCACAATTAAATTTATTAGATAATATTAGTTTATTTATCAAATTATTATATAATTAGAATGCATAATAATTATTATTTATTTATCCAACGCCCTTGCTTGGTTCTTGACATCGAGTCCAGTGCATCGGTCGCCATTGGTCCGTTGGTAGGTGGTCGCCATCCATTCTGGCATGGTCGTGGAGTGGGCAGGCCTCGTCAGCAGCCAGGTCAAGCCAGTGGAGGTATACTCCCAAAAAGTCATGTCCTGTGGTTAGGCGAAAGCGCGCAACAGCCTCGGCTCTCTCCAAGTGCCTCGGATTGGACCTACAGTAGCCAGAGTTTCCTATGGCTTTCCAAGGCACTTGGTTTTTGGGGCCGCGATAATCTATATGTCAATGTGAATGTGAAAATAATGCTATTTGCTATTCTGAGTCAAGGGGACTTCCGGTTGAAACGCGACTCGGCTCCTTGTTTGGCTTTTTGGTTGGGTCCCTCATTGCCGGGATCCCAACATGACTTGGAACCCACTGTAAGGCCACAGTTCAGCCATATGAAATATAATTATTAATTTAGTAAATATAATTAAAATTATGAACAAAATATTATTATTTTTTAAATCTGTTGGAAATACAAAATCACTTGAAAATAAAAACGTTATTACCTGTTTACGCTCCTAAAAAATATGAAGAATTGCTGCTTAGGTTTTTTTAATAAAGATATATGAAGTGAAATAAAAAACACCAATATAAATTGTGTCAAGTCATTTTCTTCCAAAAGAGAATGATTTCTTCAGGGTCGTTTCAACCCTCCTTTTATTCACCCTACATTCGGAACCGGGATTTTAAAAAAGCGCATAAATAGATAATTTTCATGATATTTAGTGTCACTTAGATTAGAATACATGTATAAAATTGTTTTAAGGACATTCTGACAAAAAAAATTATTTAAAAACAATATTTTGGCAAAAAAGTAACTTAGAATAACCTTTTTTCAAAATGTTCTCCTTTTATAAAAAATGGTTCTAAAATTATAATATTTTGTGTGTGCTTATATAAAGTGAAGACTTCTCCAGAGAGTCTGAACTATTTTTTTTTTTGAAAAATTCACATTACTTTCAGAGTTACAACCCATTGAAATAATTATCGGCGTTTTTTTCTTAAAATTTCTCCCATCTGTTGTAAAACATGGATCAACCCACTTCTAAGTTATATATTTCAAAAATTCTAGTTGAGCCTCTGTACAGAGGTCTGAGCTATATACAGGCAAAATATTATTATAATAGAAGCATTTTTCACACAAGGAATATTTTGAAAATAGCCATTCTATGTTCATTTTTCGTCAAAAATATTGTACTTAAATAATTTTTTATTGTAATACTATTCTTAAAACAATTTTATATATATTTTCTAATCTATGACACTAAATATCATAAATATTATCCAGTTATACGCTTTTGCAAAATCATGGTTCCGAACGTAGTCGGATACCTTAAGTATGTCATAAAATAAGAAATGCGCTTGTGTCATTTTTGTTGAGGATGAATCCTTGCTGCAGTGTTATCTCATGTCTGTTTCATGAATGTTCCCGAATTCGTGTATGCAAAAAAGAAAACATTGCCGGAAATGACTGTCAGACGCTTGAATCCTTTAAAATTTTTCAAAACTTCTTTAATTTTAGAGTTATTCTAAGGTTTTATAATGAATTTATGTATATTTTTCTGTGACCTTCGTATATTTCAAGCAATATATAATTTTCTTCTTTCGCTGTTTTTATTCAAAACACATTACATAAGAGATTTATGACCATTTCGGTTGATCTATACTGATTGATTGTTTGTTAATTCCTGCTTGAAAATTCAATCACTCTGAAGATTTTTTTTTTTTTCATTTATGTTGAATCGCCGAGGAAAACAAAAAGAGAATAAACGGCAAATTCCATATGTAACGCCACTAAAAGCGTGTTTTGTTCATGACGCATCAATAGAATAAAATTTTGATTGTTCGAAAGAAAATAAACTCAACGACCGAAGTCATTCTTTTTAACACAATTCAAAGAGAAGACTCATCTCAGCTGGCTCTTGAAATCTCAAACATTGCGTAAGAGATTTTTTGTTTTAAAATCAATGTTTGTTTTCAAATGTTTTTAAATAATGTTCTCTTTTAAAATTAGGTACTCAACAATTATTTATTTAACGGTTTTATAAAACTCTCTTATTTGGACATTTAATACATATTACATAGGTAGTATCTTGATGGAATACATTTATTATATAAATATTGCTCTACATTCTTGTTACTAATAGTTTTGCTATAAAATGGGTGATCAAGGTCATCGGCTAGAACGAATGTACTTATATTTATGTCCAATATTACGAGTTATGTGTCTGTGTTTACGAGGTATAATTCTCAGTGTCGCTCTACGCCAAGGGTGTCAAACTCGAGGCCACTCGAGACTTTGAACATTTTTACGGCCTAGCCAGTATATCGGCACTCAATAATATATAAATAAGTATCAAAATTTCTACCGAAATAGCTAAGAAAGTGGCACAGAAAAGATATCAAGTGTCAGGACGTAAATATTAAACTTTTCTTGTTCTTTTATATATGCTTATTATAATGTATATTCGAAATAAACCTACGTTTCTATGAATATTGCTTTTTTTTTCGGTCCACCTAAAGTTAAGCCTTGTTTGTTTGACCTGCTAGTCTTCTTTTTTGAGTGTTTTACATATCCTTGCTCTACACTAAGTGTCTTCAACCCGTGGCGGCCGCGGTAGCCGAGTGGTATCGGATCGTGGCATGCCTTGTCACGAGTTCGAGCCCAGTACCACTAAAGACCCGCCGTGTAGGGCAGCGATGCACGTTAAATCTGTCGAGAGCTGAAACGTCCTCCCGTTGGTGTGATGGTAGTTAGGAGAGGGGGTGCCAGCTCAGGTGTCGTCCACGTCACTTTGACCATGGTTCAAAATTACGCGGTCCGTCGCCAAAAGCCCTCGTGTAGCTGAAATTGCAGTGTGTACGTTAATATTCAATCAATCAATCAACCCGTGGCCCACCAAAGGCATTTTAGTGGTCCCTTATTTGAGTTTGAGGCAATTTTTTTAAAAAGCCTTATCTGCTTTTGTTATAAAAAACGCCATTTTTTCTGTTGAACTTGATGTTTAAAAACATTTCACTGATGTGTTTGATATCAATTTGAGATAAAATTTTCTGGAAATGACGTATTTTTCAAAAATTTCACTGTATTTTAAATAATTTTTAAATATAAAAAAAAATCTGACTATGCATAAAATCGCAGAAATTTTCAGGAAAAAGTGGGAGGGGGGACTCTCTTATCTTTAACATTAACAGGTTTGCAGAGTACATTAATTTGACTTCCACTTAACTTTTTTGAAATATACAAATCTGTAAACGCAATCTCTTCCCTTAGTATCAGTTTTAGTCTTGTAAGACAAACCTCCCCTTTTTTTTATACAAATTTCCTAACTACGATATTTTTTGACAGTCGTGTGGCCTGCTGATCACTGTGAATTTATTGATGTGGCCCTCGAGCGTGAAGGGTTGTAGACCCCTACTTAACACCATACTACATTACTCTACACCACTGACACTACTTTACACCTACAAATTTGTCCATTTTTGAGTGGATGAAAGTTGATAATTATGAAATAGATTTTATTGAACTAACATATTCAAAATGTATGGAATTACGAAGACATCTGGAAAATAAATCTATCGATAAACGAACAGCTATTTTAAATTGTTGGTGGCGTGTATGTCATTGTTGGAAGAATTAATTATCTGAAGAAAATTGCATGTACTCTACTTTCGCTTTTGCTTCTGCATAGTGTACACAAGAAATGGGGTTGGGGGTTCAATCCCCTCTTAACTAACGTTTCTAATCTTAACCATAAAAATTACCCCTCGGTGCTTTCGTCCACGTGTTTTTCAGAATGTACCTCCCCCCCCCCGAGTGGCGTAGTACATCACGTGAGAAGGCCCGAAGCCTGACTGAGGCCAAGTACACATTTAACCAAATTGTGTAATGTCACATAATGTTACGATTTTGCAAACCTTTGTAAGATCCAGCTTGGGGCCCAAAACCTGACTTTGCTGGAGGGCCCTGATATTCTCCGTTATGCCACTTCCACTCCCACCCCTTCCCCATGAAAGAGGTCTGTGTACGCTACTGGTTCTACATATTTATGTGAACAAGTCTTTTCTCGTGTGAAAAATATTTTGAGTCTGAAAAAAATTGTTGAATGTCAGAATCGCCGTCAAATTGAAAATCACATTATACTGATATTGCAATATTAAGTAGAGCTTTCAGGGACGCTTCACATTACAATTTCAGTATTTTGTTTAACCATATTGTTGAAATACTTATTTTTATGTTGTTTATTTCTTATTTTATTATAAAGATTCTTAAAAAAGATGCACAATACATAACATATATATATATACAACTAATTTTTTTTTTGTTTATGTTGAATGAATAGAGTAATATTTTATGTTGGCTTATTCTTATGCTAATAAATAGCTTTAAATGAAACAAAATATGTATTAAAACTGTGAATCTATATTCTTAACTTTTCTATTTCCTAACTCTGCACGGATTTCGCCTGGAATCGAATTGTTTTAAGTATTTCCTTCTGTGCGGCATCCTGTTTCATACTAATATATTGGTTTCGCACGCCACAGCTACAGTCGCCTACCGTTGCTGAATACAATGATGTATTTTCAGTGGCGTAACGGAGAATATTAGCCCTCCCCCGCAAAAAGGCAGGTTTTGGGTCCCAAGCAGGATCTTATAAAGGGTACGTACTTAGCGTCAGTCAAGCTTTGGGCCCCATAGTACCCTGCCGAGTTGCGGGGTGTGCGTTACGCCACTGTGTATTTTTGTAAAAAATAAACCACATCTTAATAAAAACAGAATTAAATGTGTTATATCACTACCAGTCGTCAATTAGTACTTATTATTCAATTAACAGCAAAAATGCATTCTATAAATAGGTCATATTTTTAGAAAGAAGTTTGACGGAATAACATATTATAAAGTAATGCACACAAAATGTAATAAGATAATTATGATTTAGGTGTAACATTTTGTGCAAGAAAATGCATGTTTATTTCTTACATCTGGATAAACTTAGTTTTGTTTTAATTTCGAAAAATCGTGTCACAGATAAGCCCAAAACTATCATTGGGCTATTGGGTTGCAGCGATTCGCTCCTTGGAAATTTATCATTGCCCTCATTTCCATGCCGTTTGACATTGACGCTGTTTCGTTGCGAGTAACGAGATTTTTGTTTTCTTCAACATTGTGAGCCTTTTCGCCATAGACTTTCGTTTTGAGATAGCTCTGGAGGAAATAATCACATGTTTTGTTGGCTCCAACTGGGGAAGGTTATCATTTTTTAGAGTAAATTTGCCGGAAAACATTTTCCGGCTCTGATTAGCTTTTCCCCCTCTTGATATTATCGTCGACTCGGTCTATCTCTAATGGGCAGTCTGCCTTAAAGATTTACAGAACTCTGATTTTGATGTTAAGGCTACACGCAAGAAAATAACATCAATGCCAACCGACATGGAATTGAGGGCAGCGAATGGATGGAGTAACACTTAATAAATGATGATTGTCGGCTATCGGGCACACACTGTTGGGGCTAAGATGAATTAACGCGTATCGTAGGGTTGTATGCCTATTTGCGGTTTTATTATTGTATTTAAATTAAGTGTGTTTATACTGCTTGAATTTTATTGTTATTCCGTTTTCTATAATTTGATTATTTTTTGTATGATTATTGGCTTCTTTTCTTTTTTTTTGTTGCTTAAAAACACAGCTAAAAATATCTTTTTCTTTAATGTATTTTATAGTATTTGCTTATGATGTTTTCGAACTGGAATTGCCAAATAAAACATTGTTTCAAATAGTCCTCTTTGGAAGAAGCAGTTTCAGAGTTTTATAGTTGGCATTATACTTGAATAGTGCTCTTTGATACACACTCAGTGACGCACACAAGGGGGTGTCCTAGGGGTCCGGACCCCCTCAAAAGCCCATTATTTTTTTTCCGATTGATTATAGTTCTAAGTATATAGGACGTAAAATTTAACTATGTGTTTTTTATTAATGATTTATTAATTAATGCTAATTATATTTATTCAATATTTAATTTTTTACTGTTTTTTGTTCCTGAAAATCGACAAAATCAAAAGGAAGGTGATACAAGAATAGTGGACTTTCGTCCCTGGACACCCCCCTTGAAAAATTCCTGTGTGCGCTACTGTACACACTGAATTAGCTTCAAAAGACTTGCTTCACTGTATTTGTCGTGGTAGCTTAATGGTTACAGTCACGAACCGTAAGTCGTGTCGCTGGTTTGAATCCTGGTACCAACTAAAGACCCACTGTGTAGAGGCGGCCGATGCTCGTTAAATCTGTCGAGGCTCGATGTCTTCCCGTCGGTGTGGTGGGATAATTAGGAGAGGAAGACCGCTCAGGTGTCGTCCTCGTCACTTGCTTGAGGTATGTCTCCGCTAGCCCTCGTGTTGCTTTATAGTGCGACGTTAATATAACTCTCTCTCCTCACTTGCTGTATTGGATAATTTTTGTAATTTTCCCCATAACTCTCATGTTTATTATGACTGTATTATTACTCTGCAAAAACAAATATGGTGTTTTATAGTTAAATATTTTTGGTATATCTGACTAATGTTGCGATTTTTTTTTTACGAATTGCTTAGAATTTTGTTTTGGTCTAGCCATTACCCGTTTACTTCATTGATGATGTCGCATGATTATACATTGTATTTAAGTTATAAATATTTAAGTCCTGACATTAAGCTTTTGATTGTATTCAAAAACATTCTTATAATCCACGTCACTTGGTTTAAAAGGGGAAAATCTTGAATTTCTCAAACGGAAGTATAATTATCTTTTACGCCTCTTTGCCTCCTGCTATTGAGTCGATTTCCACAGAACCCATTTTTAGCGGATCTCTAATTACACAGACTTACTAAATTTAAAGCCTGTAGGTTTTATAACTCAAAAACCGGGTTCTTTTAATCTATGCGTCCCCGCAACCTCCTATGAGAATCTTATTTCCGTAAAACGCTCTCTTAGTGGATCTGTACTCCACAAAAGAAACATGCTTACCAAATTTCAAGTCTATTGAGAGATCTAAGAATTCCGAAGATCTCATGATGAGGGAGTGAGTCGCTTTTCTCGTGTATATAGATCAGTGACGTAACGTGCACCCCCGCATTGTGGGGCTCAGGAGCTCTAAACTGTAGGGCTAATATTCTCCGTTCCGCCACTAAAATAGATACTATCAAAGTGTAATTAATATTAATGAATGTTTTAAATCTGAAAAAAATATTAGATACGTTTGCCTTGTGTTATTGTACGTTTAGAACTGGTATACCTGAACCGGGTTTTTATTTCTTCGCGCTTAACTGTTTAGTTAAGCTTGCATGATTGTCTCAAAATATTTTGAACTGAAACAGGTATTGATCGTAATCAAAAAACAAAACATGCGTCACATTCCGCCTGATTCAATCCACTTGAGGCAGTAAAACGAGACAACACTGCTTTCTCGTATAAAAGATGACGTCAGTCTTGTGTTCGAATTCAACTTTGTTTCAGCTGTAACATCTACGATGTATGGCATTTTGTTAACTTAAGGTATCCGACTACGTTCGGAAACGGGATTTTAAAAAAGTGCATAAATGGATAATTTTCATGATATTTAGTATCACTTAGATTAGAATACATGTATGAAATTATTTTAGGACATTTTGACAAAAAAAAAATTATTTAAGTACAATATTTCGCCAAAAATTAACTTAGAATAATCTTTTTCAAAATGTTCTCCTTTTGTAAAAAATGCTTCTATTATAATAATATTTTGCCTGTAATAGCTCAGACCTCTGTACAGAGGTTCAGCTATGAATTTTGAAAAATTCACATTATTTTCAGAGTTACAACCCATTGAAATAATTATCGGCGTTTTTTTCTTAAAATTTCTCCTCTCTGTTGTCGTAAAACATGGATAAACCCACTTCTAAGTTATATATTTTAAACATTCTAGTTGAGTCTCTGTACAGAGGTCTGAGCTATGGACAGGCAAAATATTATTATAATAGAAGCATTTTTCACAAAAGGAGAATATTTTGAAAAGTTTTCATTCTATGTTCATTTTTTGTCAAAATATTGTACTTAAATAATTTTTTTTGTCATAATGTCCTTATAAAACAATTTTATACATGTATTCTAATCTAAGTGACACTAAATATCATAAATATTATCCATTTACACGCTTTTGCAAAATTACGGTTTCGAACATAGTCGGATACCTTAAGAATGTTTTCCGAGGAAAAATTATTTTAATGCAACAATTATAATATTTTGCCTACATATAGCTAAGACCTTTTCAGTGCAGAGCAGCCGGAACTAGAATTTTTGAAAAATTCTCGTTATTTTCAGAGTAACCATCTATTGAAATAATAACGGCTATTTTTGTGTTAAAATTTCTCTACTCTGTTATAATAAAATATGAATATAAATCCACTTCTAAATTAAACATTTCAGAAATCTTAGTTCAACCCCAGTATAGATTTCTTAGACATTTATCATTATTACAGAAGCATTTTCCATGAAAAGGAGAATGGGGAAATATTATTCTTTCTTCATTTTTTGTCGAAAAAAAAAATTGCATTTAAACAGTTTTTTCTTGTAAGAATATTCTTACAACAATTTTGTATCTAAATCAAATGACACTGAATACAAAAAAAAATTATTTATGTATACACTTTTTCAAAATCACGGCTCCTAATGTAATTAGTCACCTAACTGTTCTGTTTATTACCAAGTAATGAAATTAGAAGCATTAACGTATATGTACGTTGTTTATCGGACATATGAATAATTTCTACTTTCCTGAATCATATTTACGCACGTCTTTTCCGTTTCAGGAAATGCAGTTAAGCTCGCAGTTACAGCGCGTGCTACCGAATCGAGCTGTTAATTATATTTCTTATGAAAACTTTTTCACTTGCTCAATTTTTCGGAGAACAGTCGATTATTCTTGGATGTGATGTCAGAGTTTTGACAGTTGTGCTTACAATTGATGAAACTGTCTCAATTATAGAAATAAATAATAACCTTCACGGGATCAACTCTTCTGTTATCTATAGTGATACATTTTTGAATGCGCATTTTTTTATTGTCATTAAGTAATTATTCTGATTAATCCATTTCTAAAAATCACACTATATTGAGGTGCGAATTTTTTTTCTTTGTACAAAAGCTGCACTTATACCTAATTCTATAACGTTCAAGAAACTAAAGAAATGATTCACGCGGTTTCTATAGGGATAAATACCTTACATTTATCCCGATTAAAAAGGGCTTATAATTATAAAGAAAGCTCAGAAAAAGAATCGATCATTCTCTTATTGTAGTTTAATAGAAAAGTTGAGAGTTTTACGAATTATTAATTCTAAAAATCAAATGACACTTCCAATATTTAAAGTAAAAAAAGAAAAGAAAACAATATCTCTTGTTTGAAAAAGAACTATTTTTTTTATTTTTACTTTCTACGTTTCCTTTTTTGGTATTGGATGAGTGACAGCAGCAGCCATGAACTCGTGGCCGTGTGTCATGAGTTCCAGCCCTAGTGCCACTGAAGACCCGTTGTGACGTTTTCGCGTTACACAGCTAAAAAAAATCGGCTTCCTTTTGTGGATAGAAAAACACCGTTCCTATCCACATGTGCATCTGGCATCGCCCCGGCAACCTATGACCGTGAGAAAACCCAACGGCTGGACACTAGCGAGCCGGAAACTCCAAGTGTTATTCAAGGTGTCAGAAAGAAACCGCCCCCATTCCAAGACCATGGAGTGGAGTGGGAATTCTGTGAAAAACACCAAAAACGGTTGTGTTGCCTCCCTCCTCCCCTCACAAATAACATTCTGAAATACTCAATATTGTGAACAACTTCAAAATTAATGTAATTACTGTAATTAATAGCTGTGACGTAAATAAACCAAATATTTAATTTCCTAAGTCTCTCGTTACCTTTAATTTTCTCAAATGTCACAAGATGGAAGGGGCTCATGCATATTAAATCTGTCTCTCGCTCGGCTCAATCACTTGATAGAGGTTCAAAATTACCTGGTCCGTCGCCAATAGCCCTCGTATTGCTTTATAATGCGACGTTCATAAACACTCATTCGCTCCCTTAATATTTGATGGTTTTATTTCTAAAGTCTTTGTCTCTCTCTTCCTATTGATATTTAGCTGAGGGAATTTTTTATAAATCATATTTATTTGAACTTCTTAATAATTATTCCATGCTTTTGATTATTCTGTAAATATCTAGTTATTCATATTACTACTTTATAATATTTTCATCCTATCTGTATTTTATGTTTGCATAATTTATAACAAAAGCAATTAATATATTGCTACAGTGTTATAAAAAGTCTCTTGTGAAATAAATCGCGCTTTTGAAATGCATTCATTTCCGAATGTTATATTAATTGGAATCTAAAAAAAATTTGTGATACAGTTAAATACGTTTAACGTGAAAACGCGTAAGAACTATCGGTTACAACAGTCCTCACAAGCTACTATGCATTTGCATGCATTCTTTTTCTCTTAACACGAAACGAAAATCGTTTAACACGAAAAGATTTATCTTCTGGGAATAAACAAAATACGGAAAAGGTATACGGAAATTAGGCTAGATTTAAGAAGGGTGGGAAATGAAAGAGGTCATTTCACCTCTTTCTTAGAAAGAAAGTTAACTTGGCTTTGAAATACCTCGGAAAAACCCGTGACACGAGCCAATTTTGTTTATCTAAGCTACTTTCACCTCCATCCCTTTAAACGCCACATAAAATCAACTATCTCTCATCAAGTTAGCTTTGAAATTCGGTGACGAATACATCAGTGTGAGTAAAAACCAGTGAGTTTGGTTCGCATTATTTTTTCTATTTTAAAATTGTTTTGCAAGCACAATGGAAAAGAGCTCTGGGGGAAAACAAACTGCTATTTTGCATAAAATGAAGTTGGAGATTTTTAAGGCTGTTGATCAAAAACAGAAGACTAAAACGGAATTCTGTAAAGGTTTTGTTATTGCTAACTCTACTTTATCAACAATAATTAAAAAAAGAGAACAAATTACGTAAATGTTTGTATGGTTTTTATTAAATACATTCATATGCTCATATCTCTGTAGATAAAACATACTCAATAAATTAAATTTTGTTTGCTATATGTTTTTTTCTAACATTCTTTTACACGAAAAAAGTATTTGAATCCCCATCAGTTTTGTGTTAAACAATTTTCACTGTACTTAATAAAAACATAAAATTTTAATAATATGATTTATTAATAACAAATTCACATAATTCTTCATAAATTTAGAATACAAAAATTAATGGAAAAGAGTGTGTGTGATATTATTCAGTAATTAATAAGTATTGCAGTTTTATATTTAAAAAAAAACGGTTACTTGTATTAAGATCCGAATTTACGAACTTCCCTCCTAGCAACAACGCCCCAAACAAAGAAGAAAAAATAAAAATCCTCCACTTTGCTTAAATAGATGCGGAAATTTAAAACCCTTCTCGAATTTGTAGCAAAGAATTCCGTCGACACTTTCACTTTATTATTCAAGGAGATACTCAAGCGGTCATTCATTGAATACTGCAAAAAAAAAAAATTGATGCAAGAAAAGAGAAATAAAAAATGAGTCACTTAACTTGTTATTCCTAGAAACTTAGATAGATCTCATAAAAAAAAAATATAAAAAATTCCCATTTTTTCATGTAAAAAAAGCCTTTTTTAAGAGGAAAATCTTCCCCAATTTCCGAATCTTTTGTGTGAAGATGTTTAAAATCAAAGTGGGAGGGAAACACAACAGAAATGGAGATATATAGAGACACAGCTCATATTAAAAAGGATACCGCGTCCATTAGAAGGGATGCTTAAAAAGTCATCAGCTCCACTGTTTCCTCTTTGTTAGGGTGACGTCAGAGAAGCAAATTACCCCTTTCAACACCGCATATATTTGATCGCAAGCTTCATTGGCTCGATTGCTGCTGTACCTCCCCTCCCCCCTGACCGTTCACACTATCACTATGCAACAAGAACTTACCTTAGGAACTGTTTGAGAATTATTGACAATCTTGTCGGACTCCAAACCAGCTGATAAGACGTCCGTTCAGTCTTCCAAAAGTCTTGAGAAGCAACAGGTAATTGATATTGCTAACCGTGCCCTGTATGCTTACTTTTCTTCAAAACAGATGAGAACTGTAGTTTGTATGTAATTATTTGGTTTAACTGTTATTTTTGAATACTTAAATGTATGTAGTTTTCAACAAAGAAAGTGCAAATGCAACAAGTTGTTGAGATCCGACTTTGTCCTTTTATAATTGGTAAATTTATTAACATTTTCAGGCAATACGCAGTTGTATTTTTGTTTAAAATGTGCATTTCAGTTTTAAAATAATAGTATTAAAATTTTACTTATCTTAAACATTTATATTTCATATAGAAAAAAAAGTTTAGCTTCTGAAAGAAGTTTTTTACATTTTTAAGAATTATAGAAAATTTTAATCTTTGGTTTTGCTTTAGAGTTTCACGTTAAATTATTTAAATCAATGTTTATAATCAAGGATTTTTTTTTCTTTTTAGCATTTTAAATTGGTTTGCCAAGTTATTAATAAAACACGAATATCAGTTTTATTTTTACTCTGTTATAGTGACAAACAATTTAAATTTTTTGCGGGCATAAATATTTTTTTAGATCTACAAACTTATTTTCTTACTTAAGAATTTTGTGTGTGTGTGTGTTTACGCTGTTGTTCATTAGTTTACTCAACATAAAATAGTTTAAATCGTTTAAAATAGTTTAACTTGCAAAAAGACCCAAAGATTTCATTTTTAAAACAAATTATTTTTTAAGAAAACAAGACAACAATTATAACTTTACATGATTAGATGCGTTTATTTTTAAAATTACATAAGTTGTTTCAAAATTTTTAAAGCATTTTATTTTATGCGCATTTCCAACAACTTCTACTAAATAATAAAGAAATATTTCAATTAAAAATGCATTTCGGTAAAGGTATTAAATAATCCGAAAGCGGATCAAAATATTTTTGCTGCCTTAATGTCACATATACTTTCAATTGGAAATTTGAAAAGTTTTTATTTCTTGTACATTAAGTTTATAGAATCTTAATAATAAGTATTAAATATAATTCCAACTAAATAGATAAAGAATCATTAATTTTTTGTTACCTAAAATTTTTAAAAAAATTTAGTAAATAAAAATTTTTTATGACTCCAAATGTGTAATAATTTTTTTAAAAAAATTAGCCATTTTGATTACAATTCATATTTTTATAATGTCTTATTCCAATGTTATTTATAAAATTATAAGAAACTCACCTTTAGTCAATGATTTAAATAAGTGGAAAAAAATTTTCTTTCATAAATGTTTCTCCAATATTTATTTATTTTTTTTAATAAATTTAAAAATATTACACATAGAGTAATTTTAATTTTGCGTGTTTTTGCGAAAATACATAGCAAAGAAACTGAAAAATTCAAATATAATTATTTTTATTTTTAATATAAAAAATATCACATATATGAGAAACATTTTTTAAATATCTTGTACAGAATTTCAAGAGATTGTCTATTTATGTATAATTTATTAGTTAGATATACTTTTTTGGTACAGTATAAAGATTATAAATTTAACTACACTGTCAACTTTTTCAATCTATCATATATTTTGATTCCTAATGCGTATTTTGCATTGTTCTCAAAATTGCGTGTACTTTCCGAAAACTTTTCCTTAACTTTCAACGATAATTATTGATACCATCTTTTTATTCTCTATGCTTTGAAAAGAGAAAAAATAAACTTTGGTTTAGTTGATTCATTTACACACCTGAATGTCATTCAGTCATTTGTTGTTAGTCAATTAATTCATTCGTTAACAACAAACAATTCGGTTAAACGATACGATACAATTAAAATAATAATGATCGATTATATTAGTTGTTTGCTATTCATCAATTAAATTAAATTAATTTTGTTTTGTATGACAGTGTGAAATAATACGGAAGAAACATGTCTCAATTGTTTTAGAATGCTAAACGATCATAATAATGCGCGGTGCAAAAAATAATTTAAAATTTATTCCTTTGATGAAAAAGCATGATAAAAGGTAGAAAATATGAATTCTAGAATTGCTATGGTGAAGAATTGATCTTGTTTAATTTCATTTCATTATCAGCTTTTTTAAATTTTTTGAAACAGCGAAGAAGCAGCTATAAAACGTCTGTGTTAAATGTATGCTACAAGAGCATAAATTAAATGCATTATAAACTTGAAATTTCTACGTCCATTTAGAAACTGTGTGGTTTTAAGCAAGAAAAACAGGCTGAAAAATAGTTTAGTTTAGAAATCTATAGAGATATTTAAATGTATCTTTTTCTTTTGAAAGATAGGGAGGGGTCTTGAAATTTGGACTTTTTTGGAATTCGTGTTTTTGGAAGATTCGCCGGAATTTGAATAGCAAAGTGTTCTGTTCTTTTTACTAACCAGTCTGTTATTTCGTTTCCTAAAATGTCTTAATCATAGAGATCAAAGATCAAATGTGTTCTGAATCTTATCTTTAATATAACATACAATGATTAGTACTATATATACTGAGATAGCTTTAACCCTTTGGTTCGGTATCTGTGTGAGTTGACCCACATGTTTGTGTAAGAATTATCTAAAATTCATAATGTTTCCAACGCATTTGAGAAAATTTAGAATCCAGTTAATGTTCTTATTTTCAGGATCCTTCAGAGACATCGGAATCCAAAGTATGTTTATATAATTTTGCATGAAACATTTTGAATCTGTTGTATTGCATTGAATGTAGATGTAGACAGTTAAATTCTCTATCTGTATCATATAGAATTTAAAAATTAAATTAATAAGAGTATTTTTAAAAGTGCGTAGAGTTGTATTTTTGATATCCTGCAACCCCAAAAAATGTTCTGCAGCTTCTTGTGCGATACATGTAAATTATTATATTATTCTCAATACGCCTATTTTTTAACTGTGAAAGTTCATGTGTAAAAATTTGTGATACAAACGCATAAGACGTTTGCAATCTATTGTTTAAACTGTTCTTTGAATGCGTGCTCATTGAAGTTAATTACAAGGCAGCAGACGCGCCGAATTACGTTTGTGACTTAACTATCTTCCATTAAGTCCTCTTAAATCTCTTTTCCATTCCTAGCTGAGTTCTCGTATTTGCTTTCTTATGTTGGTTTGAAATATGTTTGAACAATATAACGATTTTCAAAAAAAGCATGGATAAACTCTAAGCAAAAATTTAAACTTTTCATGATTTAATATTAAGTTATATATATGAATGAATTGTAGGATTTTTTTTACATGTGAATGTTTATTTCCCTGTTTTCGTGATACTTTTGCTTTATAGTCCTATTGTCCATCGCCGCAGTCATATTTCCAACAACGAAAGTTTTTCTGAAAAGTGTTTCATTTTCTTATTTGTTTTGAATTTCCTAAGGGTATGAAACCAACCGATATTCGTTTAATTTTTTTATGTGAGTATAAACTTGGTAATTATGTAATGGATGGTCGATAACATCCATTAGTGTACGAGGGTCAGAAGGAAGATTAGACATAGTCAAAACAAACTCAATTTATTAACAATTCTCAACAACATAACAAATTTCAACAACCCAAGTTAAAAAATGCACCAATTGATAAATATGGAAGCAATAGCGAGGTAGACGAGTTACTGTAAGATTTAATTGTAAATCGGATCACTTAGTACACGTCCAAGCAATACACCTTCTAATATTGGAAGATAAGTTCTAAGTTAATCTAGTTCAAACCAACCCGAATCCAATTTAATAACTAATTGACCAAATCGTCAATCTTAATATTAATCAAATAATCTACGAAGTGCTCTCCCTAGCGTTACTTTAATCACTACTTGCTATCATGTTAGCTTCCAACTCCTGTTTCTCTGCAAAGTTGAAAGTAAATCTTTAAATACAAACCTTGATTTGAATAATTTGCGTCTTCTTCTCTGGAAAGTATTAAATAGAATAATATTTAAAGAACCATTATTTCCACAAAGGATTAGTAAGAAAAACGAGAATAGATCCGATACAATTATGCTGCAAAAACTACACGCAATAAAATCCAGACATTTGGGAAGAATACTGTTAATGAGGTGAAGATGGTGATTTTTCAATCTGTTGATTTTTCCTTACAAAATGACCGCGTGGAAGACCCGAAACCAATGAAAAAAGATTCTTTCAAAGTTTTGGTGGAAACCAATCCAACTGTAACTATTACACAGCCAGAACTTAGATGAAATCCATGAAAAATTGAAAACTATACTCCCATCACTTGTTGATCCCAATGCCCAATATTTGTCCACGATAATTCTCGGTCGCATACATCGTACAGAACAATGGGTGCTCAATTCATGTGATGTCATTAGTCACTTGATAATGACTACCACGTTTTTCTAGCCAATCAGTTCAAAAACTCGACTGACGTCATAGTCACACAAAAAAACAATCATGTGTTTCCAGTTAATCAGATCATGCACGTCGTTGTTGCCAACTTTTGCTTTCTGCAGAAACTTTCTTTTAAAAAGTATGTATTTGTCTGTAATAAAACGCACATAGGTATACAAAATGCGTTTGTATAAGAACGTTCATAAAATAATTTTTTCCCCTAACATTTGAACATCTTTAACCAATTATGAAATCTTAAATTTTATCTAAACTTTACTAATACAATAACAAGTACAATTAGTTTAATGTCTGTTTCGAATTCAATGGAAAACACGTGTTAGTGTCTTTATCACGTGGCCGTCATGAATTGGGCCCATTGCGAAATTAAATGATTTAAAATAGGAAATTTTGCAGCAGCTAGTTTATTCGCCGGATTTTTCGCCAATCGACTTTCATTTTTTAAAAATAGTATGAAAATGAAGACAGCCTGAAAAATTCCGTCATTAAGTTTTCTGATTCTAAAGATTATAATTTCTTTAAGACGGGCATCTATGCAGTAAAATCTCGTCGAGAAAGGTATATTGAAGCAAATAGGAGCATATTTTGATTAAATAAACTGCTTTTGAAAAAAAAAGATATGCAGTTTTATGTATACTTAAAAAGTCCGATATTCCATACTCACTATCCTAATATAACAAAAAAATATTGAAATCCGGAAGGTATTGCATGCTTTCCACTAATGTGCGTGCTTTAAGTACTCTTCTGATGTTCGTGCTCTTTTATTATTTCTTTTGTGGCAGCTTTAAATATCCAATTATTAAGTATTAATGTTTTCACTTCACTTTACATTTTAAATGCGTCAAAAAGACAATATTTTAAATTCCTTGGATGCGCTCACGCAGAAAGATAAAAAGAATGCAGTGCGCAAGCGAACGTGAGGAATTGGGAAATCTCGTGTCTCGGTCAATTATATTTGATTGGAATTGAACAATATTTAGGAAAAGAAGATGAATAGAAATCTAAATGTTTTTGATTGTTTGGAGTCTCGAAATCGATTTTTTTTTCATGTGAGAAGCTGAATTTGCTTAATGAATATTTATAATAGTCTTTTTTCCCTTTTCATCAAATTGATATTGTAATTTTTCATGCGAGTGCTTTTTGGAGATTTTGATGTGCTTTTTAGATGCTGTTGATTGTAAAAACGAATGAACTGTAAACTATGTGACTTGTGTAAAGAGAATATTTCAAATAAAATAGGATAACATAAACCATTTTATTTCCTTCGGGATTTTTCGCTGTTGCTATGCGGAAAGTAAATAGTAAACTTTAAAATTTCTCGTGAACAATTTATATTTAAGCCTATACTCACTTAATACAAAAAGCATGTGAAGCATCTTTTCTTTCATCCTGTATCTTTTCACAAAATTTGTTTTGTTAAAATTATGTGTAATTAATTAGTCTCGTTTGGCTCTTTTTTTTTGACTGACTGTCAAAATTCTAAATCAATAGTATTGTTAATGTCCATTAATTATATTTGTATTTATTTCGCTTGGAATGTTAGAAAAAACTTGGAGAGGATAGTTTCCAACCAAATAAATTTCACATATAGTGATATACTTTGGCAAAAAAAAAAAATGTACCGTAAAATCCGGGCGTATAACACGCACTTTTAAAATAAAAAAATAAGATCGAAATTTCTGGGTGCGCGTTTTACGCCGAGTGTTAAAATGAAATCTTTAAAAATTGAGAAAATGAACAAAGAAAAAAATTGGACTTCTAAAAATATCGAAATGACGTTTCTTTAAAAGAAATGAAATTCTTTAAGAACTTACAGGATTGTAATTTTAAAAGTATACTATTTTTTCTAAAGTTAAAAATAATACCTCGAATAAATGACATCAGACAGAAGCGCATTGCGACATTATTATCATTTAGGTGTGTGTATGTATATATATATATATATATATATATAATGAAAATAGCTTTGAACTAACCTTTCGTTTATGAGTACTAGAAAAAACGAAGTAATATTGTTTAAAACAAAGCATAGTTTTCAAGACAAGAAATGAGGTATTAAAATAAACCAATCCACGAATTCAAGACTGAGTTGATAAGTTGATTATACTTGTTGTAGATGCATTGTGTTGAAGGTATTTTTTAGATGTTAAACGTGAGGATTATTTTTTTAATTTGATTTATCACACACAAAGCCATTCAAAGAACAAATCTGTTATTAAAGAAATATGCCTCCAAACAGTGGTAACTTAATTTAGAAACAATAATTTCGTATTTTATTTATTTAAATAATAATTTGTAAAATTGAGAGCTATTATTTCATTAATAGGGAATTTAAAAACACAAATATATTGAGGGTTTTTTGAAAATTATTGCAAACTTTATGTTAGAAATCTATTACATCGAAACTGTCTCGGGTTTTCAGTCAGTCGGTGAACAAACAGCATTTGTTTTATGCTTTTATTCTGTTTTACTTTACTTTCTCATTGCTGGATACTTTTATTTATGATTCCCGTTTGCCAGTCATTATGAATGCGTGAAAGTAATATAATCCTATAGAATTTAGGTTTTTCTCACTAAATATCATTGTATTCTCACTACTGGTACTAACATCTTAAATACAACATCATGAAGGAAGCATCTACAAAACTTGCATCGTACTTTGAATTCGATAAGACATGCAAATCGTACGCTAAAGCATCATTTAAGTTGCTTCGTTAAAGAAGAACAGAGTATGTCTTTAATAATATATAAGAATTGTGTTTTCCTGTGTTGTATAGTGTGTGTGCTCGAAAAATTCACTATGTCTCGTCAAATAATACGGAAGTCGGTCAAGCTCGTTAATGATTTTGACATGAAAAGAATTGTGGTTTATCCTTCTGCGAAATTGGTGATCATATGGGGGAAATCAATCTAAAATGTGATAGATTGTAGAATCGGTGGGTGCTGGAGGGAAGATCGACGGACGTTAATAGTTTCACCAGCCGCGACTTAGCTTGTGGATAAGCAAGTTGAACGCATGGCAATGGCGGTATCCCAATACAACATACAGAACTTTAGCTCAAGACTTGGAATGTGTGTGACAATTGTTTTTATTCTGATTCTTGAGAGAGATGGATTGGATTCTAAATAAAAGCGACTTTTAATAAGCTTCCCCCCCCCTTTCTGTCCTAAGACTACTATACTACACTGGAAAGTAAGGATATGAATTAAAATTTAATACTGGTTTTTGTATAGTTGTATAAGGTTGATAATCAGTTAAAGCAAGTTGGCAACATCAGAGGCATGGTTTTGTAGACTCCCTTACTCTTGTTGTATTCTGCTTGCATGTACAGAGATAACTCTAAACTAGAGGTATGCATTATTTTTATTAATTAACGATTTGTTCTAAAGTGACCCTTGCGCCATTAAAATCATCCAACCTCTAAAAGTCGGAATTCTTTTTAGAATGTTTTCCCAGTCCATAGCAGGGAAGTGTTAGTATAAAGTGTTACTAGGAGTGGCATCCTCATCTCTTGACCATGATCCAAAAATACGAGGTCCACCATCAAGGTCTTTAATTTATCATTTGTTCATTGTATTATCTATTTAGAGGTACTTGCAGAACACACAGAACCCTGAAACCCAACGTTACAGCATGTCGAAAACACACTAGATTCTGTTCTGGCCTTGTGTTTATTATGAATGTATCTTATCGAATAATATCGCCAGTGTTCGTGTTGGCGAATACTCTGAAAGGCAATCGGTAACCTATGGTCTACATACCTGGTAAGTACCCGTTTCAATTTTGACGCATCGGTATTTGCAAGTCCTTTTGTTGATTATGAGTTCTTTTGGGTATCAATTTATAAATTAAACAGAAAAATGACTTTTGTACTGTATTATTTTTTTTTATTTAAGAAATAAAATACAGTATTATTTTCTCAATTATTATAGTGTTTCTCAATGACTCAATTCTCTTCAGATGTTGCTACGTCTGGATCGATTTTATTGCACGAGGGAATCACGAGAGCCTAATTTACGAACACACTCATTGGGTTGTTATGCGACGTATGATGTGTTATGATCGACGCCAAGGAAGTTGTCAATGAAAATCAATCTAGGATATTCTTCCTAAGAATCATCATTCAGATGATTTTTCTCCCACTTTAAAAACACAACTCTCGGCTGCTACGTAGTGAGCATTGCGAATTGTAAATTTGTCTTACATTATCCGCGTGAATGTTTAGTTACGCTTACCAAATCCAACTTTTAAGGTTTGTTACATATCTGAGGACAAAGCCCCAAGGTGTTTATTAAAACCTGTTGTTGGGTGGTTAAAATTAATTTTTGATTTCTTCTTTGTTATCTTCAACTGGCTCTTGATTGATTATCTTATATATATATAAAAAAACCTTTTTCCCAAGATTTTAAACCAAATAGAAAAAATTTTTTTTTTTAATTTTTTAATTTTAAAAAGGATCCGACGGTTCCCGGAACCGTGTTTAAAAAAAGGGCCAAAATGGAAAATTTTTCATGAAACAGATTAGTAAATGAAAAATTGTTTTGGACTTTTGGGAAAAAAAAATTTTTTAAATTTTTTGGAAAAAAATTAACTTAAAAAACCTTTTTTCAAAATATTTTTTTTTAAAAAAATGCCAATTTTTTTTGCCGTTTAATAGACCCGCAGGGCTCAACTATTTTTTAAAAAAATTCACTTTTATTTTTCCAAAGCAGCCATTTTGAAAAAATTATCGGCTTTTTTTCTAATTTCTCCCTCTGTTGTCGTAAAACATGGATAAACCCAATTTAAATTATATATTTTAAAAAAATTTTAGTTGAGCCTCCGGGGTCTGAGCTATAACAGGCAAAATATTAAATAATAGAAGTATTTTTTCACAAAAGGAGACTATTTTTAAAAAAATTAAATTTTATGTTCATTTTTTTTCAAAATAGTGTACTTAAATAATTTTTTTTTGGAATACTATTCTTAAAAAAATTTTAAATACATTTTCTAATCTAATGACACTAAATATCATAAATATTGTCCATTTTAAAACGCTTTTAAAGGGAAAGGTTTCCCAAAAATATTGGATACCCAATGTAAATTATTTTCACCCCTTTTTTTTTGGGAAGGAGCCCAGGGGTGGCGCCGTTTATGGCACCCGGGCACAATATTTTTGGGGACGCCATCTATCAATATGGTTTTTCATTTTAATTCAAAATAACAAAGTTCAAATATGAAGTATTACTAGAAAAATGAGGGGAAACCATCCGTTTTAAAAGGGGATTTTTTAAGTTCAAAAAAAAATCGGAAACTCACAAGTATTTTAAAACCCTTTATTTTACTAGCTTTAATAAACTGAATTTGTCCCCAATTTTTATTTGGGGTTTTAAACTGTTCGAAATGCAATCCCTTTTTATTGATTTCCCCAAACTAATTTTAGTATCGCTTCCAAAAAATTGTTGAAAAAGGAGAAAAATTAAACGAAAAACAGAAAGATTAACTAGCAAATATAAATAAAAATCTAGTAATGAAATTTTTTGGGAAAAATGGAATTCGATTCCCGATGCATTTAGCTTTGGAAAAACTGGCTCATGCTATTTTAACCATATTTTTATCTACCCTGCCCGAGTCAAAATTTTCAGAGATAATTTTAAATTAAAGAATCGCTTAGGGCCATTTGGGGATGTTCCCAAATTTAAAACCATTCTTAAAATAAAATCTCAAAAAACCTTTTTTCGGGTTTTTTCAGCTTAAAACTACCACAACAGAATTCAGAATGTTACTTTTTAAATTTTAAAATTACACGTATAAAAAAAAATTTACTACTTTTTAAAAATGATTTTTTTTTAATCAAAAAAGTTTTATTGGTTAAAAATTTTGTTTTTTAATTTTTTAATAATCCCGTCAAAATTATTTTTCACCCCCGGGTTTCCCAAAATTTTTTAAAGGGAAAAAAGGGAAGTTGATCCAAGGGGTTTTGCCAATTCCCGGGTTTTTGCCTTTTAAAAGTTTCCAAAATAAATTTCCAAAACCACGTGCCTTATTCAGTTATTCATTGCGTATGCAGAAAGAGCAATAGGTGTCGAATGAATTTTTCAGTGGTTCATTGGATATATATAGAGAGAGAATAGCTGTATTTGCAGAAACTTAATAGAATACCATGCAGTTAACATATTTAAGGCTGATAAAAAATTTCCATTCAAGTTACAGCAGTGCTTTGACATTTTTAAATTATTGAAAATTTTTTGAAACATATCCATAGATTTCATCACAAAAAATTGCTACAAGCAAACGGCTAATTTTGGTACCGTATCTTATCAGTCAATATTTTTATTGCATTTATAGCCATTGTCAGATAGTTTATTTTATCCCAGGATACCCCCTCACTCTCCAGTTAATGCTGGGAACCATTTCATTCTGGTCCCTCATTTACCCCATACTTTTGAACCACGGTCTGATAGCGAGGCCGCCTATGCACAGAATGAAAATTTAGAAAATGACAAGCCGACTTGTAGATCTTCCTTGTCACGTGACCATGGTTTAAAATTGCAAAGTCCGTTGCCAGTAGTCATTTATGTAATTCTTTTAATTATTTCAAGCAAGAAATTTCATCTTAATAATCTATTAAATCTTGAATCTGTGTGGCATATACATTCAAGTGCTTCTTATCTTATTGTTGCCCGTACATTCAATAAACTCTTCCATTAACATTTGATCCAATCAACGTCTTTATTTTAGATGACAAGTTGATTTTAGATTATCGACACGTATAACTCTGTCACGTGTATCTATGTGACGTCATTAAACAATATTCTGTTCATTTTCGCTTTATAAGACCTCTTTTGATATGTTCACATTAAAATAGATTTTCATCATTGAATCTGAATTGCATCTTTTTGTTCAAGTTCTTAACTCAATGTGTATATAATACTAGCCTTGTGTTACCCACCCAACTGGGTGGTATCGGTACTACCTCGCTAGATATTATTGTGTATACCCAATGAATTACCAATATATTTTGCTAGATATTGTATTTTCTTGTTTTTAGTTATTGATATCTATGTTCTTGCTTGATACAAAAAGGACACAACTTGAATGTCTGAAACGGAATATATTTATCTTCTAATCCCCTGTAAACCCCTCTCTCTCCTTTTAGAGTCGTTTTCCACTAAATATATTCTTATCGCATCTCTATTCAACAAAATAGCATATTTGACAAATTTCAAGTCTGTAGGTCTAATATTTAAAAAACGAGAATTTTTATCTAAAACACCGCATCCTCCCCTTTGGGAGTTGATTTCCTCAAAGCTCATTCTTAACGGATTTCTTCTCAACAAAAGTAACATACTTGCCAAATTTCAAGTCTGTAACTCCTATATGTAAATAAGTTCTAAAAGTTCATTTTTCTGAAAGGTTACAATTTCTTTGAATAGTTAACGAAGTGACTATTATCTTGAAACATCATGGTTCCAGTTAATTGTAACAGTTTATTCTAATAAAGACTAGACGGGATTTGTTATCAATTTTCAATCGATAGTAAAAATATCTGTAATTAACCAATGCAAATATTTCAGTTTCATTTTAAAAATTTATTTGTGAAGAATATTAGTAATTAAAAGTTCTATTTATATTTGAGTAACGACAGTTAGGAGATATAAAAAAATTAAATAACATATTTTTATTCTATAAAACTGGCATTGTATTTTAAGAAATATAATTTTCCTCATTTTAATATTATAATTTTTTTCACGTTTTTTTAATGTAAACTAAAACGTTTACTTAAAAACAGTAAACAGTTTGTTCTTAAGCATCGTTAACTTTAATCTTCATGGAATCAAAAATAAATATTACACTGGCAAATTATCTTGTGTTTATATTTAAACATTATTTGTGCATCAAAGGTCTATTACAGTGGGAATCGATTATAACAGGAAAAGTTTACCAAACAAAGCCTTTTTGAGGAAAAAAACTTCTTTTTTCCCCTTTTTCAGTTCCCAATACAACCTTCATCCACTGAACTGACATTGACTTCATACTTGTCAAGGTCAAGATTTGTCATGCTTCGCAAACTTTCTGCATGCTGCGTTCTTCTGGTATCTAAAAAAAAGAGGGGCCATTAAATTGTTTTGGTTTCTCCTTCGTATTTTTATTATTATTTCCCAGTGCAACGCTCTGCCAAATTCAGAAACGCGACGAAAGTGAATGTAATTTGAATCTCAATTTTAATTCTTTTTGTTCTGGCCAAGAATTGTGGTGAATTCTATTTCTGCTCTGATTATTTTTGTCTTGTAAATTCATAATGCCAGTCACGTTGTTGCGAGTATTCTTTCCGGTAACTCAACGTGGTCACTTGGACTGGCATTAATATTCATGTAGGTAATTAAGAATGCCAGTTATGGTAGAATATGCATACCCATTTGACGTGCCAGCCGCTTTTTCTTAAGTGTTCTTTCCGGTAACCCAATGTGCTTTCTGTTGATATGAATATTTATGTTGAAAATTGAGAATGCCAGTTATGTTGGAATACGAATTATCAGTTATGTTTTGAAAAATTTTCACTTATGTGAACAAATCATTATTTTTTAATCGTGTTTTGATTAATATTACTAAATTCATTCTACTCTTCACTTTTGAAAAAATATACCATGAATTGATTTTAAAAAATTTATTTTATTGATTTAGAAGAAAAATTGTTTTTTTTTTTTATTTTATATCTCTTGCTTGATGTGTAATTATTGAAAACTGATGTAATTATTGACCGGTATAGTGGTTAGTGACGCTGACTGCTGTGTCATAGGGCCTGGTTTCGAATCCCAGAGAAGGCATAGATGTTTGTAAATGTAAAGTGTCTGTGCAGCAAGGGCACTCTAAATATTCGTCGAGCGGCATGTCCTCTCTCGGAAGTTAGGTGGAAAGAGAAGATAGGTGGAGGCCCATGTCCACCCAGATTGTTCTCCATAAAATTGAGGTGGAAATGAGCTAAATCATATTGTCACCTGATGGTACCCAAAGCTGCGGCTAACAACTGACGTAAAACTGGATCCCTGCCACGATGAATTTCGTGAGCCTCGATCTGATACCGTCGATCAGAAGCAACACACATATGTATTTATATAGTTTGTATTTTTTTAGTAATCCCCTCCAAATTATGTTAATATTTCTACATTTTTGCATGTTAACATGAAATGGTATACATGTACAAGACAAAATAGTTTCACTTTGTTAATGTCAAACACGATTTTTTTAAAACTAACATTTCTAAAATTATTTTGGTACATTGATTTGATTGACTACTTATTAATGAAAAAAGAATAGAAAGTTTTTGCAATGTTTGATCTTAATGGAACACACTGTGATTTTAAATTTAAAATAACATCTTAGTATGTTTTAATTACATTTGTAGCATAGTTGATGTCACACTGAAGGCTGTTTGGTCAGCTAAAAAGACAAATCACAAAAAAGGCGGGCGTAATTTGTTTCATAAATCATTGCAACACTTTATAAGCTATCACCAAATAAAAGATAATTGCATGATGTAAACATAATTGTTATATGTATCTTTTTCTTTCGAAATCCTTTTTTTGTTTTTTTTATGGTTATAGGTAACTTCTGTAGGAATTGTTTGACATCGAGTTCGTGTAAAAGAGTATTAAAACGTTAAATATCAAAGAATTGACTGATGGAGGAATTGCTCGTTCTCTCCAAAATTATTTCATGTCTGGACGAACTTTCTTTTCTGTAAAAGTTTTTCTTTTTTTCAAAATTCGATTACTCTTAGTAACTGATATATCTTTTTCTGTCAGCTTTTCTATTCCTGAAAATTTATTTTTCCTGCATCAATTTTACTCGATCACATTTTAAACATTCTTATTCATATGTTAACTAGGGGAATTTTATGTCCTGAAATCTAATTCTCTTGTAGAATTAAAAAGATTTTCCCCAAATTTGAATGAGCGTGTCATTTATTCATATGATAGTTCTATCTTAGCAATAAGTAAATTCTTTATCTAGACAACTATTAATATTTTAAAAGAACTACATTGTTCGAATTTACTATAACTATTAATATCAATATTCCAGTTAAATTTGGGCGAACAATTGAATTTTTTTTAAAATTTGTGACTAAATTTTAATTTTCAAACAAAGCCTCAAATTGTATAGAATTCGTTATATGTTGAGTAATGATTGATATTTCAAAACAATTGATAATGAGAGAGATTGGATTTTTTCGCTTATAATATGCATTTTGTAAAGTCTTTCTTCTGTATGAGTAATTTTGAACATAGAGCATACAAATATGTTTTGCGATAGTCCTTGCACAGATTAATAATTTTTTACATGTATAACCTAAATGTATACCAGAAATTGTTTATAGCAGTGTTCCTCAACCTTTTTATCGCTGCGGACCGGTCAACATTTGATAATTTTACCGCCGGCTGCCCGTTGAGGGTGGGACACGTTGATTGCTTATATTTTAGATTGTTTTCATTCAACAATTTTAATTTAGTTACATTTAAATATGCCTTCAGAGTAAAATATAGTTACACCCAAAATGAATAAAAGTGATTTAATGTGGTACATAAAGTGATTTCTGTGGAAAGTTGCTCAAATCCGAGAGAAATGCACCACTTTTAATAAAATGGCAATATTTTAATAGTCTTTAGGCGGCCCGGCACCATTTGATCCACGGACCGGTACCGGTCCGTGGACTGGGTGGGGATTGCGAAACACTGGTTTATAGTACTGTCATCTATTGTTATTACTCTTTTCTGGGTTAAAGTGTAGAATAAGTGGCCCCTTGAATTTGGGGATGTTTATCTAGATTCCGGAATGTGAATTTGGCTCTTCGTTATTTCGGCTTCGCTTCATCACTCTTAGAGCACCTATCGCTACATATATGCTGTTTGGCAACTAATTCTGGTCGCCAAAAAATTGGCTTCGCCAAGGGGCCTCCTATTCTACTCTTTAACCTATTATTCTTTTTATGATTCTAAATTTATATTGTATTATAAGAGCATAGAAGGTTGGATTCTCTATTTCAGCCCACACTTTTATTTATCGCCAACTTGTCGAATTATTATCCTTATATTAGACGGAAGTTCTTCTAGCGCAATTCGGTGCTATTTGCTTTTTTTTCTTTGTTAAAAGTATGGCCTAAAATAGGTTGTATAACCGCTGTTCCCTAAGTTGGATAACATTTCATAATATTTATCTTCTTGTTTTCAAATTAAATTCAAATATCAAGCTCCATTTTTGTTCTTTTAAAAGTGTACATGATTGTTACTCGCTCTAATCTTGCTGGATTTGCTTGATGGAACATTCAAAATAAACATCGCTAACCTTTAACACGTAGTGTGATTACCCGTGCGTTGCTCTCTGTATCATTAACTTGTTTTCCATATCATTATTTTCTTACTGAATTTGGGGAAAACCTTCATTGTGAATTGTAGTTGTATAAGGTTTTTGTTCTTACACTGTATGTAGTAGCTTTAATAGTAATATTGTAGTTTATAACACTTGAATCGTACTTTAAAATAACGATATCCGCGTGACGATTTAAAAAATAAGAATCCAAGTTAAATTCGAGTTGCGATGTAAATTTTTGCATAGATAATTTGCTATTTTTTGTTCGTTTCTTCCATTCTTTTATCGATATATTTTATGTAAACGTTTCTAGAGTTGCTTGTTCTACGCTAGTAATTAAAGAATATATTTTTGCTTGCATCTTTTTATTTTTGTTTATTACTACTTAAAATATCCTTTTGTCTATCGGTCATTTTGGTTTTGTGGATGTGTTGTTTTTATCCTATGGGAATTCTAACTTTCTTTTTTCTAAGTTTAAACTATTGTATTTAGTTTAATGTAATGTAATACAGGTAGCAAAATGTATTGAAGGTTTTTGTGGACTTGCAACTTTTCTGCTGCTTTTGGAAGATCCCAAAACCCACAAACAGTCATTTAAGTGGTCAAAATATTTCCAAAAGTAGAAAGAAAAGTGCGCCATTTTTGAGCTTTTTGTTGCATTCAGAATATATAATACAATAGTCAATATTTTGAGAAAAATAGAGATATCTTAAAATGAATATTAAGTTATGTAACGAATTTATAAAAATCGCGCGCCAAACGGGAATTACTTCACACGGGAATTACTCTTTTACTTAGTAATATTTTGAAAACTGAATTATATTATTTCGACTAGATATAAGGTTTAAAATATTGAAAAAATTGTATACCCTCATTTTTATTTTATAAATAGTAGACATGATTAACCTATAAAAGCATTTACACCGAATAGGAATCGCAAATTCACTTTATTGCCCTTTGTGCCATCATGGTGATATGGATGGAAACCATCTCTCAAAAATTGCCCTGACGTTTTAAAACTTTTAACTGACAACTGTTTTGAGGCAAATTAAAGTTTTATTCTTGTTATTATACCTTTTTATCGCTATACTGGACTGCTCGTCGAATGATGACAGAAATGCCGGCAATGGGAGTAGGATAAAAAAAAATTTTTTATAAATAGTACTTTTTCTTTGAAATTATATCTACAAGTATGTTTACTCAGAAAAATAATACTGAAAGATGGTATGCCTCTCCAACTGCTTTTCGTTGACAATCTCCGTAATTTTTTATTTTTATTTTACTTTACATATATTCATAGAATAGCTAAAAATAAAATTTGAACTCATTTTTTTAACAGCTTATCTATTAATATATCAGTATAAAATGTGTGCATGTTCATGTAAGGATCTTCATGTATTGATATAACTTAAAAAGGCTTAATATGTAATTTTATATTCAGCAAAAATTTTGTAAAAAAATTGATAACTCATATGTGACGCTTTTACGGATCCTTATTTCTGTCATATAAATATACAGGGTGATTATAATTAAAGTTCCACTTTCAAAATGCTTGAAAAAAAGAACTACTGCTCAGAATGATTTCAAATTTGAGCTGAATATACTTAAAGACGGAAAGAACAATATGGAATAAGGAAAAATTCATTGGTGTTTTCCTTGTTGCGTTTTATATGGTTTTTGGATCAAGGACAATTAAAAACCGATTTTTCGCAACCAATGTGGTACGCCCTTGATGTAGTGAATGGGCCTTTCACAAACAGTGCAACAACTGCTGAATGACTTGGAAGTCATTTTTTCCGTCAAAAAACCGAAACACAATTCTGCACACATTGAACAGTACATAGATTTAATATGCAACTCATTCCAAAATTGTCATAAACCGATTCAAAATGCCACTTGTAGCCGAATTCATCTTTCATTACGTCGCTTTCAGTGCTATCTATTGCAGTGGCGTAACGGAGAATTATAGAACCCCCCTGCAAAGTCAGGTTTTGGGTCCCCAAGACGGATCTTACAAAGGATTGCAAAACCATAACATCTGGCTTTGGGCCCCTGGAATCCTGAGCCCACCCGCGATGCGTGGTTTGAGGGGGTGTACGTTACGCCACTGATTTATTGATACACTTTGAAACCTTTTTCTTTTACTGCACTACTTCCTGCGACATGGCCGTCCTTCGATGACCATATCGTGGGGTTTCAGCGTAAGTTAGAGGTGTGGATTCTCGAAATGATGAGACATTTTAGAATTCTTAATATGACTTTTATTAAGAATTTAACTTAGATTACTTAGATATCGAACAAACTTATATTAAGTGAGAATAAACCAAAACACGTAGTCTTAATTAACACAGATCGCGCAATTAGATCACTTATCAATATAATTATATTATATCCGCCTAATCTCAATCTCAATAATATATTCGCGTTCAGAAATATAATCTTCCTACCTTGGTTGAATACTCAACGTCCAATCTACTTCAGATATTTCTCCTAGGATCGTACAATGGTATGTACCTTGGTTATATGGGCGAGCTTTACAGGATTCTAGATAAACCGTCAATCAACACTTCTATCTTCTTTGAACTGAACTTTCTCTAAATTGCCATACTGCTCACTAAAACTTCTATCCTTTTAAAGGTTATCTTATTTGCATCTTTGCTTTGTTTCACTTCTTGGATTTGGGTTGGAAAAGATTTGCCATTAATCGTGGCCGTCAAAGAACACAGAGGTTATGTTAGAGGAAGGGCGCGTGAGATGTACATTCCTTCTTTTTCAAGTATGCTCATTAAATTTTTAAATTATTCTCATTCTGACCAAATGGCTTTTTTTTACACCATTTTGAAAGTCGAACATTAATTATAATCCTCTTGTATATGAATTACTCTTATTTTACTAAATATTCTGCAGCTTTAAATATATTTTAGCACAACATTTTAGATACTGAAAGAAGTTTTTAAGTCCTCATTATTGTCTTATGGTCTATTGATATACTATATCCAGAGTAGAATTTTTCTATGTCGAATCTTTTAAGTATTTTTTTTTTTTACTTGACACATGAAAAAAAGCTGAAATAAGGAAATATTTATTTCTTGAAAAGAAACTATTCGGAAGTCGCCGGTCGGCTGGCAAAAATAAAGCAACGGAGTCTTATTCATCTTCCAATTATCTCGACTGATTGCTAACTGGCCACTTGACGCCGGTTCGAACACACCTTTCTTAACTGGTTAAGGTCATTGCTTCCTGTCACTGAGTGAGAATGAAATTTAGAAGACGAGGACAGGATCCACTGTGATCATTAAAATATAAATCAAGACACTGTCATGCAATCATATGGGAATCTCGCTAATTACCATTGATTATATTCGGATCGAATTTCCCCTCGTGCAAAAAAGCACCCCTAGAATCAGGATAGCCCGACTAACTGTCTCCGATTTTATATTCCATGAACTTGTCCTTTGACGAACTGGCAACGACAGTTCGGCGTCTTAATTGTTTTTATGGTCTCATAGACGAGAGTCTTAAAGTCTACGCGCCATTTTTTTTTTAAGAATTTGTTTTGAATTATATCAAGAGAAAATTATACCTTTAAAATATTTTAACTATTGTTTAGTTTGAAAATAAACAAAGTGGGCTGTACGTAAAGGCGCCTGAAAAGAGCGGAAGCAAATAAAAACGTTAGATATATTTTTTTAAAACCTATTGATTTGAGTAAAGAATTTTTTTAAAAAAATGACGGATTTTAAAATTTACAGTGGAAAAGCTGTGATTGGATAATTTGGACGAGCTGGCGGGTATAGGTTATATAAATGTTGATGTAAAGGTTGCTGGTATTCTATGCGCGTTGTCGACTGTATTTTTACGTTCGGGATATCAAAAAGGCAAGTAATAAATTATTGATATTTCGTACGTAGAATTTATGGTAGCTTTTTTAAATTTATTTTAAATGTACGTGCTATAGGTTTGATTCTTTAGATCCTGTAAGTTGAGATTTCTGTCTTAAATAACGTGAGGTACTTATTTATTAGACCTTTTATTGATTAAGGTGACTACGTTCGGAACCGTGGTTTTGAAAAAAAAACATATAAACGAATAAATATTTGATATTTAATGTCACTTGTATTAGAATGTACATTTAAAATCGTTAAGAATATTATTACAAGAAAAAATTATTTAAATGCAATTTTTTTGGCAAAAAAGGAATAATGACATAATATTTTTCCTGTTTGTAGCTAAGATTTCTGTACAGTGCCTCTGAACTAAAATTTTCGAAATATGTAATTTTGAAGTGGATTTATTCATATTTTATCATAACAGCGAAGAGAAATTTTAACAAAAAGACACCCGTTATTATTTCAATGGATTATAACTTTGAAAATAGTGGGAATTTTTAAAAAAATTTAGTTTAACCCAGTATAGAAGTCTTAGCGATACATAGGCATAATATAATTTTATGGAAGCATTTTGCATAAAAGGAGAATATTTTTAAAATGTCATCCATTTTTTGCCAAGAAATTTCATTTAAATAATTTTTTCTTGTAATATTTTTAAAACAATTTTATATTTATATTCCAATTCAGCTGACACTAAATATCAAAAAATTATTCATTTATACTTTTTCAAAATCACGGTTTCAAACGTTCTTAGTCATCTTAAGTATGGAAATGTTAAATATGGTATGTATATGTTGTGAATAAAAAATTATACTTCAGTTTAACAAATAATTTGTTTGTTGAAAAATATTCTGGGCTGTTTTATTACTTTTAATATCCTCGGAACACACCCAGGATTAAAAACTTTAGCAACCATGAAAGAATGTTCAGAGTCCTTGTTTTTGATACAAACCGGAAGGAAATTGTGCGATAAAACCTATCTTAATCTTAGGGGCCCCTCCAATGCCTGAGGACATATATATTTAATTTAGTGTGAAAGTATCTGACAGTCTGTTAAAATTGTTCTTCACTTCAGTTTAACAAATTTGTTAGTCAAACTGAATTACAATTCCTGTCAATTAGATAAAAAGTCATCATTAAGAAAAAATATTTGATTTTTAACGGGGCACAGTACCCTAAAAATGACCAAAATATCTATTTTTATTACTTATTTTAATTTTGCGACTTTTCTAAATATGTGTACAAAAATTTCGTAGCTCTAGCTACATTATTTAGCCAGTTATTTAATTTTTCAATTCCTCTACTATTAGCTTATACAATCTCTATATATATATATATTTATTTATTTATTTATCTTGGGGGAATTTTCAATCGTTAATAAAATACGTTTTAAAGCGCTCAATTGAGCTGAAATTTAATATACAGGATCATTTTGGATAACAATACAATAATTTAATTATAATTAATAAAAATTAATTGATTAAAACTAATTATTTAAAGAATCACAAATACAGCCACGTTGACATCCTTTTTGGCGACTTAGCGACCCTTTTGGCCACTTGCGTCAACACTTGAAAAGGTTTTTTTTTCTCACGTTTTAAAGCATTCAGTTGAACTGAAATTTTATACACACGATTGCGTTTTGGATGACAATACGATGCTTTAATGATAATTAATAAAAATTAATGACCACTTAATATTGTGATTCTGTCATATGAATAAACAAATATTTATATTGTAACTGTTTAATAAAAAGTAGCTAAAATAAAAATTTTCTTTGTTGATCTAGGTAGGAATTGACTTAAAAAATGTTTGAAACTTTTTTGTTGTTTTGTGTAATATGTTTGATAATTCTGTGCATGTGGAATGAGTATTTATGCGAATAGTTGTTTATTTAAAAAAAATAGCTTAGTTGCGAATAGTTGTTTATTTAAAAATATAGCTCTTTCTTTTACTGTTTTATACAGTGTCTGTCACGAAAAATTTGTAAAAATAAAAATATCTCTCGATATACTAATCCCTTGCACAAAATTATGAAGAACACTTCTAAGAATATTAGAAAAAAAATTGCTCAAAAATATAAAAATTTTGTAAAAACAGTAGAAAAATTAAAATAGTGAACTATTTTTAAAATATTTAAAATTTGAAATAATTGTTTAAAAATGGTGTTTTTCTTTTGAAATTTATATTTTATGTGTGTTCAAATAGGGCAAATGTAAATATTTTCATATAAATATATAAATTTAAAAAAATGTGTGCAGGGTGCCGTGTTCCCTTAAATTACAACAGTGAATGAAGAGTTTGAGGCGCACAGTATTTTATATTCTTATTATTTATCAGCACTTAAAAACTAATTTATAATTATTAATAGAACATATAAAATGTCTATATTAAACTACCTATATTGATCATTTCAAGTGAAATCACTTTTACTTGTAGATCACTGTTGCAATGACATGTATGTAATATTCTGAGAAAATCTCCATGTATAGAATAATATCATTTCTTCGAAGTAATTATTATTTTAGTGTAAAAAGAGTGGTGATTGAAATCTTCTTATCACTTCACAGTATTTTTTTTCACCACGTTATCATTCAGGAGAAATTAAATTATGTTCTAAAGTGTGTTTCATAATAAGAAAGATAAAATGTGTTTTAAAATAAATCGTTCAGAGATCAACATATATTTCATAATAGCAAAAGATTACTTAAATGCAAACGATCATTACTCTAAAATTTCAATTGTAGATTGTGTTTTATTAACAATAAATCAATATCGTGAATTTAACACTCATTTCAGATATTATAATGAAATAAAATTGTTTGGGATTTGTATATTAATGGGAAAAATAGAATACTTTTCTAACTTTGAATTTGTTGTTTAACACGACCAACCTTCATATCAGAGGTCTTTGTATGTGTTTCAAATATTTCGAAATCTTTTTTCCGTGAATTTCAATGTTTCTTATAAACTTACAGGAATATCTCTTACAACACCCAAAAAATCTTAATATTCTTTATTTTCTTTGTCTCGTAAAAATGGATAAATCAAACAAAATGGCGATTACAACAAAAGAAAATTTCTATTATTCATATCCAAAATGTTACAGTGTTTTTAGTTCCTGTATTTTGAATATTTCTCTTGTGTGGTTTCTTCTGTTTCACAAACCACTGCAATACATTCATTAAAATTTCAATAAATTTATTTTTATTCAGAGCTTCAATTACCGTAACGCTTTTGACAAGTATTGTTTGTTAATTGCTTTTTTTATTATTTAATTTATATCATGGGCAAGAATTAATTTTATGATGCATCATTTCGAATATTTAAATTTTAAATTGTGTATTTTAAAATTCTTTCATAAGCTTTAAATTTATTTACTCTAATTAAAAAAAAAAATCTAAATCGCGCAATGAAGAGAATATCACAGATTCTTTTAAAATTGGCTCTTGCGCCATAAAACCCTACACTCACTCACTCACAGATTCTTTTAAACTACACTCCGTCCTCGCTGAGTTGTTTTTCATATGTGGTTTGTTTTTCCTTTTAACTCCTTATCAAAAACGGAAACGCTTGACCGGAAATAACTCTCATATATTTTTTTAATATAATCTTTTTCTGTGAGATATCACTCGAAGTATCGGACTCTGCAGATAAAAACAACAACAAAAATGATTCACATTCTTATTCAAGGCTTACCATCGATAGTAAACGACATCGGAAGACTTAAAATCATCGTAAATAGATCTACCAATTAAATGTTCTAAAGGTGATGAACCAAATTACTTCCAAAACAGTAATAGTAGATGATTACGAAATATTTTGAAATTTATATTCCCTAATTTAAATGATAAAAGTTTCGTGAGAATCGCATTTTTTGTTGACTTGTAAATATAAACAATTCTTCGAATTTCGAATTTGTTTCATCATTTTAATTTTATTTTTTCTCAGTGCTATCTTAATGGCATGGTTTTATCAGTATTTATTTTGTGAACTAATTTTGCTTCACTTTCTTCTTCATTTGATTTTTTTAAATAATAAATATATATAGTTTTTATCTGAAAGGGATTCGAGATTTATTTATAGACTTTCGTTAAAATCGATAATTATATGGTAAATATAAAGAACATTTTAAAAATAAATTGATTTCGTAATCGACTGATAATTTGTTAGAAGTCTTGCGATGTGTATCATCATATTCTGTATTAAGGTTAATTTGACCAAACTTTTTCGAAGTCATCAAAGGTTTTTCCAAATCTTTTTCATTAAAACCGCAACTTATCGCTTGTTCTAAGCTATAAATAAAGCTTACAAATAAAAAAAAACTATTGGGAACTTTTCTCCACCAAAATATATTCTCATTTTATAAGTGATGTTGCATATCCTCGATGAACAAAAATATCGTTCAAAAACCTCTGTTCTCATATGGCTTAAGAAAATGAAATGTTTGTATTGTGCTTGATAGTTGGAACTATTTCAAATTTATCCTATTCCATTTTCATGGTGTTATAATTCAGTTATTTTACAAATTTCCCTATAAAACTTTAAGGTATTCGACTACGTTTAGAACCATGATTTTAAAAAAACGCATAAATGTATAATTTTCATGATATTTAGTGTCACTTAGATTAGAATGCATGTATAAAATTGTTTTAAAGACATTATGACAAAAAAAATTATTTAAATACAATATTTTGGCAAAAAATGAACTTAGAATAACCTTTTTTCCAAATGTTCTCCTTTTGTAAAAAATGCTTCTATTGTATTAATATTTTGCCTGTATTCAGACCTCTGTACAGAGGCTCAACTAGAATTTTTGAAATGCATAACTCGGAAGCCGATTTATCTATGTTTTACGAAAACAGAAGGGAGAAATTTTAAGAAAATACGCCGATAATTATTTCAAATGGTTGTAACTCTGAAAATAATTTGACTTTTTCAAAATTCATAGTTGAGCCTCTGTACAGAGGTCTAAGCTATATACAGACAAAATATTAATACAATAGAAGCATTTTTTACAAAAGGAGAACATTTGGAAAAAGGTTATTCTAAGTTAATTTGTTGCCAAAATAGTGTATTTAAATAATTTTTTTTGTCATAATGTCCTTAAAACAATTGTATGCATGTAT
This sequence comes from Trichonephila inaurata madagascariensis, assembly GCA_019973955.1. NCBI lineage: Eukaryota > Metazoa > Arthropoda > Arachnida > Araneae > Nephilidae > Trichonephila > Trichonephila inaurata. Next base: position 65,027 of record BMAV01016272.1, on the reverse strand, counting down.
TCTAATCTAAGTGATACTAAATATCATAAATATTATCCATTTACACGCTTTTGCAAAATCACGGTTCCGAACGTAGTCGGATACTTTAATTGATTTAATAACCAAATTTTTATAGTAAATGCTTTTGAATTGTCAAATATTGTTTATTGATTGCTTGTATATCAAAGTATCTTTGTGTCTCTAAATGTAATATTTTTTTTTTTTACAGCTCCAGACCTCAATCACCTCCGATGAACCAACTTGAGATTAAAAGAATGAATCAACAAGGCTGAATCTAACAATGCATGCGTGTACACTCATCGACTGCATTCCAGAATAGCTCAAGTGAAGAGACTGAATAGAACTTCCGCATACAGCGCTACCACAGAACATTTTGCTCAACAGAATTATTACTGCTTCGAATTACTTTTCGTAGGATTTCCACTATAAAATCCAACAACTCTTCCTTAGTCCTAGGGAAGTAGATCCCAAGCCAAAATGAAGTGCATTGATCCTGACAACAGTGTCGTATGGCAACTGTTGCCAGGCAAAGACCACAAATTAGACATCGAAAACGATTCGCCAACCCCAACTGAGACTGGCGTCTTGAGTTCGAATGGAACTCTCTCCAAGTGTTCCACAGTTCCACGTAACATGTGCCTTAATGGATACTCGAAAGAAAGGGAACCTCTGTCCCCTAGATTTCGCCACCCTAGAATAGTGAATGGACGTCATCGAAAAAGGGTGATCTTAAAGAACGGTGGGGTGAATATATCCCGCGAAAACGTCTCCAAGCGCAGCCAGCGCTATCTTCAAGACATCTTCACCACCATGGTGGACATTCAGTGGAGGTGGAACTTGTTGGTATTTGCCATGGGGTTCTTCGGCAGTTGGATAGTATTCGCAGTTCTTTGGTGGTTGATTGCTTTGGCACATGGTGACCTGACCATGAAGGGGATGAAAACTGGAAGCCTTGTGTTATGAATGTCCACAGCTTCATCACTGCTTTCTTATTCTCAGTGGAAAGTCAACACACGATTGGGTAAGTCATTTATATTGACCTTTTGTTATTGTGTTAAATAATATTTTTTTAACATTTGTCGTGTGTGTGAGACAGGCTCATAGACAGTGGCGTAACGGAGAATATTAAGGTCTCCCTGCAAAGTCAGGTTTTGGGCCCCAAGCCATAACTTACAAAGGATTGCAAAACCATAACATAACATAGGCGTTGGGATCCTTACAATCCTGCCCCCCTCCCCTCCGCGATGAAGGAGTTGCAGGGGTGAACGTTACGCCAATGCTTCATAGAAGTAAGATTTAAGTTTATACAGGCTGCAAAACAAAAGTTTTTAATACTTGCCAAAAACCCTTGATATGTACTGCATAAGATCAATAATAAAAGCAATATTTTCTTCCTGACACATCTGGTACATTTTTTCTGCCACTACCTTTCTCATTTAGAGAGAATTCATATTTCTTGCAATTACTTTCAGAAAGAATATTGTTAATTTCGGATCAGACAGGATTATAACTTTTCATAAGTGTAAATAATTGCACTAAATATTTTCACACTCTACTGGGGAAATATTTGTGAAATTCAGGTATTTCATAGTATTTTGAATCGTAGTAAATTCCAATAAGTTTTTCGTGAATATATTGTGAGTTTTATTTATTATAATGTCACTTAAAATGTGAAAATTTTAAGCTATGCAAGTTCAATATTTAAATATTTTTATGTTCTGTTATATTAGTTGAGCAGAGAAAATATCTATTGTTGGGCACGAGGCGTAATACTTTCTCTGAATACTGTTTTCAACGGTTTTGAAGCATGTTTTTCAATTCCTGCTATTAGCTCACACTCTCTCATATATTTATTTATTTATCTTGGTAGAATTTTCAGTCTTTAATAAAATACATTTTAAAGCGCTCAATTGAGCTGAAATTTTATATACATATGATTATTTTGGATAATACAATAATTTAATTATAATTAATAAAAATTAATGGATTAAAACTAATTATTTAAAGAATTACAAATACACACCCACGTTGGCATCATTTTTGGCGACCCTTTTGGCGACTTGTGTCAAAACATGAAAAGGTTTTTTCCTCACATTTTAAAGCTCTCGTTTGAGCTTCAATTTTCTATACACTATTGTTTTGAGTAAAAATACGATAATTTAATTATAATTAATAAAAATTAATTACCACTTAATGTTGTGATTCTGTCATATGTTACATATTTATATTAATCGTAAGTATTTAATAAAAAGTAGCTAAAATAAAATTTTTCTTTGTTGATCTAAGTAAGAATTGACTTAATTTTTTTTTATATTGTTTAATCGTAAAAATAGCCTGTAAATAAAAATTCTTTAAAAAGTTCCTTTTAGCCTTTGGTAAAAATAACAAAACTAAATTGTTAAATAAGACTTTATTCTTTTTCTGTAGGATTTAATGTCTTAAGTGATTAATTATTCCATAAATATTATCAATTGATTTATCGACTGTTTATGTATGTTTCAAGTTTTGAATCACAATAATTTTTTCCTTTTCAAAAGTTCCTTTATAAATGAATCAGAAAGTCACTCTCAAGTAACATAAGATGACACGATAATAAGATGCAAATTTCATATACAATCCGAAATATTGTACATTGTGTGGTTTTGTATAAAAAATATATTTATGGTGAATATTAACCAACAGCTTTAAAATGAAAATGCCTTTATATTAAACTAATCCCTTCTTCGCACGGGTAAGTTGAGAAATTAAACAATACAGAATGAAGAATAAAGAAGTTTTTTTATGAGTTAATTTTACGTGAATTGCAAGTTAAACAAAAAAAAAAGCTTTTTGCTTCGCTCAGCTGAACAAAAAATCATATTTGTTAAATTTTAAGTCTGTAGATCTAATAGCTGATAAAAAGGACTTTTTTATTTATAACGCCCCGTAACTCTCTTGTGGGTTGATTTCTGAAAACACCTTCCTAAGCTGTTTTTGCTCAGCAAAAGTAACATATTGTTGCAAATTTTGTGTAATGAACGCTTAAAATAGTATAAATAATTTATATATCTGGAAGTGTAATACGTTAATATTACTTTTTGTTGTATTTATTTTATGTTAAAATTGTAATATCGGCCTCACACTCCGCCTGTTCAAGCTTTCGCATTTCCTGGCGTAGACAAAACAAAATGCAAAGTTTTCCTTCACACATAAAAGATAGATATGTGCTTTCGCGGGGGTTTTTTGCAGATGGCCGAATTTGTTCCTACTTTCTTGACAATTATCGTTATGTTTTAGACACTTCACACAATATCTTTATAACTTATAGTCTATATATGTGTTATTCTGATGTATAAGCTATATTATTGTAAAGTTTCATTAAAATCCATTTGTTTATTTTTGCGTGAAAGAGTACCAAACATCCATACAAACTTTCACGTTTATAATATTAGTAAGGATTGGTCAATGGCCTGTAAAATATATATAACAAAAATCACACATAATTCCGATGCTTAATAAGAGAAGGCTAAACTTAAAGTGAAATGCAAAATGTTTTAATAATGATATCTAAAAAATGAGTTTCTTTTTAAAGTAACGCTAGTTGATCTCTGGGTAGTCCTCAATTAATATGGTGATTATTGTATTTACCAGAACATCATGTGAATTTTTTTATACTAAAAAACTGGGGAGGGGATTTTTATTTCCCAGATTAATTCTTATATAGATGATTCTTATATCTTTACTTCTATATGAAGAAGAGTCATATTATAATTAAGAATAGGGAGCTTCGGAACTGGGTAATCTTAAGCTCGAATCTTCACTATATATCAGATATATTTCCTTATTTGACCTGAAGGATTTTTAGAAGGATTTTTTAGAAGGATTTTTCTTTTAGGTGCTGTTTTTTTCCAACTGACCAGTTGCATAATTATGAGCACTGTTTCATTTAAATAATAATACTGAAAATGTGAGTGGAATTTGAACCCTTTAATCAAACTAAACTGGATTTCATATTTCATTTAACCCCCCACCGATTTCTCGCCAAAAATTAAGTGCATGTCATATATAAATCGCCAAAGGTTTAATTAGTTTCTAGCCACCTGTTTGATACCATTCTAAGGGTAAAATTTGTTGAAATTTGTCAAAGGTCGGTTGAGATTCGCCAAAAGTCACCAATGGCATTGAATAATACACATATAAGTACCTTGGATGTTTATAATTATATTCCAAAAACTTCACTAATGAATTTCATTCTTATGTAATTCTACATTAGTAAATTTTAAAAATAAGATTCAAAATATATCTTTCTTGTTATCAAATTAACAATTCACTTTTGTGTAAATGATAACTTTGCATTTGAAAGACGTTAAATAGAAATACTTAATGAAATTTCGTTTGAAAAATTGCGATATTTCACTATACTAGTGTAGATTTTATAATTGTGAAGAAAGGAAAGGATTTTAAAAGAACCACACGGTATTAAGCCTATTGTTTGAGATAACCTTCAAAGTGCATCTGATATGATTTGAAAAGGAAATTTTCTAAGAATCCGAACACATTATAAATAATTACAGGTCATTATGATTTTGCTTTTGGAAATTGTGAAAGAGTCTGAATTGATAAGAAATTTTTTTAATTCGGTATTTTATCATCTTGATCAAGTAAAACAAATAAAAAATAAATAAGCACTGAGTGAAGCAAATTAGTAAAATAAACGAATCTTGGACACTTTTTTAGTTGTAAAACCTATTTAACATTATAATATGTAACATATTCTACCTCAGAAAAAGATTATTTAACTTTTGCACGAATTAGCTGTATTTTAAAAATACGCTGCCTTCTAAAAAACGATTTTATTTATTTTTGAACTTTTTTCGCACAAAGATATTTCGATTTTCAGCCCTATTCTGTATCACTGTGCGACTACAGGTATTAAAATTATGCCATTTTTATAATATATATTCAGAGTTAATAAATATAATAAAAATTTAAATATTTCGTTTATTAATATACTGTACGCGTTTATCAATTAATTGAAATACTGTGCTTGTAAAAATACTTCAAATACTGATCTTGAAGTTATCTGGAATGAAATCAAGCTTCGGAAGATTATTTTTTATAAATAAAAAGATTAAAAGGAGGTCTCACGATGTCATTGAATTATTTTAGGTTTGACTATTTAACAGTCCTACATATATCTCGGGGGCTAGACGCCTCTGTGGGCGATGAATCCAGGATTTTCTTGTTCGCATGAGGTTTCTGTCACAACGATCTACTTTTATAATTCAAAACAGAAGCCTAAAGCATAGTGATTATAGTCCTACATACATTTTCTTACTCATCTCTTGTTATTATTGCTCTGTGTGTGGAAATTTATACTCAGAATTAGCTACTTTGTAGTAATAATTGCATTGTATTGGTAGATGTGTTATGTAATTTCGGAAAAATTGATATGTACATTTAAATATTTGTTTTTTTAACCAAGGAATATTTTCTGATTGATTATGCTGAGCTTATTCTGCGGTATGTTTTAATCGATTAGACATGGAGGAAGTGGAAGTTGAAGTTAAGTTTGTGGTAAACAAAATATCGCTGATTAATAAATATCTTTAGTGTGTGTGTTGTGTGAGTGAGTGAGAGAGAGAGAAGTTCTTTTAAAATAGTCATATATTTTCCATCATATCTATAAATTTCTTATATCTTAGAATTTTAAATGAGTTAATTTAAATTCATATGTTATTTTTTTCCCAATTAAAAAAACACTAAAAGAAAAAGGTGACCGACTACGTTCAAAACCGGGATTAAAAACCGTATAGATGGAGAATTTTTTTTTTTTTGATATTTAGTGTTAGTTGGATTGGAATATACGCATAAAATTTCTCTCTCTATTTTAAGAATATTATTGCAAGAAAAAAAATCAAAAAAGAATGTCGTATTTTCAAAACATTCTCCTTTTATGGAAAATGATTCTATAATAATAATAATATTTTGTCCGTATATAACTAGGACTTCTTACACAGGGGTTGAACTAAAATTTTGTAAAATTCACATGATTTTCAGAATTACAATCAATCGAAATAATAACCGGTGGTTTTTGTTAAAATTTCTTTACTCTGATGTAATAAAATACAAATAAATCCACTTCTAAATTATGTATGTCAAACATCTTAGTTCAAACCCGGTTTAGAAGTCCTAGCTTTATATGTAGGCAAGAAAGGAAAATGTTTTGAAAATGTCGTTCTTTCTCAATTTTTACTAAAAGTTGCATTTAAATAATTTTTTCTTGTAATAATATTCTAATTCAACTGATACTACGTATCAAAAGGGTTGACCATTTAAACGCGTTTTCAAAATTGCGTTTCCGAATGTTCTGGGTCACCTTTAATAAATTGTACCTATCATTACTTTGAAACGGCTGTAAAAGTCATCCAAAACTCTCTCTAATGTTTAAAAGAAATCATTTACCTATCTTTCATTGTAAGATATGGCTGAACATCTTAAGCTTATGGATCAAATCGATAAATCTTTTCATTTTTAAAAAATTCTTGTGAATAAATAGTTGTACTATCTAGATTTGAAAATGAATTGACAGTGTAAAAAATAATGTAATGCTTATTCTACACCTTTCAAACAAAAGCGTCAAATTTAAATTGGACTGTTTGAATGTAACTATTCTAGATATAATAAAAGAAACAACCTCATATATTTATATCCTGGAACTGAGGAAATCGAATGACATGTTAAAATGGTAAGATGAATGAATGTGGAAATGAAAGTCGTGAAATACAATTGTCACAGTATATGAAACGATTATTCACGCAATATAATAATAATCAATATAGTTTTTTTTACATTTTAGTTTTAAAAAGGAAAGGGAAATAGACGTTTAATGCACGATAATAACTTCAATGTATTTTGGTTAGCATTTCTTTTGGTTCAAATAGTTCTTTGATTCAAAAGTTTTCAGTGTCAATTTTTCAAATATTTTATGAGCACCAATTTAAAATGCATTAGTCTCGAAAACTTGACCTAATGTGGACGACTAAAGGGTGGCGGAGTTTGTGAAAATGCCGAATTATCGCAAATGGGATTAATCCGGGAGCAGGCACGCACTCAATTCTAACGATAATGGTCACGCGGGGTGACTGAGTCACCCCAATACTTTTTTACAGTTATTTTTATTGTACACGACAAAAATCATTATTCAGGTTAATAATTTAACTAAGAGAAAGCATCTTACTTACTTTTAAGGATTTTTCAATTTTTCTTTGATAATTTGAGAAAAAACATCAATCAAACTGAACCAAGAAGTTTCAAATGTGCGTGACTTAAATAAAGGACACAAATCGCACACATACATTTTTCGTTAACATTACAGGGATGATATTCGCAGGCAAAACTGTCATATTTTGTTCAAGTTATTGTAGTTTTACTGTCCTTTACTGCTGATCGACAAATAGCATGTTGAACTTTTTCTTGCTTGTGTCTTTTTGTCAGGCGAAGTGTGTCTTGTGCTACTCTTATGCTTTATATTTTTCTTGATGGAGTTCTTTAGATAGCATTTGAAAATTTCCCTTTCAACTCGAACGTTTCATGTTTATCGCTTTTCTCAAATTTACTTTTGCTATTGTGATTAAACAAAGGAAAAGTATAGAGCATATAGCGTTTACTATATGAAAATTAATGAATACATAGTATACGGTAATTTCAAGGCATGAAGCTGTCTATAATGAAAAAACTTTTCAAAAACTGGTTTTATTTTTTTTAACAAAGAAGGCTCTTTGGGTTTGTTTTTTTACCTGCGAGGGCGTGGTTTTGTCATCCCAACTGCTGTGTTATCGAGTGCCGAGTTTTCCGGACTCTACTGTATATACAAAGAAATTATCATATTCTCAAATTGTAGAAAAAAATAGTTGTTTTTAGAATTTTGAGGTGTTGATGGATTGCAATCAATACTGATTTGCCATTTAAAATTTTTAGAAAAATTCTATTTTGAATGTATGTTGAGATGTTCTTTATATTAAGTGGTTTGATTTTTTGAAATAAGTTTCAATGTTGTGCAACTACTTGGTTCCTGGCTTCGCTGTAATAAGGATATACATTTACTGCAAGTTACATCTTTCCCCCTTCTTCTAAAAGACATTTCGATTCAGTTTGAATATTCCTCTGTCTTATCAGTCTGTGTCTGAAGATTTAATGTTGTATATGTCTGACATTGTAATAACGTTTATCTTTCTATGCTCCCATTAAACTTTTTTAGAATGTCGTCTCGGTATATAATTAAAGTCATTGATATGCAAAGAGGAACTTTAAAAGTCTCGATTTCTTTTATCCTATGATAAGATATTGAATTCCAAAGATGCTTTATTTAAAATTTATAAATAAAACAAATTGCATCAACAGGGGAGTTATTTTCGTTGTCATTTTCCCCATCATCTTTGTACTAGACGTATTTCCTGTTATAAATATTGAAGGGTTGCGTCTTCTGTTTAAGTAAAAGTACAGATGATTTGTGGGTAGGTGCGTTATTTGGTTTTTGTTCGAAATGGTTGGTCTGATCTGATAGATTTCTATTAATTTTTCTTCCCGTAATTTTTGTATGTACTAACTACAAAACGAAACCAATCACGTATATTACTGAACTTTACATTTAAAATAGTCTGACCAATAGGTTTAGAGTAAAGTTCAATCTCATTTAATATTTAAGTTTCAATATCGAAGAATCGGGAGGTTGTCAAAATTTCGATTATTATTGCTGTGATTGTGTGTTTAGGGTTTCCAATGATTATTTGAAAACGAGCTTAATGACACCCAGCTAATGGTAAAAGCGAGATAAGTATTAAAAGTTAAAAAACCAGTCCTGAACAAATTTTTGAAAATGATAAAAGTTCATTCATTAATTTGTACAAAATATTCGTAATTATATTCATTTATAAATATTGCTACGTGGTTGGTTGTCTTTTAAATTCATGAAATGTCCACGCAAATCTAAATCTATTATTGAACTCTCTATTAATACAAGAATTTACTTTTAACAGGAAACAATTCATACACAGGTATAAATCCCCAATGTGGCAGAAATTCTCAATTTAAACAAATATTGGAAACGGTAACATAAATCTGCTTCTGCAATACCCTGAGGCAAATGAAACGCACTGTCACTGTCAAATTTTGACTTCACTGTTGTTTTCTTGCATCACTCTTATATAGGAAGTCAAACCATTCCAAAGTTTCTAATACCTCGTCAAATTACCATCTTAGTCTCTTCCAGATTCATCTCATGCGCGCGATAACCGAGTGGACTTGGCCATGGATCTTGGTATAACTGAAGACTTGCCAGTAAAGGGGTGGCCATTGTAGCCTAGTGGTCTAAGGTAACAAACTCGTAGCCGTCATGGCATGAGTTTGAGCCTAGTACCGCTTAAAACACACCGTGTAAGGGGGCGATGCACGTTAAATCTGTCGAGGCTCAAACTTTCCCATTTTGGTGTGGAAGTTAGGAGAGAGGGTTCAATTCAGGTGTCATCCTCGTAACTTAATCATGGTTCAACATTTCGAAATCGTCCTCAAAAGCCTCGATTAGCTGAATAGTGTGGCGTTAATATTCACGCACTCGCCATGTAAAGGAGTTGATGCACGTGAATTCTGTATTTAGCTGAAAGTCCTCACGTTGGCGTGTCATGTAAGTTTGAAAAGTAGGGTGCCAGCTGAGGAGTCGTCCTCAACTTAGACTTTTGACCGAGATTCAAAATTACGAGATCAGTCGCCATTAGCCCTCATGCGGCTTCAGGTGTGCGTGGGTAGAATCAAAATCAAGTCCAAATTTGTCTGGGTTTGTCGCATTTTTGAGGAAAGTTGGTATCTAATCCTACTTAGCATTATTGAAGAGTACCCTCTATGGATTTACAAACGATCTTTCCTGTTACAACCCCTTTCGGCAGAGAAGCGAACAAAGTTCGAAATTTCTTTATAGTATTTCTGAACCAGAAAGATGTGAGCAAAATATCGTATAAATTTCTTGGGAAATTCATACATGTTTTAAAAAAGGATATAGTTATAAAATATTTTTTTTTTTTGTGGGGCTTTCGTGCACCATAAATCTATCGGGGTTGTGGAAGTTTAGAGTGTGGAGTAGAGCTCAAGTCGTTTTTGTCATTTGACCGTGGTTTAAAATAATGACACTCACTCTCTCTGTTCAAAGAATGTGAAAAAAAAAGATTTTCTTCAAAGATTGAAAATATATAGGAAATACGTGGTTAATCCTTTGAAAAAATTAAAAATTAATGCTGTTTTCTTAAGCTTACCATATTTATAGTAAATTTTAAAGTATTTGTTTCCTGTCCTGTTCTTGTCATTTTAAACGATAATTCAAGCCCTTCTAATACTGGAGTCTGGCTCATTACCTGTTTCATATATACTACACGTGAGAAATCGGTAAAATATCTCGTATGATACTGGATTGATTGATTTTAACCTTTTGAAAGACAAATAGACCATTCTTTTCTTAAAAGTTAAATGATTCTAACATTATCTACCTAATAATCGAAAATTAAAGGAAAATCTGAAAAGGAAAAATGCTTGTTGTGAGTTAGAAAGTCATGCAACGAGCATGACTTTCTTATCTGAAAATCATTTGATGATGATTATCTGTAGTTATAGAAAGTCTTTCTTTAAATTATGTAATTCATATTTATTAAAGCAGTAGTGTCTTATGGTTAGGATCACAAGTAATATCGGAACTAATAAAATTCTTTAAATGTTTTTGGTTGTGTGAAATATGTTCACCAATGTTCCTTTATCAAACATTTCTTTTCCTTTGTGATAAATTAAAAAGCTTTTGGAATGGTTTCTATTCTTCCGTTTGAGTTATCCTTGTGCTATTTTATGATATCCTGAAAATATTTTTCAAGTAATTGGTGGATTTCCAGGCTTTTGGCTGTACATAATACAAGATGTCCCTGTTATCAAGAATGCTTTTATCGCCTCTAAGTTATGGCTTACTACTTTGTATTTTCTTCGTTATTTTTCGAATTTCTGATTGTCTTGTAAGAATTAACATGCAGACATGATTTGATTGATCAAGAAAGAGCACTTCTGCATAAAGGAATTGGTTTTCTTTTGAACGTGTAAAAAAAAAAGATGGAATGGGCTAAGTTCATGTGACGTCATAGTCACATGATAAATGCAATCACGTATTTCCAACCAATGAGTTCGTGCATTTCGCTGTTGCCAACTTTTACTTTTTTTGCAGAAACTTTCTTTTAAGTGTTCATATTTGTCAACGATAATAACTAACGTAAGTAAACAAAAGGCACTTGATTTAAAAATGCATGTATAATATAAGAATTTTTTTTTTAATTTTGGAAATCTTTTTGAAGAACCTTAGTACTTGAATATATTTGTCTAATTACCAAATCTGAAATTTTATCGAAGTTGTACAAATCGATCAACAAATTACAAGTCGTCTAATGTCAGTTTTGAATTGAATGGAGAACACGTGATTGTATCTATCATGTGACTGTCTTGAATGTAGCTTGCATTTCAGAATGAAGAGACAGTATTGAAACAAGATTGTGAAGAAGGTTCAGAAGATTTTATGCCGTGTGTACTTGGGAATAGTTTGTGTTCCGGTTATTCCGGTGAGCAAAAGTCATGTTTTAATTTAACATGACATAGGATTGTAATAGTCTATACCAATATGCTTTATCATGCATAATAAATATGTATAAGCTGTATAATATTTCCTTTCCATATCATAATAAATCCATATTTTTTGTTCCAACAGCTACGGCTATCGTTACACCACCGAGGAATGTCCAGAGGGAGTGTTCATGATGTGTGTCCAGTCCGTAACTGGCGTGATGATCCAATGCCTTGTGGCCGGCATGGTCTTTGCCAAAATCGCCAGACCAAAGAAACGTAGCCAAACTCTGATGTTCAGCCGCTATTCTGTTGTGTGCATGAGAGATGGTAAATTGTGCATCATGTGGCGCGTGGGAGACATGCGTAAATCCCACATCATCGGCGCAAACATTAGCGCACAAGTGATACGAAGAAAAGTTACGCTAGAGGGAGAAGTTATACCTTACTATCACACGCAAATTGAGGTAAGAACGACTGATTGATTTAAATGTTATTTTAATTATCTGTTTCTAAATTTTATTAATGTAAATTGATTATTTTGTGTAGCTTTTAACATGGATTCACACTTTATTGAAACAAAATAATCAAATATGGTCTTCTAATAATTTTTGTTACGTCATCATGCTAATAATCTCTGAAATAAGTATTTAGAAACGTTACCGGTGCCTACGTACTATCGCAACAATGTCTGGTGAAGGTCTCATACTCAATTGTCTATGCCATATTATGAGAGATTATTGAAGTGTAATCAAGTTTATCAAGAGAAATTCACATGATTATGCTGGATAGAATTAAGAATAAAATTGGCTTGATCATTGGATTACCCTAATGCACCATACCTATTAAAAACAAATTGAATCTTTAAAAATAACTATGTACTACTTTTGTTATATTACTACTGTATTTTTCTGTATATAATTCCGCAGCGGCGTATTACCCGCAAAGCCTTTTTTTCGAGTAAAAAAACGTTGCATAATCTGCAACAGTTTTTACAGCGAATAATTCAAAATATAAACTGTCAATAATGAGTATCACATAAGATAAAAAATACACAATATAATTAAAAATAGACGTAAGAAATTGTACAGAAAACAAAATTTACTATGAAACGTCTTTTTAAATATGTATGATAATATTTTTAACGATTATCTCAATAAAACAAAATTCTTTGCTACTGCCATCTATGTTTTGAGTTGTTAAATAAAACATTGCATGCGGAAAAATCTTTCTTTTCTTTAATTTAGCAAGTTAACAGCAAAAAAATTAAGATCGAGACTGCTTTCCCACTGTCTCTTTCTTTTAAAATCCATTTATTTATTTCTTCCTCTAATTCTGGCCAGTGAGGTTTTCCACAATGATCGGCTCTTTAATGTCAATCACAATTTTCAAAGTTCGGTCTTGTTTTTTCTCCACAAATGAATATTCAATTCGTCAACGTTGAAAAATCTTGCAGCTTCCTAATTTCCGACTTTGGTAGCCTTCTCTATAGCTTTTGACTTGAAGTTTGCAGTGTAATATACTGGTTAATAATATACTATAGTTATGCAAAAGCAAATCTTGTTAAAATGTACTCTGTAATATTCTTATTTATTTCCATTCTCAGAGACTAATAGCTGAAATAAAAGTATGCTAAATTATCTGCAGAGTAATCGTTGTAGTTTTAAAAAATATTACACTATTTGAAAATGTGCTTAGTATTCATGAATACTAAAATACAGTAATAATTATTTAATTTAAATACACTGATTTATACTTCTTATACTATTAGCTAATTTAAACTGAAAATGTTGATTAGGAATTTATTTCTTTTACATCCTCATTGTGCTTCTAGTAGTATATTTACGAAGTTGTTCCGAATCCAGCATTTTTCATTATATGTAGCGCTTCGAATTCGTTGAAGTATTTGTATATCTCGAAGAATTTTTTAATCATTCCGATATTATGCAAGAACTATTATTTTTAAAAAGTATAATTTCTCCTTCATTTTGAAAGAGTATAAGCCTTATTTATGATACATATTTTATGTGTTATCACGTCTAATGTTGGGTTTCTAAATGTCAAGTGAAAAAGTTGTCTCTTTAATCACTAAAATACTTCGTAGTGCTGTAACCTGGTTAAGTACAGTATAGGGAAGGGGGCAACACGTAAACCGTATAGGGGCACTCTAAAAAACAAGTAGATAATAAAGCGCCAAGGCATAATCTATAGTAAAAATTAAAAATCTGTTGGTCTATGGAGAGTTGAACCCCACTACCCTCTTGTACGTCCCTCCCGGGTATCCTTCTATGTCTCTTGGAATCGAGTTGATTAATGAATTGTTGAATTGAGAAGAAATGAGAAGCTATAAAACATTAAAACAAACGGAAGACAGTTTAAATGTTGCGTATTTTTTTCCCGCTTTGGATTTTAAAACTACAATTTTTGAAGAAATACATATCAAAAACCTTGAATTTGAACCAAGAATAGAACGGTTAAAATAGACAAAGAATTATTTTCATTTTTAAGAGTCTAAATTAAAATTCTTTTCTCTTTACTAAAACTTTATTTTGTGAATTTAACCCTTAGGTAGAGATTCGATGATGCTGGAGATCGCGTGTTTCTCATTTGGCCAGCCACCATCGTCCACGAAATCAACGAGAATAGTCCCTTCTTCAATATGTCAGCTCAGGACATACTGACGGACAATTACGAGTTGGTGGTTGCTCTAGAAGGGACTATCGAGTCTACGGGGCAGTCCATTCAAGCACGTACCTCATTTGTACCCAATGAATTCCTGTGGGGACACCGCTTTGAACAGATGGTGACCTACCAGAAGGATACTAGGGGAGTTCCTGGTGGATTATAGGTAAGAAAGATCTTTGAATGGATTTCAGAATGTTATAAAATGTTAACTGGATAGTTCCTTTGTTTCATACCATGTTCGAGTTTTTTAGTCAAAGGGACTGGTTTAAATACATTACGATCTCTAATTAAAATTTTGCTGTTGTCATAATACCTGTAACTGAGATGTGTATCGTGTTATCTGTTTTTCGTAATTGTGATAATTCTTGTATTTGTGATGCAAAACACATTTAACATGATGTGCATGAGTTATAATTCTCATGATAAACTTTTCACATAATATGGATGACTCTTTGGATTATTTTAAATTAATGTTTTAAAAAAGTACGCAAACATTTTTCTAATTAAAAAAACTCAATTTTTTAACGGTGATGTAAAGAAACCGATATTTAGGGGCGTAGCTACCACCGTATCCAATGATACGGGGCCCTCAAATTACTGGAGCCCGAACATGTGTAACTACAGTCTCACTAACAGGGTTTTCACGTCTAAAAAAGGGCCTCGAAGGAAATCTGATGCAGGGCCACTCCCACTCAGAACTAGCTACGTCAGTGCCCATGTTCAATAATTAATCATTCTTTCTCTCGTGCAATTACTTCTACGTTTCCTTTGCTGATTTGAATAATCGACGATTTTTTTTTACTTAGAATTTAAAGAGACATGCCTTTTTTCTTTCTTTTTTTTTAATTTATCTCCTCTCTTAAATTTTTCGTGGTTCTTACCTGACTCCCTTCCAAATAAGTCTTCCCGGTCTTTAGTATTCTAATTTTTTTTAAAACTATTCTCACAGTTTATTGTAGCAAACGTTTATGAATTTAAAAGTATGGGTATAATAAATCGATATACCGTAAAATCCGGCGTATAACACGAACCGGTGTATAACGCGCATCTATACTTCTAAGCTGAATTTTTTTAATTTTTAGGTATATTCGCTGTACAACGTGCACCCCCCTTTTTACAAAGAAACCTGAAATATTAGTATACATTGTTCTTATGTTTTGAAGTCATTTATTCGAGGTATTATCTCAGACTTTTGAAAAAATAGTATACTTCTAGAATTACAACTGTTCTTGTTCAAAAGACAAGTCGTTTCTTTTAAATAAACAGTGTTTCGATACATCTAGAAGTAAATTTTTTTATGCTCATCCTTTTTGTTATTTTTAAAGCTATCGTTTTAATACCCGGCGTATAACGCGCACCCTTAATTTTGTGTTCTAAGTACGCGTTATACGCCGGATTTTTTACGGTAAGTGTTTTATCAACAAACTTATGTCAATATTGGAGAATTTCACTAACCGAAAAAATGCTCCGGATCTTATTCTTTAATGTTTAGTGAAGTACTAATGTGTACTAACTCACACACATACTTTTTCAATCATCATTTCCTCAACTGCATAGAGGTCTTATTTGTCTATGACAAATTCTTGAGCTGTTACATATCTCAAGTCCTTTAAGAATTTTGTATTCAAGTTTTTTTTTTTATAAAATATTCAATCCATATATTAATTACTACACAAACCAGTTATAAATAATATAACCTCTTAATTACATACATTATTTTGTCTTGGAATCAAATTGTGCATTTAAAGCTGTTTTCATATACGAATATACTAAAGAATTGGAACTTACACCACAAATATTTTTTTAAAAAGAAAAATATTTCAACATTAATACCATACTTTTATTGGATTCTTTTATACTGAGAATTGTATTTTAATATTTATTGTTCGACTTTTTAGCCGAATGAATCAATTTTTCTTTAAAATGGGTTTAATATTTATTTCGCCTCTTATACTGTAATTCTATAAATAGGTTTTCCATTTTGCGTATTGCAGATAAAAGTTGCATATTTGTGGAGCATTTTAAATTTTGATGACTCGGTGTAATAAGCGAAACTGTCTTACGACGTCGTCAATTCACTGGGAAATGGGGATCTTTTTCTGCCTGAAAATGTTAAAACTCTCTGATAATAGGACAAAGACAGCAATAAGTATGCAAATTCAATGATTTTTTATTCATAATGAAATCTGAAATAGTAAAAGTGAATTTTAAAATTTGTATACCACTTTTATTTTATCATCAACTTTATAAAGAAGGAAAAAAAAATTCTACATCAAACTTTGCACAATTTTTGTGTGTTTATAAATATGAAGAAAAATGAAATGTTAATAAGTAATAGTTTTATAACACAATGAGTAAAAAATATTGCTTAAATTTCAACTTGAAGTAGAAGTCCTTAATTTAGGCGTGAGCAACCTATAAAACTCGTACGGTTTTGTAAAGGAATTTAATTTTTTTCTTCCGATATTCTTTCATTGCCAACTTTGTTTATTCTTTATTGGTCAATGGAATGTTATTGGACAGTGTATTAAAAATTTCAGTAAATCATATTGAGTAACTTTGACATTGTTTTACATATAAAATCTACTTGAAAACTTCTGATGCTTTTGATATTGTTCTTTGGCTTTTCAGTGACATCTTAATGTAAATGTTCATTGTAATTGATCAGAAAAACTGTGGAAAACTATAGTTACTTAGGGCCTTTTCACACAGGTCAACTTGTGTCGCACGTAATAGGAGTAGACAGTTGGGAGCTATTTACGAAAAAGGAATCGCATGAATCCCTTCACACGTGGTCAACTGGCACTCCGTTGTGAAGCTGTAGAAAACCACGTTCTCCTTCCAATCAGTGACTCAACTAAAATGATATTGTGGAAGTTACGCTTTTCACACGCAGCTACTTGTATATTGAAAATGAAGAAAGCTTATTATTGTGCTGCTTCGAACTCAATTATTGTACCAATGAGTCCGGCACTACTTTTTCCCCTAAGCACACTCTTTTCAGCAGGGACTTCTTAAGACTCTTCGAGGCCCTAAACACAGAAAAGATTTTTTGACAGCCTGGGCCCCTAGGAAAAAGTAGGCCCTACCCAAGTTCTTTAAACTTAGGCAGTATATAGCATGCATTGTTAAATACTCGTTCAAACGGAAATTTGAAACAAATGAATGTGCATGACTGACAATCTCAAAAACCTAGGCACAAACCGGCTGGACCGATGACCGCATTTCGACTAAATTTGAATGATTGTTAATGGTATTGGACCTAAGACTAGACATGGGCAATGTGGTCATCACATAATAATACTGTCTTGCCACTTTTGCCAGTTGACATTCAGTTTCAAATTAGCTGATTTTTGGAGAATATGTATGTGAATAGTATTTGACCATTAAAATTATGCGGATCATGATCTTAGAGATCAGGTCGATTACGGATCAGAGTCGAGAACGGAACGAGGCCTCGGGGCCAGTTGGCCCATGACTTAAGACGTCCTTTCTTTTCGGTAAACTTTGTGTCCGCGTGTGAAAGGAATTCTCTCGCCTCTTCACACTAAAGGAGCAGTGATAGAAAAACTCGTCGACTTGCACAAAGTTACCTCGTGGAAGCAGCCTTGAAGTAATTATATTTAAAGTAAAATATTGTTAATAGTAGTCGAGTTCTTTAAACATCGATGCATTGGAATGTACTAAACTTTTTTTTACCTGAAGTAACCGAATACGACCTTCCAGTTCACAAAAGAAATCTCTCCTACCCTTGCTGTAATCGCTTTTCATTTGCTAAAATATGTATATGATTTCTTATATAATTTCAGAAACAATGAAATTCGTTAAGAAAAAATATCTAATTTATATTCAGTATCGAGAAAAGGCTTTCGGTAAGTTCATTTACTGGTAAGTATACAATGTAACATATATCTTCTATGTAATCTATAAAAAAGAATGTTTTTCTTAACAAACTCTACTTCTCTTTTTGTTTAGGAAATTCAACAGCACGTACGAGATCGAGACGCCCCTCTGCAGCGCCAGGGACTACTACGAGTACCGTCGACTGATGTCAGCCTCTTCGAGGGCGGTCAGTTACTGTGGAGCGGCCACCGAAGTGACCAGCCTCGGTTCTTTCCGAAGAAGCGAATCTGCAGAAGCGCAGTCTACTTCGTCTCAGGTTCAGGGCGACAACAATCAACTTTCGGGTAGTTGCGATGAATGCTGATGGTATGTACTATTTGTAACATCGTGAGATATAAAGGAAAATATATAGGATAAACCAAAAGTCTGGCCATGATTACAAAATAATCATTTAGTATAATGATTAACTTTTGCATCATTGAATAAGTCAGTTTTAGTAGATTGTTGTGCAGTAGGCAGGGGATGTGTCTTAAGGCATAGGCTCAGTGCCTCACCCTCGGTGGGGGCCAATGGCGTAACGGAGAATATTAGGGCCCCTGCAAAGTCAGGTTTGCCGTACTTGGCCTCAGTCAGGCTTTGCCCCTTGCAATGCAGGGGAGTACGTAACGCCACTGCTGGGGGCCTCGTTTCGTTCTTGACTCTATCTTAATAAGATCATGATCCGGATAATTTTAATGTGGTTCAAATATTATTTCCGAACATATTATCCTAAAAACATGGAATTTTAAACTGATGTCAGCTGGCAAAAGTGAAAAGTGATAAAACGATATTATTATGTGATGACCGTTGTCCATGTCTAATCGTAGGCCTAATACCATTAACAATCAGTAAACTCATTTAATTGAAATGTGGTCGAGCTGATTTGTGCTTAGGTTTTTGAGATTGAGTCGAGCACATTTATTTGTTTCAAATTACCGTTTTTTGGGGCCGTGGGTAGCCTAGTGGTTAGAGCAGACCGGAAGGCCTGGGTTCGATGCCACCAAATACGCTCAGAGTACAGGCTCGTTAAATCAGTGGGTCCGCAAGTCTTGTGGGCGGTCGCAACAGAAACTACGGATGCAGGGGGCAGGAGAATATTTCCCTCCCTTCCAGTTCCATGCCTAAATGGTGGAAGTGGAGATAGTTGGTGTCGCCATCTATCGTAAAGAAGTCCAACCTGTCTCAGGCTCTGGCAGCTTTCATTCTTTCTCTTTGGGAAGGACACGACAACAACAAATTACCGTCTGAACGAATATTTGACAATGCATGCTATATACTATCTAATTTTGAAGATCTCGGATAGGACCTATATTTGCATAGGGGCCCAGGACCTCAGAAAATCTTAAGATTTCTCTGGGCTTCAAAGTCTTAAGATGTCCCTGGCACAGTAGGTGACGCGAATGCTTTTTAAAGAGTAACTCGGAGGGGAGGGGGGACATTTGTAAGAAAGACATCATTTTTTTACCGAAATGTCCTCGATTCAAGAGAAAGCCTCAATGTGTGCTTTAGTTTCACGAAACGAAATAGCCCTTTAAACTTCAGTGTAAATTTCGACGTTGTTATGGAAGCAAACCTTTTGGTGCATAATCTATAAAGTGATAGCATGAAATGTTTAAAGAAATAGGTAGCGTTAAGGATTTTCCTAGCAGTGGCAAAAGCCAAATGTGAGTGAAGCAATTGTTGAACTTAACACTTGGTGGAGTTGGACTACCGCTTGGACATTCTCCGAGTTACCAAAGAGGTACATGTTGAAATTTACTGAGGTAACTGGTCTTACAAAAAAGTTCATAATAATACTTAAAAATATATCGAAAGAAACATGTTTCTAAATATAATAGTTTTACCCTGATTTTAAATATCGTGCTCAGACTTTTGGTTCATCTTATATACTTTTAACTACTTAAAATGGCGCAATAGTTATTAATTTCTTCCATACTATACTTCCATCAAACTATATAAAAATGATTACGATCTTTTTTTGTTTAACGCATATGGATTAGTTTTCATTGGTTTAATGTTGCTTAAGAGTAAAAGCAATGAACGTGAACCATTATCAGATACGGACCGCGATCACCAAATATTCACGTGGTAATTAAACTTAAAAGGATCTGTTCGTATAATTTATAAATTGTAAATCCTTTGTGCTTATTCATTTGAGGTGAACTCGAAGATTTAAGGAGTTTACAAATGCCTTTTTTTTAAGCCGAAACTTTATAAAGGCGACTAGAGGGGGCCTGGAATAGTAATATAGGCAATTATTCTCACTGAAGCCTTTTTTAGAATGTTTACTTTCTTCGTCATGTCCATATATTATAAATTATTCCATATTTTAGATATGAAAGAAATATTGTGACTTTAATTTGTTGCATTTAGATTGAGGCCTACGAAATTCATTATAGCAAGGGAATAGTTGTACGCCTGTCGTTAGGCGTAGTTTTGAGCGCCATGCAGGTGACAGTACATTTTGGCTCAGTTCCACCCCCAATTTTCCTTCAACCTCAGTAGAGGATTTGTGGCTCAACGAATACTTAGTAGCCCTACTCTCAAAAGCACTATACGTTTACAAATACCCATGCCTTCACCGAGATTCGAACCCAGCCCCAACGACACAGCAGTCATCGTCACTAACCATTATACCGGATAGGCGGCGTTCGAATAAGTACTTTTAAGAAATAACTTCCATAAGTTGAGCAATTATTTATTTTTTCCTTCAAACAAGTCATCTGCTGGTTAAAAGAAAAGAAAATGTATATTTTTTAAAAATTATACGAAGTCTATTTTTTAAGGTTCGTTGGCGCGTATAGTTCCCTAGTTCACGAGTACGCCACAATGAGTCTCAGCGTCACTGACCAGCATCCTTTGCGAACACACTTGCTCCATTTCTAGCTCTGTAGCAGTCGTGTAAGCATCTTTAAAATGTTTAAGGTGATTGAATCGCCCTCCAAGAGTGAGAGAGTAAGTCCAAGAGCGTTTTGACTGCGAGAAACATGTCAGCTAGTAGATGTAACAGAAGTTGATGGCACCATAGCAATGAGTGATAGCAAAGTTCGAAAATGGGTCGACAAACGTCCATAACGAAGAACGCTTAGGCCGACCCTCTGTAATCACTGATGATTTGATGCAAGCAGTTGAATCTGTAACAAGTAAGACTGTATTTGAGGTACCTCTTCCGGTACCTCAAGCACATTCTTGGCGGGAAACACTTCAATGACAACGAAGAAGTGAAAGCAGCCATGAACTCTTGCTGTCCGACCAGGCGGCAGACTTTTTTGAAGAGGATTTTCAAAACTTAGTTCTAAGTTATGACAAGTACATTAATAAACTTGGCAACTGTGTAGAAAAATATGAACAATCCTAAGATAAAGGTTTTTTGAAACAAAATATTGTCGTTATTTTTTTAAAAACAAACGACCTTACTTTAAAAACAGCCCTCGTATTTCTTCATCGTTTTAGTTTATGAATGAGAAAATAAATAAATAAATTTGATGGTATATTTTTCTAAAGAACAAATCTGCAATAGTATATTTATTTTTGATTTCAAATAAGAATGAAATTCTTGGTAGGGAACACCTTAAAATTTAATTTTGATTTCTTTGATCAGAGATTATTTTAATAAACTGCATGTATTAGAACATATTGCGAACGTGCCCTCATCGCCACTCTACTAGACAATACCAATAGGTTTTCTTTTTGAAAATTGATATTTAGGTTGTGCTTGGAGGCAATGACGTAGGATTATTTTAATCCTTTATAAGGCCATGGGGAAGCACAAATTTGTCGTAAATTTCATCAATCTTTTTTTCCCTTGAAAATGGGCTGAATTTCGACAGCATAGCCTTTGCGGACACCGCCTTAGCCAAGAGTGAGAGACATTTCATTGGCGGCGCCATCTAGTGGTGGTTTCCACTACCAAATTTTGACGTTTAAATTATTCAATTCGAGCTCGCCGGATGCTAAATATTTCCGTGATTTTATTTTGCTGAGAACACCAAAGCCAAACTGATACTCAAGGGATCTTTTACATGCGACATAATCACATGACATTTGTGCCATTGATTTGCACACATCCAGAAAATCTATCTACTTCAGCCGAGATCGAACCCACAACCTTTGGTTTTCGAGGCGGGCATGCTACCTCTAAGGCACCGAAGTTGACAATTTCATTAATCATTTTCATCTAATTTTGTACATTGTTGTACTTATAAAATGTATTTTATACATCTGTTATATCTGTATTGATTCCTATTTTCATAAAAATAACCTATAAATTCTTAAATGGATCTAAATTGTGAAATTATTTATACCAGTTTAACATATATTTTTATTTTAATAGGTTACTGGAAACCATCACGAATTCTGAAAAAGAATGGATATAACACATTTTGATACTCTTCAAGAATACTTTTAAGTAGCTTTTCACTCTGTGATATTTAAATGAGGAGTCATCAGCGTTTTCTTATTTGCTTCCAAGGGACCACTTTTTGACCAAAGATGTTTTCAGAAGTTGAATTCTATGGTATATTATCAGTTCATCTCAAAATATCTGCACTTTTAGTAACCAAAATTAGGAAAACTAACAATTGTTTCAATTTATCATTGCTAAATAAGTATACAAGTGTTCACAAAATCTCAACTCAACAATAAATGATGAACAAGTACCTAAATGTATCAGTACATTATGTGAAATGTATGCTAGACTCCATAAAAATGAGCTTTTATGTTTTTATAATGTATTGTTTAAGTTTTTAATTTAATGTGCCATAAGAAGTATGCTTGCAAGATGAAGTATACATAAACATTTTTTTTTGAACAAGCACAATGCAATCAATTATAAAACATTCCACATCTGGAAAACCAGTAATATTCCTTCGATAAATCAAGAAATTTACTTTCGAATGAAAATGTGACAGGTGCTTTATAATCAGACAGCTGATATTAAGAATGAAATGGGAAAACTAGCATTCTTATGATTCTATATTTTTTATCGGGAAAAAATGAATTGATCAAGACTGCAGATTAAATAATCCATTACGAGTCATTGCCGAAATATTAAAATGCTTTCAGGGACGCACTCCGACAATCATAAAATCAGTTTTGAGAAGGTAATAAGGACCAAAAACTATTTCAAATGCTTTATGAAGTATTATTTTCTTTTGAAATGACAATAACTGCTTTTGCTGATACAAACTGAGCATTAGCTTATAGTATATGAACTATTGCCTACTTCTGCCTGTGATATACATTGTGTTACTAGGTGGTTCTAGTGAAGTTGCACAAAAATCAATGCCATCAATATTGTAGTTGTAATACAGCTTGGAAATATGAAAATTGATTTTTAGTGAGTTTTACATTACAATATGGATTATTAGATTTGAATGAACTGTAGACAAATGCAGAAATTTTATGACTAATGCTCATACAAACTGATGTACTGTGAAAGAATTACCTATTGCAGGCCAAGTTGTTATTTTTTAGAATTGTGAAACAAATGCTTTGTTCTGTTTTTTGCATGTTTTCTTTCTGTAAATATTTGCTATACAGATCTATACACCTTGTTATCTAGTTGATCTTTTTATACACTTGTTTAGAACATTTGTAAAAAAAAAAAAAGCATATCTATTTTATTATGTCAAACGATTTGCTAGTATTTCATTAATGGATGATGAACAGAATAAATTATATTCTGTAAGTAGATGCTTTATTTTTTAAGTATGTAATAATATTTGTACGTATTCGCGAAATAAAATAAAAAAAAACATTCATGTTTGTAAGATTTTCTTTCCAACTGAATAAGACATTTCAAGTTTTCAAAAGCACAAATGGTAATGATTTTATAAGTAATCATAAGTCAATATGTAAAAAAATAATTTATTTATATTCAATACAAAATATGATAAACTTATTTTAATATTTTCTAATAAACAATTCAACAGGTGTCATAAAAATACATTTTGAATATTCCAATTTAGTTATTTTTCATACATAAAGATTAAAAATGTAGCACCATTTATATATAAACTAAATGTTGGAGAAAAAAAAATCTTTTTAATCTGAGTGAAGGAGAGGGAAGCTATTTCTTTTTATCTTTTAAGCTTTCAAAATACTTTCCCAAGGTTTTTTGAACTTGTTCTTGATAGACAAAATGAACTATTTCCTCAACCTCTTGTTCTTCGTAAGAAATCAAATCATCAACGAAAGGTTTACGCATACTTAATTTTGTCATCTGTAAAGCTGCACCTAAAGAAAAGAGAAAAAAATCGATTGAATAAATGGGAAATTAATTTGCTTACCTATTCTTAAAAAAAAAATGAGAAACTTCTTGTGAAAAAATTTTTTCTGACATTAAATTTATTAGAAAGTAAAAGTAGTAACTCCCAATAATATCACTGTTTTGAGCTGTTATATTCAACTAAATTTGAATATTTAACAGTTAAATGTGGTGCCCCCATTTGAGAGCATGTAACTATGTTTGCCATGGATGACGAGTATACTCGTCAATCACAAAGTAAGCATCACGGTTAAACCAAACTGTTTTTGATCCAATACTTTATTTTATAACATTGCCAATTTTATAACTAATGCTTCTTTATTAGGTTAACATAAACATATTACATATAATGGTAAGAATTTAAATGCTTCTTGTGGAGTGGTATTCACCAAAACAGGATACTATACATCATTTGACTTTGCAAATGTGGAAAATATTATCAAACATAAACTTACACACCATTTCAGCTGGTCCACACAGGAGTTCATCTAAAAAATTTTTATACTTTTTATTTGCTTTACTCCCCGCCTGGTCTTAAAATTTGAGAATGTTTAGTTTTTCTCAAAAATTATGATTTAAACAGCCAATGGTAACTACTTTTTATGCATGATGAGAATACTCATCCAACTTCTTTATGACGAGTACACTTGTCAATCACAGTTAACTGGTTAAGATAACATAATTTATCTTATAGAACACTAAATATTTTATATCTTCAAACAAAATTATGAAAACAAAACACTTATTTGGAAAGTTATTTAAACAAGTGTAAATCTAACTACAATGCAGCTCAAACATCTCTCTCAAAATACAATGAAATTAGCGATTAAAATGTCAATGCAACATTAAATATAAATCCATAATAAACCTGGTATTTTCATCCATTTATCTAATTCTTCTTGGGCTTTAGGAACCACATCAGAAGGTGAATCCACAAGCTCTTTGACAAGACCTAGTTTCAATGCTTCTTCAGGTGAAAACAATTTACCAAGCTTAAGTGCATGCTCAGCTTTACGGAAACCTAAAGAGTTTATATACACAGCACGAAACCTGTAATGAAGTGATCAATACCATTAAATTTTATACTTCTTACTAAGTATTATTGAAACAAATATGAACTACATAATTTATACAAAAACAATTCAATTTCACACACATTAATTCTTACAATTCCATATATATACAAGTACCACAGTATAAGATATTCACATTGTTTGCTTAGATAAACAAACCAAATGAATTAACAGCATTACTCCTTTTTAAAAATTTCAATGAAATAAATTTGTGAGGTTCACTTATATTCTTATTACATCATTTTAGTATGAAATTATTCTGTTCAATCTATTCTATTTTATCCAGTGAAGTTGAATTCGAAGTTCATTTGCATAGTTAGTTAACAAAAATGAATTAAGAATTGCATTTTTTAATTCTTAGATATCAGTAGTCAAAAGAAGAAAATATAGAATTAAATTGAGAAATATAAGCAAAGTTGAAATCTCAAGTTGAGTTTAAGTAAAAAACTATTCCGATTTTTGTATTGTTGGAAATTTAAAAAATGCCACCATATTCTACAACCTAAAACTTTAAGAGTAAAAATTAAGCTTTTACATTAATTGTTCAATTAAAAATATTTAGATATATTACATACTATGTTGCAGCTGTAATATAACTTTATGGGAAATGCAAATAATTAAGAATTGTCTGAAAATTCATTTTCTACAAAGGATTAAAAATTGTTTCCAATAGTAGGGTCTTGAATTTAATTAACAAATGTAACTAAAATTTAAATGTTCATAACAAAATGGGGATGGGAGAAATACTAGGGAAAAAACAATATCTGGAGAAATGTATAATTTTTTTTTTAATGCCTTTTACTTCATTTTTTAATTATATAGGAACAAATGCATTCAATTTTTCAGCAGAGTAACAAAGATAAACATTCTAAAAATGATTCTTAGAGATTGTTATTTAAATAGCAATGATCCAAAATTGAGTTTTTATAACATCTTTTAACATAACAAAGAACAAACGATATAAAACAATCTCAATACTATTTCTAGTATGTGTGGCTTTAAATATACATATCACATCTAAATCTTATAATGAAAATAATGCTACAAAATATCAAATTATTTAAAGGGAAAAAACTACAAAATTTACATAAGAAGTTGATTTAGTTATTTGTTTGAGTTTTCAGTAGAAATTATATATAAATTCGATAGCTACTGAAACAAATATAAAATTACAAGAATATGTTGAACAAACTTCATGAAGAAAAAAATAATTTGAATAATACATGTAAACGAAAATGCAAGATTCATTTGCTTTGGCTTACAATTATCTTACATTACATAAAAGCTAATTAACACAATTCTATGTTATCATTTGACAACTTTTAGGCACACAGTTAGATTTAAGTACAGTGGTTTTTAATATTTCTTAAGATGGTCAGAAAGAATCAAGAGTTGTGTGGTTACTAAAACTCAATGATCAGCCCTTATTGGTCTTCATTTTACAGTTAGATCATAGTGCAGGAAAAAGGGGTTTATAATTTCATGCATGTACAATTTCATTAAAAGAGGGATGAACCTTGAAATGGAGAATGACATTCTTAAGTGTTTTTAAATGTCAGTTTTTGGAATAAAATCAACAAAGATGCACTAGAAAAAATAATGTGCTACAGAAACTTACCATTTAGGAGCAACAATTCCCTGAAAAAGTGAATATTCTAGGTTAAAATTTAAAACATAAAATACACAAAAGACAAATTTCAAGATAAATAAGACAAAAAAAGTTTTAAAAAATAATCCAGGGGAGCATAAATTTTCTCTACAGAAGTTTGCAAAAACTTTAAACCACCCATAGAAGAATCAAATTTAATGGAAATCCATAGCATTATAACATTTCATAAAATTACAAAATAGACTTAAAGGTGAATAAAGGTAGTATTTTGTAGCACCTCTTTTGTTTTTAACCATTACTATAATAAAACATGCAGTAAACAAGAGACAAACTTAAGAAATCTATATCCAGGTGAACTTTATTGCTTCAAAAAGTGCCATGGCAATGGATAATTGCTACTCAACAACTTTCCATACATATTGAATATATTTATAAGTGTATATTTTTATTTGAAAAGAGACAAATTACATTTTAACACTAAACTTACCATAACTCGGCAAAAGACTAGTTTTGCTATGTTTGAAATAGGTATGTATTTTGTTTGTATGTTTAATGTTAATAACACTTTAAAGAAGCAGTTCTTAAACTTTCGATCACCACAACCTCTCCCCTTTATGCATCTCAGCTTGACATCACCCCCAAGATTTTGAATACCCTCCTGACTCCCAACACATGGCTGAGTGATTTAAAGGGTTCGCAATAATCCTAAGACTGCATCTGCTATTTATACAGAATTTTTAATACTTTTTTCCTTTAAGAAAACAGCAAATTAAAATTAAGTTGTAGTAATGGCTATGCGTAGTTGCTAATAAAAAAAAGTGAATATTCTATATTGAAATACGTGTTCTATTGGAGTTTCTTATTGGACGCAATATAGAAGTGATCTTGTCTAGGATGGTACATCTTTCAATTTTTTCCACTAGGCATTTCAGAGTCTAAAAGGAGGAATCTTATCATTAAATAAGATACCTATGTGAACCCCCTAGAAAAGTGGTCAGGACCCTCCAGGGTCCACGGACCACAGTTTAAGAACCACTGGTTTACAGAATTCATTTTATACAATTTTTAAAAGAATTTGCTTCCAAAAGACGCTTTATACTCATTAAATAGCAAATATTTCCAGTTAATTGAATTTCTTAGGAATCCAAGTAGCTCTAAATTTAACATTTTTTAAAATGTTAAACTTTTTTTTGGAATTGGTGTTTTAAGAATATGTTACAAGATTAAAAAAAAATTAAGATGTTAAATTTTTAAAAAAATAAAGAATTCATTCAGACATGATATTATTCCCAGATACACAACTACGTTTAATGATTTAATAAAAAAAAAATCCCAAAACGAGTTGTACCCGAATTATTTTATGTATAAAAAAGCAAATTTTTAAAAATATAGTGATATTATAAATACATTGATTAATTTTACAATGCTTTAATAACCAGTACCAAAATGTTGCTATAATGCAATTTGGGGGATTATTTGATGCAATTTATATTGCAATTGCTCAAACTTGTATAATTTTATAATGAACATTTTTAAGCAGTAAAAAAATTGAGATCAATAAATAAGGAGCACATTTTCATTTATTTTATAAAATTATTCACAATTTTTTCATTTGTTAAGAAAATATGAACCTATTGAGTAAATATATTATAATAATGCGTGGCAAAAGTTTTCTTTAATTTGTATTTTATAAATACATACCAACATTGTCTCATTTAAACCAATACTGGCTCTTGATTTCACCATAATATTATGATCACAGCTCAGAGACATAAGACAGCCTCCTGCAGGAGCATGACCCTATTAAGTAATAAATAAGTTTAGAAGAAAATATAAAAATTTAAATATAAATTATTTACCCTTATCGTGTGAAAAAAAAATGGTAAATACACTCTATAACAACAACAAAAAAAAACGATGCACCAAGAACGAGTTGTCTGATAGATACAAAAATTTTGGTGGGTAAAAAGATTATGTACAGAATAGAAAACGATTAAAATTTCAGAAAAATTGATTGATTGATTTCAGAGTTACATAGTTACACAGTAATGAGCTCAATAAGGTATTGACACACCTCTAGCCTGGATGCAAGCTGCCACACAATGTGGCATAGAGTGATAAATCACTCTGATGGTCTCCGGCAGTGTTTCTTGCCAAATTTGCTCCAATGGTTGGGCCAGGTCATCAATATTTCCTGGCAGATGCAGTCATCTTCCCATCCTATATCCCAGACATGTTCTATTAGAGAGAAATCTAGCTGGCCAAAGAAGTGTGCGACAAGCTGCAAGACAGTTCATAACAACACACGTGCCGTATGTGATCTGGCATTATTTTACTGGAAAATAAGGCCAGGGTACTGCAAAAGGAACAGTAGCAAAACAGTTCTTAGAATATCCGCAACCCACCACTGTGCTGTAAGTGTGCCTCTAATGAGGCCCTAAGGAGTCCGGTTGTCAAAAGAATTGGCACCCCAGACCATAACTCCTGGTTGAGGGCATGTGTGGCGTGCAATAGTGAAAGCAAGATCGGCACGCTGCCCTGAACATCTCGAAACATGTCTGATGATCGTCAGGACACAATTGTAAGCAGGATTTGTTGCAAAACGATATACGTCCCCAGTTAGCATGATTACAACCTGACTGGTCAAGCACCTTTGTAATTTGGCTTGACAGTGTGACAGGTGTGAGTGGCAAGTGGATAGCAGTCAGTACGATCATAAATTTCACTCTATCAGCCATCTGTTAATGGCCATGATGGACACTCATGTGCGAGTTGGACGTCTGAGGGTTGATAATGATGAATCAGGCACTGTGACAGCTAATCTTACAACCAATCTGTCCTCCGATCTGCTGTGACTATGTCGACCGCTACCATCATGACGCTGAAATCTGCCATTGTCCAACCATTCTTGCCAGCATCTTCTAAAGGCATCATTGCTTCAATCCGTATGATGAGTGATTCTCCTGATTTCCTCAACCTGCCTTTTTCAATTCAATGATACAACCTCTTTCAAACTCTGACAGTTGCTCGTAATGAGCTCGAAACCTGCGGCGAGGCATTTTTTCAGTCGTAGAAAGGTATCCTAATTTGACCATCAGATTGAGAATCGCTTCTTATAGACACCTGCAGAGTGCGCAGTTCCAATGTGCTGTAACTCCCGCTATTCATTCATTGAACACCTAATTTTAATCATTTGCATGTTCCGTACAAATATCTTCAAATAGGAAATTTCATTACAATCGGGCAACTCCTTCTTGGTAAATCGGGGGGTTTTTGTAATAGAGCATATATTAAAAATATAAGCACAATTCTTAACAAGCCCTAAATTGATGTTATCTTCCAAAATTATCTTATGTTCTCTCAATGAACAGAAATATTAAACAATTAAAAACAAAACAGCTTCATAAAACTCGATGTGAATTTTTAAAAATCTCATAAGTATAATACACATTAGACAATACAAATTCATTCACAAACAAGTTAATTCCTACTTAGATCAACAAAATTTTTTTTTTTTTTATTTTAGTTACTTTTTATTAATTATCATTAAAGTATAGTATTGCCATCCAAAACAATTGTGTATATAAAGTTTCAGTTCAACTGAAAGCTTTAAAATGTGAGAAAAAAATCTTTTAAAAGTTTTGACCCAAATCACTAAAAATGAAGCCAACATGGCTGTATCTGCAATTCTTTAAATATAATTAGTTTCAGTCAATTATAATTAAATTATATTGTCACCAAAAACAATAGTGTATATAAAATTTCAGCTCAATTGAGCGCTTTAAATGTATTTTATTAACGATTGAAAATTTGAACAAGATAAATATGTAAATATAGAGAGTGTGAACTAATAATAGGAATTAAATATAAACATTTATTTTTAATAAACAAGTTTTACAAGAAATGTCAATTTAAATTTGACAAAAATCATTTGATATAAATAATTCTTTAAAAAAATTTGAGGACATAATATACATTACAATGCACACTTTCCCTTCAATTTACAATAATTCAACATACAGCCAAAAAAACGGGGGGCCATAATTAAACTGTAAGTGTTCGGGGTGCTGGGAGAAACCCCAGAATATTCAGTGAAATTTGGATTTCCCAAACCCGCTCAAAAAAAAAAAAGTTGCCATTTTCCCCAAATAGAGGGGCTGTCCCGTTTTCCCAATTTCCCCCCTGGCATGTACAATTTCCCAAAACCGATAGACAAACATAATGACATTCTAAGAGGCATATAAAAATATAAAACACCCCTTTCTTTATCAAAATTCCATACATTCCCCTCAGTAATTACTTTTTTACGTATCATGTAATCAAAAATTAAATAAATTAAGATCACAAATTAAACAATCCAAAAAAGACATTTTTAAAAACAAACCGTTTTTTTCAATGAAATTATAAATGATGTGCTCAATATGTGTACCCCCGGATGCAACCACATCTAAAAAAAAAAAAACAGCATGGTCCACCATTATTTAAAATCTCTTTGTAACACACCCCCCTGTCTTTTATCGATTTCTCAATTCAGAAACAAAAACATGTTTTTCTCTTTAAACCATATCTTTTTAGATGCCCCACAGATAAAAAACCAAAGGGTTAAGGTCCCCTGAATTGGGCCCCAAGGTTTTTAAAACCCCTGCTTATAAACCGGGCCGCCAAGGTTTCATGAAAATTTTTAACAGGTTTAGCGAGTAGGGGTGTGCCATCTTTATAAATATTGTGGTTTCAACAATGTTTCTTGTAATGTGGAATCAATTGTTTCTCAACATTCACCATAGTGCCCTTAACACTACAGCTTTGGACCACTTGGAGTTGGATATCAAAGAAATATGGGCCCACAAGAAAATCACAAGTCATTTCACATAATTGTCAAAAAGTACCATTCTGATAGAATACCCACTAACAATCTGTTCCCTTTTTATTCAGTCATGATTGACAATTATTTGGATCTTTCTTTATTTTTTGATGGGCTTAAAATCTGCATATATGTCATCAAAAAGCATTGAAACACAGCAAGGCCCCTCTATGGGGGGAAATGGGCAATTTTTCTGTGTTTGATTTGCACATGTTCTGAAACATGTAATATCAAATTCCCAATATTGAGTTTTCTCTCCAGCACCCCCGAAAATTTAATTTTAATTTTGGGCCACCCTGTTAAAATAATAAGCAATTTTGGTTTGGGCAAAAATTCCCAAAATTTTAATTTTTTTGTCAAGTTTTTGTTTGGTTTAATTTTCGTTGAACCCACTTTCTTGGGTTAAATTGATTTTATTTTAATTTTTCTTTTAAAAATTTCAAATTTTTTGTAAATCCCAAGGGAGAAATTCTGTCACTTTTTTTCTGAAAAAAACAACAAACTTTTTTCTCCCTTTTATATTTTTAAAAATTAATCTAAAATTTTTGTTCTTTTTAATTTCCCCAAGGGGTTTCCTAGAAAAAAATTTGAAGAGCATATTGAAATTCTGTCCATTAAAATTTTTTTCTCTCTTAATTCATATGCCACCAAAACAGATAGTTTGGACATGAAACCAAGTCTTTTAATATAATCCAAAGCAGTAATCTGATGAATTCAAAGCTTGAAGCCCCTTCGAAGTTAATTTTGGGATTTGTCTACAACTCGATCCACCTGACACTGAGGGCCTTCCTAATCTGGGTTCATCTTTCAAAGAAAAATCACCCAAGCAAAATTTCACAAGCCATCTTTGGCATCTTCGAGCAGTTACTACTTCCTCTCCAAACATGTCACACAAGTTTCTTTTTGCCTCCATCCATTTTTCCCCTTTTTTAGAACTCAAACAACATATAATGTCTTAAGTGCACTTTTTCTTCACTCATGTTGATAGTTTTACAAGTTTAAAAAAAAACTGAATAAAATACAAAAAAAAATGTGTGTATAAAACATTAATAGTATCCTAATCTAATAGTTTTAACTGGTTTCAGTAGGATGCAAACTCTTGCTAAGGAATTGACAATGCATAAAAATTTAACAAATGCACTTCACAGAACTTTCTCTTATACCCAATAGAATTTATGTAAATAAATATTTCAATCAGTATTTAAAAATAAAACCCTGATAAAACAAGCACAAGTCCTTGTAGAAATAGGTAATTGTTTTTTCAACCAATGAAATACTCTGTTATTCCAACCAATGAAAGAGCAGTAATGATGAGTTGTATTAAAGTGTGTTGTGTATATGAGTAATGATGAATAAATTAAAATATATGAGTAAATTAAAGGTATGAAATAATACTTTAGAATAAAAAAGGTTATTCTATGCACCAAATTGCTGCCATGTATTCTTTGCATTGTAATGAGAACATTGAAAAGATATTCAAATAAATTCCATTGCAAACAGGAAGCAATCAGAATGACCGAGAAAAACAACTTTACATGAAGATAGGATATTGTGGACAGGATTTTACTATGAACAGATAGTTTAATTGACTGCAAATTTTAAAATAACAAACTTTGACATAGAAAGTGAGTATTTCCAAAAACTGTGAGAGGAAGACTGCATGAAATTGGATTATGAGGCTTCAAAGCTCACTAAAACTATTATTGGCTGAAATTCAACACAATTTGTTGGCAAAAGTTTATTCATTATGGACAATTAAAGACTGGGAAGAGTAAGTTTATGATGATGAAATCAGTTTTGTATTTCTGGTAACCAAAATAATGCCTATGTATGATGACACACTTATAAAGAAATGTCTGAAGCCCATAAATAAAGCAACTGGCAGAAGTCATTATATGGGGCTGCATGCCTTCTAGTATTGTTGAAAGACTTCACAATGTGAGCAAAACTGGAAAACCCCGAGGTTATTTTGAAATACTACAAAATAAATTGCTAACAAATAAAAAGATCTTTTTGGGAATCAGTCACAAGTTTTTCAAACCATGCAAAGATACACCAGAAATTAATTTGAAGACAACACTGTAAATATAGGAATGAACCGCCTGGACAACCTTCAGATCTTAAACAATAGATAAATTGGTTTTGGTTCATGATATTTTGCATTAAAATTAATTATGATATTTTGAACAAAAACCCCTTCAAAAACATAAGTTGATTGAAGTTTTAATATTTTCTTTCCAACATGTTGCCACAAAAGAACTTCTTGTGAAATTGGTACATTCTATGCAAAAAAATGCATAGCTGCAATTAAAGCAAAATGCTAGTCCATACAATATTGATATTCAAACATGAAATTTTCAAAATGTTTGTAAGGTATTGAGTGTTGGTAAAAGTTGTTACACTACTACATACATTATTTTATTCCGTACATACTACACATTCCATATTCAAACGGCTGTACTACAAAAAAATTTGTTATAAAAAACTAGTAACAGATTTAAAACCAGCAAGAAAAATACAATGGAATCAATGAAAAGTTATGATAGTATGATAATCTTGTAAAAAAAAATTAAGTCAAACACAAAAGGAGAAAAATGTGTGTGTTCAGGACTCTACCACTACTGAATATATAATTAATAAATTAAAATAACTGCTTGGTAAAGCAATACGTACAATACATTTTTCTCATGTCATGTGGAATACTTTTACATACATAAATTGAATTTTAATGTTTTAAGCACAATTTTTATAACCCATTTAAAAGGAAATAGCACTGAAAAATATAAATCTGCTTAAACCTATTGGAATAGAATTTGGTCCCAAATCCAGATCTTGAATATACAACTAGTCACAAGTTATATAAATTACAGAAATATTATACATAGATTTAAGAAGTTATATATTTTGTGACGGGCTCATGCATCTTTTCATTAACATGTCCTTTGGATTTTTTTGGGGCCAGAATTAATGGCAACTCTTTTCCAACCAAAACCCAAGATGAAACGTAAAAAAAAGATGCAAATTAGAAAGCTTTTAAATATCAGAAGTTAAGCGAGGGTGGCAATTTGGGAAATGTTAGATAAGCTGATACAATTGTGAAGTGACAGCCAACAGAGGTTATCGAAGATAGAGCCATTAGTTAAGGTGCATACCATTGCACTCGGTAAATAACAACTTCCTTAAGATTGGATCGGGTGGATTAAGGTAGGATTGACTATTAATATTAGGACCTGAGATATTATTGGAATTGAGCTTAAGCAAGTTAGTTAATGATAGTGGTCCCAAGGTTACGTTATTTCGTATTATTTATATTGTGTGTTTTGTCATTTAGATTTTCTCACATAATTATTATTAATCTGTTAGAGTTTAAGTTCTTAATAAAACCATATTAAGAACATGGAAACTTTTAGTTCTTTCGTTAATCCTACACCTCTAGCTTACGCTAATAATCAAAGAAGGGCACCCATGGGTAATTTCACAATTTTCATTCATTTATTAATGACTTTTTTTCCTTTTTCCATTTAATTTTATTTATCAATAGGAAAACAAGAAAGTTGATGCCATAAAAGGATTTAACTTTGCAATTCAAGCCTAAAATTGCAAAGTCTGAATTTCCATATTCAATTTGTTATGTATCAATTTTTGTTTTGGTTTATCTATTCAATAGTTTCAATTAATAATGCATTTTAAATAATAAACAGTATATTTAGAAGAGATATACTGGTTTCAAAATTCGATTTAAGATAAAATATCCCCCAAAGAGAAGTGGTCTGGTATTCGATTATTTTCCCTCCTCAAACAATAATTAAAAATTTTAAACACATATAACATTTTCATATTTTTTCACTATAACTTAATGAATAAAACTCTTGATCATGTCTCCTTAAAAAAAAATTTCAATAGGCATTATATACAGCACTGGATTAATATACTTTTAATACCTCTCTCTTTCTTTTCAGTCAATAGTTCAGGCAATCATCTTATGTTTTACAGTATAAATAATAAGACAATTAATTGAAAACTGTAAGCCTAACAATTAGAACTCTAACAGTCAAAACTATATTTTAAATATATATAAAGATTCTACATATATCAGTAAAAATTTTCAATAAATGTCTACAAATATCAATTTATATACATAGTTAAGATATAACAGAATGGCCCAGTTACTTTTTTAAAAGATTAAAGTAAAATAAATTGTGCAAAAATACTTCATAATAAAGATACTTTTGTTAAATGGTACTAGTATAAAAATATTAAAGCTTATATTTTACAGAACAAAAAAATCTGCAAATTTATAATGTGATATGGAACTTGTACAAACTAAAATATATTTCATATTTATCTCCTCTTGAAAATGTTTTATTAATAGTTTACAAGGAAAAATATTTATTAAGAAAAATTATAAATAAATTTAAAACTTTCCTAAATAAAATTTTTTTCTGATTATCCATAAACTGTTTTTATCCAATTGTTTACTTACATTTATTGCTGCAATTGTAACCAATGGAGTAAGATATAAAGTTTTCCACATTTGTTGTAAAGCTTTCCAAAATGCTCTGAGCCTTTCTTCTTTAGGATTGTACATTTCTGTAATATCCAAGCCAGCTGAGAATACAGTTGGTGAATTCTATTACAAATAAAAAGTAGTACATTATATACAAAGTTACCTTCATTAAACTTCTTATATCAATTAAATGTGAAAATAAATGCTTATTTTGTTTAATTTATATGCCATTAATATATAAATTAAAAAAATAATAAAAAAAAATTTTTACAATGAACAAAAGATTTTTCCCTTCCTAGTTTCTTTTTTTTTTAAAAAAAAGACAAATTTTAAACTTTTTTACAAAAAAAGAAATGTTTAGTGGGGTTTTTATATTTCAAGTGATTTCATTAAAAAAATATTACAATTTCTGGGATAAAATATGATAAAGAAATAATTGCATTAGTATAATTTCATGTAAGCAAAGTCTTATAAAAAATTCTAATTAAAATTGTTTCTTAACTAAAAAATGGAAGAATTGTACATAAAAAAAAAGTCTACAATTTTTTTAAAAATATATAATTTATTTTCCAATGTCAAAAGTGAACTATACAATTCAACCAAATACTTTACAGCATGAGCAAGTCATTGGGAAATAAACACAAAAAACAGCAAAATAATTTAGTTAGTTGTGGATTAATATATATTCTAGTGCCTATATTTTTAAAAATAATAATAAATTGAAAAAATAAACCAATTAACTTTTAACCATTTGAACATTATTCTGAATTTTTAATATTTCAATATTCTTACCGGAAAATATAATTAAAACAGAAAGTCAAACTATTCTAAGAGAATTTTAAACAGTGATGTGTGACACTTTTCTTGTAGACTACTTTAACTCTCCATTTATTAAATCTTCAAATCATTATATACGTTTTTTTCCTTACTTCAGCTTTTTTAATAGAAAACTAACTCAACTTTTAGTGCAATCCAAATCTAAGAGGGTTCACATATAGGTTTGTTTATTTAATTAAAAAAATAAATTAACAATAACATGGACAACATAAAATAAAAGATTTTGTGAGAGTTTTTAACAATTAACATTATAATTCTACGTAAAAATTAAGAAGATTGAAATAGAGGCCAATATTCCTTGTACTGTGTAACTTGTACTAACTTCCATATTAATGTGAGTATTATGTTTACTTAAGATTTTACACAAGGCAGCTCCTAATAATATATACGATAGTTGTTGATAGAAATGAGCATTAAACACATGATTCAACAACTGTGCAATAGATCAAGTTATTGTGTCCTTTCACAGCAAATTTGTAATTTTTTATTAATTTTCATTTAAATAAAAATTTAATATTTTATAAAAAAAAATTGCAAAAACATATACAATAATCCAGACTTTTAATAAAAAAATACATATTTTAAAATACTTAATTTGCATTTTTCAAAAACCATTTTTATAACATTAAATAATGGAAACAGATGAGAAATATTCAAATTCAAATTTAATTGAAAAGTACAAAAATGCAATATTAACTAAAAAAGAATTCAGACTTAAAAATAGCTATGTACAAATCCTGATTCATTTATATTTGGTCAATAATTAATGATCAGATGAAAGATTTTTATCTTTTCTCTCATAACTGAAATTTGTAGATAAAATTCCTTGTTTTGATTTCATTTAATATTTTATTTATTATCCTTTTGCTTGTACACAACTATGATCAAATAGGAAAAAATTTTTATTGTAAACATTTATTTCAGATATGTTTGAAATAATTATATATTTCACATTAGACACCATTTCAACAATCAATGTGACAGTATTAGAAGAGACTGTATTGAATAAGTAATTAAAACATAATAAAAAGAAATGATACAGTTAAAAAGAATGCATACTGAAACATCCCTCTCACCATAAGGTATGATATAAAAGCCATTTAACAGATCTTCACATAAAAAATCAAAATTTATGAGCCCTATAAACTTTATATTAACTAAATCCTAAATAGAGAAATATTTTTCAACACTAAAATAAAGTTATAAGCACTTTTATTATTGCTTCAATTCAAGTATTGAAAAAAGAATTCAAGTTGAGCATTAACTCAAAACTGTTATAAACAATACCAACATTGCTTTTTCTTTTTTTTCTTCCCTAAATTTCCTGCTTAATTCCTACCCTCTAATTTTTTCCCCTTCAAGTTCCACACTGATTGAAACTTTTTATAAACTCAGCATAACTTATTTAAATATAGAAAGAAATCTTGTAATTAAATATGTTTTTACACATTATAACCCAATATATGAAAAACAAAAATAAAGAATATGTTTCCTAAATACTTACAGAAGACAAAATCATTCCTCTAAACTTCTTTTGTTCTAAATCTTTTATAGCAGCTGTCATTTGCTCCAGTAACTCCAAATTTAAACTATTTACAGGTGGTCTCTGCATAACAACATTTGCAGTTCCTAGTACAAAAAACAGAATAACATAATAATTAGAATTTGATATATAATAAGAAATGGTACTTCTGTATTAGTTCATCAACCATTTTTGCCAAATGTGATATACAACCAATAATGAAAAATATTTCTATGCATGTACTCCAGTGATGGTTTATCAATTGGGCGCTTGGTGTGGGTGCTAAGGGGCCTGGAACCAGCATAAGCTGGACTTACCCAGATTTGTTGGTTATAAATTTTGATCTGCCAGTGCCAAGGGGACATATAGATCTTTTGTGCCCAGGGGCCAAAATGAGATTAAATCAGCATTGATGTACTCTCAATGAATTCAATAATCTTTATACAATAATACAAATATCACAAAGTCTTAGTTTTCTTTTTATATCTAGTGCAAAAAATGATTAAAATTTAGGACCTACTGTCTAAAGAGAAAAAAACTAGAGTATGACCAAAGTTAAAGGACCATTTCATCAAATGAGAAGAGCGCCAAAGGGCATAATCCTATTTATTTAAAATGTTACTTTTTCCCTTAAAGGATTTATTTACGTAAAACTTCAAATATTTCAAAATGTTAGCCAATTTCTTGGTTAATGGGTTAATATGCAAGTATTGAAATTTTAAGTAGTGACATTTGTAAATAAACAAAAGAATAAGAATTTAAACGAGAATAATCACAAATATTGATTTGTTAATTATTAATAGACCTCAATAAATAATAAATATAGATTTCACAGCTACCAATGTTTAATTATAAATGAACCGAAAGATAAAAATTTTAAAAATATCAATAATAAAAAAATAATTTTGCTATTTAGGCAATATAGCATATTCATTTTAAAATATTGCATTTAAATAGTATTAATAAACCATTATAAAGTGTAAAATACATAAAAAAAATTACACACTGTCTATATATTTTAAAAAATGACATTTACTTGAGGTGATATGTTTGCTTATTTGTTGCCCTTTATCAACAACAAAAATTTTTTTTTTTTTTCAAAAATACTCTTAAGTTTTATAGAAAAGTTTTAGTTATGAGAATTTAAATAAAAAAGCAAATTAAGTTTTTTTCCTTTTTTTCCAAAAAAGATAATTTTTTAAAAAATATGAGAATATTTATAGAACAGAATGGAACTTGAAAAAATTAACGAGTTAAACTTATTTTATATATTTATGCAACACTGAAAATTTAGTTCTCCCTTAGATATCAAAACTCATCTTTTTATATATATATATAAAAATCATTATTAATTAACTAAAAGACATCAACTTGTTTTTAATATAATAAGGCTGCACTAGGTCTAATAAAGATATTAAAAATTTGCAATATTTACATATACTTAAAAAGGTGTACAATTATTTTAAAATTTTCCATTCACACACATTACATTCCTCTCAAAATTATTTCTATCTTATATAAACAGTAGGTAGTAAAAATACATTTATTGAAACATTCAAAAATTTTGATATGTTTCAAACATTGCTTTAAACTTATGTCATCAAGAGCCCAAAATTACACCTGGAAAATCATAAGTAATAGAAAATAAAAATATACTTATAGCTATAATTATAGTCTCCACAAATGATCTCAGATATTCTACTAGTAAATTTAATACTTACACATTAGCATCACCACAGCCAAAATTGCACCACAAAGTTTTTTTTCTTCAAATAAAATACATGAGAAACTGTTGTTTTGATATCATGACATAATTCACATGGTACAAATTTTGCTGCGGTGACACTCATTCACAAGTACCATAAATTTAAGAGGACATAGTACAATTCAATTGACAAAAATCGGTCAAAAAATCAAACCTAATTTTTTTAACCTAAATTATTCTTTATTTACTTTTCTATAACCTTCACAAAATTTGAAAGCTCTAAACTTAAAAATGCAGAATTATGTTAGCTTTTACGTTCATTTTTATTTGCATCCTATGGCACACACAAATCAAAACTTTAAACTTATTTATGTCAGAAAGATAAAATAACTAGTTTGTCTTCATTTAAAATGCTAAGGCTTTTTTCTATTGCGCCAAATGCTTAATTTTTTTTTTTAACCTATTGCTAATAGTTCATGTAACAAAAGTTGGTAGGCATTTTTGAATCAAAGCAATACTTTTTTTTAAATAATTAAACTCAAAATTTATACAATTTGTAAGGAATTTTCAATAAGCATTCATAAAAAGAAGTATTGTATGAATCCCAATCATGTTATCACAAAACCCATACCAACTTTAGTTATACATAGTTTGACGTACTTGTAAATCAAATTTGATGCATGTGTACATTTTTGTAGGAGGAGTAGCATTTTAAAGTCACTTCACAAATTTTAAATTTTTTCCTTAAAAAAATTAAATGTCTAGCTTTTTATGAAATTTTGAGTACAAATTCTGTTTTACATAGTATACACACACATAAGAGCCAAACAAAAAAATTTTGAAAATCCTTAAACTAAAAATTTTTGAGTAAATTGTACCATGAGTTAAAGAGCATGAGGTAGAAAAAAAGAGCTTCGGTACTTATGTATTATTGCAACCTACTGGCGACATAATATGAAACGAAGCTAGTGATTGCCAATTTAGCACATACGACACATGCAAAATTGCAGATGCCAACTTTGCAAGTTATCTTAAACATTGGTGAGATTAATGGGGTAATATGTAAGTACCCAGAGCTTCTTTCAATAAAACCAATTCATTCAGAAGTGAAGATATAAAGGTTCTTAGGTATCAGCATCACCTCAGCGAAATTGGCGCCACACGAATCGTACCTTGATATAATAGGAACAAAGATTCTTACACGTTTTATATGAAAAAATACCAATCAGTCAGATTTTGATGAAAAATGGCATGATTTGAGTGGCATCAATTTGACTGTGGTGATGCTAATATGCAAGTACCCATGTAACTTTCAGTCTATTTTCCTTTTATTCAAGCAAAAAATTAGAGACATTTTAGTTATTTAATCTGAAGCATAAATTTAATGGTGGCTTTTTCTGAAAAATTTACAGAAAATACAAAATAAAATTATTTTCATGTTTTGTCATTTGAAAATAAAAATTGTTAAATAAAAAAAAAAATTGGCATATTCATTTCTTTTGCTTTTATTGACAAAAACAGTGTTTTGAAAGAAGTTTAAGCTTAAAAGATTAAAAACATCAAAACTAATTACCTGGAACACAAAACAAAATAGGTACAAAATATATATTACGTTTTTAAAAGTTTCTAAATTGTAGCAATATAGCTGCCTTTTTGACCAGTTATTCAACAACCATTCAAAATATATACTTTGAATTACAAAATTATTAGCATAACAAACATACATTCTATTTTTCAAAAAATCACTCTTATTAATAAGTGTATATGTAATCCTTCGAGCTATTTTCAACTTCTATTTACACAGTTCATGTAAGAAATTTTATAACCAACTTAAACTGTTTCCAAATAATTTTAAGAAATAAACTTCAATTTAATAGTGTGTACATATAATAACAGTTCCAAAAAATAAACTATGAAGTTGAATTTTATTACTTACAAGCTTAGGAAAACAATTCTCATGTTGGTTATAAAATCTTGTTATTAAAAAAATTAAGAAAATCATAGTATAATATATTTTTAGAGCACTGTGTATATTTGCAAAGAAAATGAGTAATTTAACCCATTTCAACAGATAAATGCCATAACACAAGGTCAGTAAATTTAATATAAATCAACCAAGTCAGTTCTTTCAAGTACTTTTAGTTTTGGTTTAAATCAAGCAAAAATACAAAGTAACATG
Organism: Trichonephila inaurata madagascariensis; assembly: GCA_019973955.1. Classification (NCBI taxonomy): domain Eukaryota; kingdom Metazoa; phylum Arthropoda; class Arachnida; order Araneae; family Nephilidae; genus Trichonephila; species Trichonephila inaurata. The sequence goes on along the minus strand of BMAV01016272.1, from coordinate 22,280 downwards.
TTTAAATTATACAAAAATATAATAAAAAATTTTAAATTCTTATTATTTTGAGAAGGGGGGAGGGGTTAATGTTTCCATTTAAGTTTGATTTTATTGTTAAATGTATGACAACACATGATACGGAAAACTTACTTGTTTTTTCATCCTCAATAACATTTACTAAAACCCTTGTACTATCATTACTAGCCTTCGCATAACTAATACTTTTTGAAATCTGTGGTTTTAAAATAGTTTGGAGCTGTCTGAATTTGCAAAACATTTTTATATAATCAATTGTCCAGCTTTCCCTCTTCTCTATAAATTCCGCTGTCACTATCGCAAATAATGTGGTGCAAGCAATAAAAAGCGGTGAGTGCGGATGTAAGATGTTGTTTTTCTAGATGGCAACGCAGCACAGTAAAATTATTTATGTGCTTGGGATACAATATTTGGCTCTTAGTAAATAATTGGCTACTTTCTAAATAAATAAAAAAAAAGGCAACAAATTGTATACTCATGATATGCTTTGCTGAGAATAATACCAAATATTTCGATTTTATGTTGAGTATTTATTAAAACCACCAGGGCCGGCTCTAGCAGTTTTGCCACACAGACAAAAATGGAAAATGCCGCCCTCTCTCTGTATATATATATATATATATATATATATATATATATATATATTATTTTAAGTCCTAAAAATTTTAAATAATTCGAAATTAAGGACATAATTATTTGTTATACGAGTGAAATGTAAGAGAAGGAATCGTCTATTCAAGCAGGCCGATTTCATCGAGAAAAAGTCTACTAATGGTGGGGATCACAAGCGTTAGTTTAACTTATAGTAACTACACTCAAGACTCTAAAATAAAACATCTCCTGTGTCTCTCTATCAACTAAAACCTCTTATTACTCTTGTCCCTTTTTGGATAGCTGACACCAGAGATCGTAAGAGTGAAAGAAATGTTCGTTGCGACTCCACTTCAAGATGGGAAAAAAGTTACTAGTAAAAGATGAGTAATTATATTAAATTTCATGCTTTAACATACACTTCCACCTCCAACCCTTCAAGTTTCAACATAAAAGAAAACTGTCATTAAACATACAAAGTACAAAATAAATTTTAAAAAATAAGATACTTTAAATGAAGTTACAAATTCACACCCAATAATATTTCAGAAAATTTATCAAATTTTTTTGTAACAAAAAATATACCTCAAATTGATCCAAATGCCGCCCTTAAAATTTGCCGCCCCGGGCAGGGGTCCATTTTGTCCGGCCCTAGAGCCATCCTTGACACCACACTATTAAGTAGCATGAGGAATATTGACGAAACTTTGAACTACGGTCGAGTCACGAGAACGACACATTTGAACTGGCATCCCATTGTCCAACTACCACACCCCGTCAATGGGAGAAATTGGAACCACGACAGATTTTACAAGCAACAGCCCCACTGCATGGCGATGGCATGAGGATCTGCACCTGCGACTTTCTAATGGCGGCCATAAGTTTATGTCCTTGACTGTAAACTCATGGTCAATGCCTACATGAAAACCTTAGTGCCACTACAAATTTAACAGGCATCAACCCATTTACATAATGGGGCTTCAGTGACACAAGAATTCGAACTCATGAGACAACGGCCACTAGATCCGGATCATTACTATATTTGGCTACCTCGGCCTCTCAATTTCTGTTAAACCTAGAGAATTTTTTTTTTTGAGAAATATATATTCATTTATTGTTTAAAACTGGATTACTAAACAACTTCAATGTTTTTTTCTCAACGTGTATTTTGATACATTTATTGTTCACATATTTATCAGAAACATGGCCTGTTTATATAATAAAAAATTAGGTTAAATTTTGAAAAAAATCTAGTGAAACTGAGCAAATAAACTTCAAACTAAAAAAATGTAAACTGAAAGGGAAGTGTAATGAAATAATATATTTTTGATAGCTCTCTCGAATATTTAGTATAATTTCAGAGTCCCAATTATACTTAAATCAGGAGAATATGTATATGATATTTTTAATGTTCTAAAAATAAAATTAAATGTCATGTTTTATATTGACTGTTCTAGAAAATGGATTGCATACATTAAAATTCTGTACTCTTTCATCCAATACTATGCTACAAACTCCATACAATTTTCTAATAAAAAAATATTCCAAAAATTTTGTTTGTATACTTACTTTACTAATATACAAAGAGGGTAATTTATTTTAATATGCTTCTCACACACACATTACTTTTTTCTAACTCCATTTTTTTTATGGATCCATTTTTAAGTAGCATATTTCGGTTAGATGCTGATTCGATACATGGTAAAGTGAATTTGATGAGTTTTAAACGAAAAATGATTTTTTTAATTATAGGAACGCAGTTTTATAAAAAGGTACTTTATAGGTACAGTCTTGCAATTTTTCCAAATTATAATATCGATGTATTTTTTCTGTTGGGAAAAGTAAAATTCATGATTCAGTCCTTTCAGTAATATTTGAAAATAACTTTAAAATAAATCATAATTTAAAAAAAAAAACCCATTATACATATATATAAAGCCAAAAATATAGGAAAAAAATATGTAAGTGTATGCCTTTTTTGGAACACGTTTCTCTATTGTCTAACAAAACAAAATATTTCACTCATGGAACAGAAGGCTACTGTGCATTCAAGAGAATGTGGTACCTTCTCAAATAGAATTTTTTAAATAAGATTTCCAATATTTAAAAAAGTTCAGTTTTTTAAATGTAAGTTGTTTTTTTTCCTTGTATCTTTATTGCTACACAACATGACTGTTTTTTTTTTAAAGAAAATTTTTGAAAGCAAAAATATTTATATTTTTGATGTATTTAGATACACAAATTAATTTTTATAAAAAATTAAAAACTTACCTTAATTAAAAATTTTATTTCAATGAAACAAATTTATAAGTTTTTCTTTTTTAAAGTTTGGTGCTTTTCAGAAGAAATAATAATTCATTTTTTGTACCTCATTTTTAATTTTTCGATAATTTTCCTCGAGATGAATTATTCATATTCTGTCCGTTTTCATAAGCAACATTTGATTTTTCCCCAATAATTTCTAAGGTTCCCCAAATTCCAAAGTTTTTTTCCCTTTTTTTTTAATGAAAGTTTGTTTGACATGAAATTTTTTCGCAACGTAATTTTTTTTTCTTAAAAAAATTTTTTAAAAATTTTTTGGTTTTCAGTTTTATAAATTTCAAAACAAATTTTAAAAAGCAAACATTTAAGAGTGCCAAAGTGGTACATCCTCCTCCTACCACACCATAATATATTCACAATCAGATGCATACATAGTGTCAGGGCATAGCAATTTTGCCACCCCGGACAAAAATGGAAAATGCCGCCCCTCTCTCCAAAGCAAAAAATTATAATTTAAAAAGAAGAAGAAAAAAAATTCACATAAATACCTACCTATAAAACTTGAACAACGAACAAAAAAGCAGCATAACTATATATATAATTTTAAATCTTACAAAATACAAAATAATTCCAAATTAAAGACATAATTAACTGTTATTATTTTAAACAAGTAAAATGTAAGAGAAGGAATCGCCCATTTCAGCAGGACATTTTCATCGAAAAAGAGTTAACTGATGTGGGGATCACAAACGTTTATTTTAACTTATAGTAACTACACCCATAACTAAAACAAAACATCTTCTGCGGCTCTCCATCAAAACCTTATTACCCCTGTCCCCTTTTGGATAGCTGAAAACAAATATCGTATGGGAGAAAGATGCAAGTGAAAGATGTGTAAAAATATCAAATTTCATTATGTAAGATATATTCCGGTTTCTAACCCTTCAGGTTTCAACATGAAAGAAAACTGACAATAACCATGCAGAGTACAAAGTAAGGAAATAAAATACATTAAATAAAATACCAAATTCATACCCGATAATATATAAAAATTTTCTGTAACATATATATATATATACTTCAAATTCAATCCAAATGCCGCCCCGGGAAGGGGTCTGGTTTGTCCGGCCCTAGAGTTTTCTAATTATTTACTTATATCAAGGTAGTCATTATGTATGTAAAATTTCGTTTCATTTTGACGACTCCTTCTTGGTGAGCTAATTTTTTTGTCCATGAGTGTAAATGAGAATAATGGCTGAAATCTGCTGAGAATAAATTGGTGTTATGTGTGAGTATTTAGTTATATATATACTTCAAACATAACCATTAAAGCTTATTAAAAGTTTCGAGCTCACTTCTTTTTATAAGAAATCTCTTTCGAGCATGCGCAGTGGGCGCCGCCTGGTGGTGATTAAGTGAAACAAGAGTTGGAGTTTTCAGAGTGAGTGTGTCACTGGCGTAGCAATTTCCCAAGGGCCCCCCCGTATAAAAAACCCCTTTTGGGGGGCCCTTTTTTAAAAAAAAAACCCCTGTTAGTGATATTTAAATTTCACATGTTGGACCCCTTAGCCGGGGGGTTTGTACCCAATACGGCGGTAGCTCCCCCATGGTGTGTGGGGGGAGATCAGCGGGAAGAGGGGGGGGAGCTATGGTGCCCATTGCGGTGTTCAGACGTACCCTGGAAAACCCAGTGAAAAAAATAAAAGGTTTTTTTGTCATCGACCTCGCCCCGGTTTTCTGGGGGAAGTTACACAAAAGGGACCACTCCCCAACATTTGGTCCGTCAGGCTGAGCCGAAGTGAACTATTCAAGATGCCGTGAGTAGTGGTCTTTTATGTGTTTTTATTACTATAAATTGAGGACTAAATTTTAGAAAAATTTTTAAGAACTCTGCCGCAAGGAAGATCTTCGCATCGTAGCTCTTGAACTTGGTAAGACTGTTGCTGAAAAAGTAACTACTGTTAACTGAAATTATTACAGAAAATAAATATTTTAAAGGGGAGGATTTTTGAATTTTTTAAAAAGAATTAATTCTTTAAATACGATCGGGGCCGTAAAAAGAAGGGGAAAAAATATTTTAAAGGGGAAAAAGGGAACTTGAGCTTGAACGTTTACATGTTGGAGTTAATTTAGATAACGAAAGAACAGGTGAGGATTGTAACGCACTGGATTCTTTGGTGAAGAGTGTTCGAACCCTGACGGTGAAGATGCCTTATAGACCTGATGTGGTTGGGCCTTCTTTTTCGCTTCGTAAGAGAGAGCCTTTGCGTCAAAAAATGTACCCGAGAAATTTAAGTCGGGAATTTTATTAAATTTGTTGGGAGAAAAAGCGTCAAATGTGGTAACATAAGTTAAAGATGACGAACTTAATAATTATGAAAAACTAAAATCAATAATACTAAGAAAAATACGGGGCCAAGTGCAAATAAATTTCCCTTTGAACAGTTTAGAAAAGGCTACGCGTCATTCAAATGAAACGTATACCAGTATACTTCTCGCTTGATTAAAAAAATTGGCAGTATTCCAAAAATTAAGTAAGGTTTTTGGGTTTTGACAATTTAAACGATTTATTATTTTCTCACAAAATTTTCAGTACGCTTGAAAAGAGAAGGCTTCACAAAATTTCCGTTCGAGCAGAAAATGATTGGCTTCCCCTCACTGGAACTTGCCAAAGAGATAGACTTGTATAACATTTCCCGAAAAAAACCTTTTTGCCGAATTTTTCGAAATAATCCAATGAAAAAAAATGCGTCAAGGGTATTTTGGGTGAGATTAAAAATACTAAATTTGTTTGTTGCGCTGATTCGCATCCACTATATAAGTGTGCAGTGTATTTAAAACTTCCCGTAAAAAAAAATTTAATCTGATTAAAACTAATAACCTTTTTTTAATTTTCCCTTTCAATCTGATAGGGGTGAAAGATTTGTACATCGAGATTTGTTTGTTTTTATGTCAAAAGAACATAAAAAATGATACATTATACAGAACAATCTAAGGAAAAGTAAAAAATTTCCCCGCCTTTAAAACATCAAAATATTGGTCCCGGATTTCCGTGTCAGCGTAGAAGTCCAAAATTACTAATCGCAACGAGTATAAACAGAAAAAAATATGTTTTGTCAAGCTCAGAAATTTGTTACATTGAAAATGGAAATGGTTTTTCCCCAGGCAAAGCTCTTTTAGACAGTGGAAGCATTTTGAACTTTGTAACTAAAAAGCTTAAGCGATTTAAATTGGATTAAAAAAATAAAAAAACTAATTTTTTGGGTTTTCCAGGTTTAAAACCAAATAAGTAATTCCTTGCCCTCGTGAGTTTCAGTATCAAATTAAAAAAAAAGGGGGAAAGTTATATTAAAACATTAATTTTTTGGAAAACCAAAACAGAAGATCTTGTTCCAACAACGGTCGATTTTAATCTGAACAATATTCCCAATTTTTAAATTAGGGAAAAAGTTTTCCCTTTTTATTCCAGAGGGGTAAAAAACGCTATTAGGTGCAGAAGTCTTCTATGAATTTATGTTACCAGGACAGAGTTCAAGATGGAGCATTCAAATGTTATTTTTCAAAACAGTGTTTTTGGATTTGTTGTTTCCGGATCTACTTTTTCAGATGGGAAGAAAAAAGAACATCGTGGGGTTATACAGGCTGCGGATAATCTAGAGCTTTCAATTAAGTTTTGGGAAATCCATTCTATTAAAACCAATGAATTAGATTTTTTTGTGAAAAACCTTTTTTAAAAAACACTCATTCGACGGGGTGCCCCAAGGGAAGATTTTAACGCTGGGGGTTTTCCCATAAAAGATCCTTCATGTCTTGGTGAACCCAAACAAACCGCGATTCAGAGATTAAACTTTTTGTGGAAACAACTAAGAAAAAGATAAAGAATATTTGTCTCTGTAGGAAAAATTTTTTACAGGAATATGAGGTTTTTGGGCTATATATAAAACATAAAAGGGAAATCGAGGCGGATGGGTCGGGGTTTGCATATTACATGCCCAAATGGTGTTTTATCGCCCCGAAAAGTCTAAAACCCTAAACTGAGAAAATTTTTTAATTCATCAAGTCCTTCTGAGGGGGGAAATCTCAAATTCAATTTAATTGTGGACTCCCCAAAAGAAGACCTCTTTTCCATTATGGTTCGTTTTTCCGAAAGTACAAGTATTCCTTTACTACGGATATAGAAAAAAATGTTTGGAATGATAAATATACACAAACAAAGGGGTTTCCAAAAATTTTCTGTGGAAAAAAAGGGGGCTTACGAGAACCAAAAAAAACATACGAGTTAACTACCCCAAAAACCTTTACGGCCCCAATTGGCGCCCCTTTATCTAGCCAGGGAGAACTTTCGAAGCATTTAAAGCGATGGAGGGAAAGCTAAAAATTTTTTCCCTTTCGCCTTTCCCTTTTGTGGTGTTTGAAGGGGAAAAGCTACATGGATGATATATTTTGGGGGACCCGGGGTATAGAATAGGTAATCGAATTGAAAACATCAATTAAAAAAGAAATGTTCGGCCGCAGGGAGGGCATCTTCATAAGTGGGTGCGGAAATTTACCCAAGATAACTTCAAATCTACAGGGTATACTTTCTTGCAGTCTGATGAAACAAAAAAGCGCTGGGGAAAAATTTTGGGATTCCTAAATTAGACTGTTTCCTTTTCAGAAAAAACAGCGGTCAACTTCATTCCCCAAAAGAAGGGTTTTTTTCCCCACTATTGCACGAATCTTCACCCCTTAGGACCCCCTCGGCCCAAATTATAACTTGGGAAAAGATATTTATGCAAAAGTTGTGGTTGTGCTGGAATTGGGGGATGGAGTGATGAATTTCCCTTTTTTAAAGAAAAAAGGGGGAGTGGCGTCGATTTATCGACTCCTTGGAACCCTGAAATAATATCTCTATTGACAGATTTTTATCGTGGGTCACAGGGGGAGAACTTTGGGAGTTGCAGGGAATTTAGCGACGCATCAAAAAAAGGCTCATGGTTCATCCATTTATCTCCCCTTATATCTGCCCTTGGGAGAAGTTAAAGTGTGTCTTAAGGAAAATAAAAACCCAATGTCGCCTCTGAAGTAGATTTCCATTTAAAATTTTTGGGGCAGTTCTTGCCGCAAAAATTTATGAAGAAGGTGAAGGATGCATTGGCTTCAGGGTTTCAACTGTGCATTTTTTTTGGGTTCGACTGTTGTGATTTCATGGGTACAACGAGAATCAAAGAAATTTAAGATGTTCGTGGCCCCCTCAGGGGTCAAAATTCATCAACTAAATTCCCCTGACCAGTGGCCCCATTGATCAGGGAAAAAGAATCCTGCGGATGTGTTATCTAGGGGGATTAAATTCCCGAGGAGCTACGTGACGACTCTCCCATGGTGGGGGGCATGGTCTTGAGCTTCTTCCACAGAGGTTATTCAACCACTGTTTGGGGAGCCAACCCCCCTAGATGACTTTTACTGCGAACTAAGAGTGTCTGGGGAGAACTCTTGGGGAAATTTATTGCTGAATTAAGAACTTTTTACTTTTTTAACCCTCTTTTGGGCCTTTCTAAAATTATTTTAAAAAAATACATATTGTTTTTTATATTTATAGATTTATTGACAATTGCAGATCCCAAAATGAAAAAAAGGGACCCAAACACGAGTCCCGGTAAATGATGGCTTATTAAAACAGGGCCAAAAAAGATATTAACTCAAGTGACCCTTCAGGTAACCCTTTAAAATTTTTTTAAAATATTCCAGGATGATAAAGGAGGGCCTGAGAGTTGGTGGGGTGGTTGGGAAAAAGCTTTCCCTACAGCCAAAAGCATTCAGCTATACTAGCCAAAAAATTTTAAAAATTTAGTAAAAAAATATTTCCCAAGTTCGCAAAAAAGAAATTATTTCATGTTTTCCCCAAGGACTAGAAAGTAGTAAGATTGAGATTTTGGGCTTTAGGAGGTAGAAAAACCAAAAAAGGGAAAACCGGCCCCTACTTGTGTGGTATGTTTAAGTGGGAAAAAATTCCCCCTTTTCAAATAATGGAACCCTTTCCTTATGAAAAAAGTGAAATGGCCCCCCCATTCAAAATTTAACTTTGGGCTAGATTTTGGGGGGTTCATATTTTGTAACTTACAAAAAACCCGAGAAAAGGGGATTCTGAGTAAAATTTTTTTTGTGTTGGCATTTGCCCTTTGGGCTCATCCGTCCACCTTTAAATTTTTTCCGATTTGATTTCGGATGCAAAATTGCAACCCATAAGAGAATTTATGTTAGGGGGGAAAATGTTCCAAAAATTTTTTCGGATAATGAACAAATTTTGTTGTTTCGAATTTTTCCACAACTAAAGGTATTTTTAAAACCCCTTTCTTTCCAAGGGGTCAAAATCTGGTGACATATTTCACTGGGGGGGGATTGAATGGGAAATTTTTTTCCCCAAGGGCCCCCCAAAAAGGGAGGCAGGCATAAAGTCAGAGAAATATCACCTCAAGGAGCACTGGGAAAAAACCCGACTCACACACGAGTTTGAAACAGTGATTTATCCCGGTGGGGAAAACCCTTAACCCCGACCCCTTACCCAATATCCCAAAGATTTTGATAACTTTTAGGGATTAACGCCCGCACATTTCTTGGGTTGGTAGATCAATTAAACCCATTCTTTAGCCCATAGGGAATTAAAAAATTTAAAGACAATAGACTAAGCCCCTTTGGGAAAAAACAAAAAGGGAATTCAGGGAGTTTTGGAAAAAAAGGAGAACCGATTATCCCGAATACTCCAACAGAGAACAAAATGGATGATCAAGGACAATATAATGTGTGGGGCAATGGAAATTTGTAAAGGAGGATTTTACACCAGTTTGCAACTGGCTTTTTAAAAAGGGGGGCCCCTTGGGGGTCTATCATGGTTCTTACGGTTTAAAATGAGAACAGACAGAATTAAAAAAAAAAAGACAAAGGGGAATTTAAAAAGCCCATAACTAAAATCTGTAATCTACCTTTTAGGTTTAAAAATTTTAAATTTCCCTTTAAATGGAAATTGACCTTATGTGTTTATCTTTTAAATTGTGCTTTTGTAATTTTAACTTGTTTTTTTTTACTGAAAATTTATAGTACTTTATATAATAATTTTGAAAACAATTGTATAACCTGAAACTTGTTGTGAAGGGAAAATGTATTGCTATTGTTGAATATTAATATTGCAAGGCTGGTGGGTATGTTGAAAAATGCCAAATGGGCCCTTTTGGGGGTGATTAAGGGCGGGGTTGGGGTTTTTAGGGGTGTGTGTGCGGGAAAATCAGGCAACAAGAGGGTGGAGCTACAATTTATTCGGTGTTCGGGGGGGACCCTTGGAAACAGTGTGAAAATAAAAGGTGTTTTGTCATCAACCTCATCTGGTTTTCTGAGAGCAACACATAGGGACCACTCCCAACAAATCTAATGAAAACTTTTTTCTTAGAAAAGTAAATTTAAAAGAAAATTTACACTATAATGATTCTTATATTAGGATTTTAATTTTTATAACTATTTAATAGTGTGTGGCAAGCATTACACACACACACACACACACACACACATTATCTATCAATTTGCAAAAAATATTTTCCATTTACTTTTTTGGATTATTTATTTTTTTAAATTATTAATTTAAAATTTTGCTTTTTCTATAATCAAATTATTTTTTAAAAAAATTAAATCTTTTAAAAAAATTTAAACGAATAACTCCATTTTTTTACAGGTAATCATCAATCACAATATCATTAGCATTAAATGTATAATCAAGTGTTCTGAATGAAAACTTCTAAATACTGAATGGGGAAAAAAAAATGTAAATTATGCCGTAATTTTTAAATCCCAAATTTTAAGATTTTTTTTAAAACCAACAATTTTTTCACTCTATTTAGAAATTTTTTTAAAAAAAGACTTGTATACAAAATTTTAAAACCAAAAACCTTTTGGCACACATAAAAAACAGACAATGTAGAATTTCCAAAATTTTATTTAACAGAATGTTTCATAGCATAAAATCCAAACAGTAAAATATACAATTATATAATAATTTATTTGAATTTCCTTTCTTTCTTCTTTCTTTTACTGATTCACACATTGAAACCATTGTTTTTAAATTATTTAAGTATGATGAAAAAGTCCCTGAAGTACTTTATCATTAAACAAGTTAATTTGGCACAAATAAAAGTTCAGTTTCTCTGATTTTCTTTTCTCATTACATGTTTCTTGGACAAGAATCCAAGCTATTTTTTACAGGAATCACGAAGAAATTGAATTGGGAGCATATTATATGCTTTCTACAAAAATGTTCAACAATTTCATTAGAACTACAAACATTTTCTTGCTGGAATATTTGGAAAAAGTAATGCATGAAAATGAATATTTTTACACACAGAGCCTATGATTATCTCTTAGCATACATAAGTATAAACCCCATGATTATTTTATATGTCCCTTTATCACAATCAGAACATACTTTTCTGCAAATTTTTCATAAAATACATATTCAATATTCTGTGATTTCACTAACCATGAATTTGTTGCATTTGCAAACATATATCTTTCAGGAATCCTTAATCTATTACTTTGACATCATACTGGAGGATGAATACAATGAAAAAATGCCATTTATAATTCTTATTTCAACAAAGTATCAATTAAGTAATTATTTTGATGATTAAATTGTGTTTAGAATATATTTGTATGAATATATGCATGTGGAAACTCTTTCCATGTGATACATTCAATCAGTCAGCTTTATTACAATAATTATCATAAAAATATTTAATGAAAGTATGTTCTTTATATAGCAAATGCTTTAAAATTACCCAGGATCTTTCAAAATTTAATTAATTTGTTTCTTCGAAAAAACCATAAATGTTTTCCAAGTTCTTTGAGTTTTCTTGGTGAATGCATGAAACACAAATACAGTGATTGTTACTTTCATTTGCAGTTCACTCATGATTCTCCTGTCTCGTTTCATAATTCTACAAGAAAATTATTCTCCTTTGGCATGATGCAAAAGAAATTCCAAAGTAGAATCTATTCAGCATGTTTGTAATCTTAAGTAATGAGTTTTGAGTAAAAAAAAAAGTGAAGAACTTTGTTGTATCCAAGATATTTTACTCCAATTTTGTATTACACTGTGTGAAAGTTTTGAAAAAAAAGCAGAGAAGATTCTTAATATTGTGAAACAATGGACTCATTTACCTTATTTCTCGCAAGAATTTATCAAGAACAGTTGGACACCCACTTCTTGCAGCATTATATACATCATTCTGTGCCCACCTTTAAATTTAATTATATATTTTACATGTACAACACCTTCACATTCCTCACTTTGACCCAGAAATATACATTTTGACACAAATCGTAAACTTATTTTAAAGAAAATAAGGTTACATGCCCATTTGACAATTTTATGATTTGATAACGATTTTATTTTGGTCACTAGGATTAATTGAAATGTCATTGTCTTGATTGCAAACAAAGAAGGCAGATGTTTTTTTCAAAAATGACAAATTGTTATAAAACAAAATAATAACAAAAGTTACAATAAGGTGTGTGTGGGTGTGTTTTTAAAATATGTAGCTTTATAAGAATAATATTTGAGATACATTGTATGAATACTTTAATCACAATTTTTAAAATTTTTAATTCATTTATTTGCGAAACTCCTCATGCTTCACATTGCATAACATGAGGCTTACAGATGTAAGTGGCAACACAATTATATAATTTAAAACAAAATTTTAAAAAAAACAACATTTAAGATAAAAATATGAAATAAAAAGGAGAGAAGGGAGGAAATACACAAACAAATAAGGGGAGGTACCACACACAATATAAAACTTTAAAAATATATACAGTAAACAAATTTTCTCAAGACATAAAGGCTTTCAGTACAATTGACCAACAAAGACAAAGCAGGTGGCCAGGAAATACCTAATTGTTTCAACTCCTTTTTAAAATTCTCTTTACAAAAATATAGGTTACAATACAATACATATTATACAGTTTCAGCATCCTGATCACAAGAGCAAATATCCCTACCAATTAAATTAAATCTAGACAAATAGCTCTTAAAATTTCCATGTTAGAATCTGGGATAATTTGAAATCAGTAACAAATTTCATACATTTTAGCCATTGATAAATGGTCGGAAAAAACCTTTTAGTTCACAAAGCTTTAGGAGAGGCCAAGAATTCGGTATTCTAGGAGGAAATAGTTCTTTCCCAAGCTAAATACTTCCAGTGGGACAATGGCATAGACAATGAAAGGTTCATATCTTGGCAAGTTGCTTCTTTGACAAACTGGTCTGCTCTATCATTGCCGAGATTTCCGCTATGACCCCAAACACAAGAAATGTGGATGTCACAGTCTTTAAGATAGTACAGAATAGACTGAATCTCTACAACAAGGTTTTCTGTAGAATTTACGTTAAGAAAAGAATGAAGTAAAGAAAGTGAGTCAGTGCAAATAAGAAAATTGAGAGTTCCACCCTGACAGAGAGTCCTTGAATCACTTTTACTACAAGATTAATGCAGAGCAGTTGGCTTGAAAAACAAAGCATTCATCTCTTAATTGATGTTGGAAAGTAACTTTTTTAACTCCTTTCTCGAAAATAATGTAGGCAAGACCAACCTTTCCCATTCAATTTACTCCCATCTTTAAAACAAATAGTTTTATATTCTTGAAAAACTTCATTTTTTTTTTGTATAAATAGGTTTTCTACATGAAGAATGTGACAATAATGAAATTGGAATAGTCCCATCCAGCGTGCCAAGGCTGGTACTCAAATAGTTTTCCCAAACATCAAGATTGTTCAAAATAACCAAGTCGATAGGTGGTATACCAGAAATAGCATACACTTCTTCATAACTAATAGTCTTGTATCCTTTTATGACACAAAGTAAAAACCTGCATTGCATTCTTCTATTAAGTCTGCTATTAATTTTCTTACTTAAAGAATGTCCCCACACTCTTGATGCATAAGACATGAGAAGTACTATTGCCTGCTTATAAATCAGATGAAGAACATCAGTTTTCACCCCAAAAGCATTGTTTGAAGTTTTTAACAGTCCAAGAATTTTTTCACTTTTACTAGAAACATAAGAGATAGGCTCCTTCCACTGCAATTTGTTATCAACAATTACGTCCAAATACTTAATCTTGTGCACTTCTTCAATTGTTACACCTTCAAGTTGGTTCTTTGACTACTGTCAATTTTTTAAAATTTTCATTACTTTTGTTTTAAGTGGATTGAACTCTAACTTATACAGCTCTGACCAATTAAAAATATTATTAAGAATGTTTTGTGACAAAGTGCAGATATCCTGAAAATCTTTACATTGAACAATAAGAATCATCTGCAAATGCTATTTTATGACAATTCTGAAACTTTGAGATATTGCAAAGAAGATCATTCATAAATAAATTTAACAGAAAAGGTTCCATCACTGACCCTTGAAGGCAGCCTTTTTCAAAAATACAATTCTTTGTAGCATCACTCAATGTAAGATCAGCTGAACGACATTGTAAGAAGCTCTGAATAAGGCAAAAGATGTTTTTAGGAACTTTGAAACTTTTGAGCATGTGCAAGATGCCAGGCCACCAGGCATTATCGAAAGCTCCCTATGGCCCGCGAGATACTAAAAGTCAGCTATGTTTTTGCTTTTTCCTTCTTGACGCATATCGCTAGGGCAAGTGTTCCCAAGGTCTCTGCTGACCTTTGAGGCGTAAAACCATACTGATCATTGTTTAAAAGATTAGACTTTCTTAAACAGTGTTTAAGTCTAGTAAAGCAGAGTTTTTCCAAGCACTTTCCCAAACAAAGGAGTAAGCTTATACAATTAATATTTTCTATGTGCGTCCTTGACAATTCAGTACTTTTAGAAAAAGTACGATTTTTGCTCTCTTTCAAATCTTTGGGAAAACATCTAATTTCAAACAGTTGTTAAAAAGAGCAGAGGACAGAAGAACAATTGTGAAAATTCTTAGTTCAGTATTAATTCTGTTGGAACCAGGTGATTTATTTAAACTTAAATTATCTATAACACAGTCAATTTCTGTTTTTGAAAAAGGGACATCATCATTGCTTTCATAAACCAATTCAGCTTCTGCACATAAAACCTTACATTGAGAATTATCTTGACTATTTGGATCACAAGAGAAAGATTTTCTCAAGATGGCATCTATAGTATCTTCAAAAGTAGTAGTAAAATGTCCAGAGGAAACTTCAATCCCTGAGATTTCAAGCCTTTTGGCAAAATTGGTTTTCACTCCATGAGTATAAATTTTTTCCCAAACATTCTACACAGTAATATCAGCAAGAAAAGAGTTCATTTTGCTTTCATGAAGTTTGAACTTATATTATATTCTAATATTTGAAGGTAATTTTCTCTATAAACCTCCCTAAGAAGGGAATTCTTTGTTATTTGATATCATCTTGCTGCATTCAATTGTTTATGATGCAAAATAGTTCCACAAACCACCAGGGTACTTTATAATAACCATTCTTTTTCAAAGGGATTGATTTTTCTGCTGCCAATGTACCGTAAAATCTAGCATATAACTTGCACCACTGTATATATATGACCGCATCTATACTTCTAAGCGGAATTTTTTAATTTTTAGGTATATTTGCTGTACAACGTGCACCCCCTTTTTTACAAAGAAACCTGAAATATTAGTATACATTGTTCTTGTGTTTTGAAGTCATTTATTCGAGGTATTATCCCAGACTTTCGAAAAATAGTATACTTCTAGAACTAAAACTTTATTAGTTCATAAAGCAAGTCTCTCTCTCATTTCTTTTAAATAAACAGTATTTCAATACACATAGAAATAAATTTTTTTTATGCTCACCCCTCTTTTGTTATTTTTCAAGCTATCGTTTTTATAACCGGAGTATAACACGCACCCTTAAGTTTCAACTTTATTTTTTGTGTTAAAAGTGCGCGTTATATGCCAGATTTTATGGTAATTAATTGTTGCACATCTTGAACACATAATTTGAGACTATCAGGTTGTATACAGTTATTCAAAGAACCTAATATGGCATTCTTGGCTTTAGAACAATGAGAATGAAACATATTCCAATTTGCTCTTTTAGTATTGAAAAGATTTGTTTCTACAGAACAGTCACAAGCCCTTTCTGATTTGGGAATTTTCAGCTCATAAGAAATCATTCTATGATCAGAGAGGGAATCACACTCTGGTATAAACCACTTTTCAATTAATCCAAACACATTGTGCCAAACAGCTGTGATATCAATATAGCTTGTGCCAAGGTTTGCGCTAAATGTAGGCCCATAATCTTCATTTATTGTAAACAAATGCCACATACTGAAGAAATGGTATAGCTTAATACCTCTAGAGTCAGTCACAGGGCTAAACCAAAATTCAGACACTATTAGCATCCACGCACCAAATAAGTCTCTTTAAAACTCTATTTGAAAATATCTGCTCAATTTTTCTTAGATCCAAATCAATATTAACTGAAGGCTCGAAATAGTACGAGAAAACAGTAAAATCGTGTCCTACAAAGGAGATGACAATCATTGTAGAATTGTAATCAAGATTCCTAGGATCGGAAAAAATTGTAATTGCCATGTTTCTAACAATAGCTGCCCTGCTCCGATTCTGTATCATAAAATTTTTTTGTAAATGTTCAGAAAACCAGGAAGCTTTCCTTTAAAACAGTGTGGCTCTTGAATAAGAGCAACATCAACATTATCACTTTCAAGATTCAAAATAAGCTGATGTGTATCCTTTTTTGACTTACGTAAGTTAATTTGAGCAAAATTAAGATGGTCTTTAATTAATCCAGTCATAGTCAGTTTGAGCAGCAACTTGATCTCTCCATGTAATTATGACAAGAGCAGCTATGCAAAAAAGGCTTATGCTTGACATCCACTTTTAATTTTTTAACTACTAATACAATTTGCACATCCCTTATTTTCCCGGTTTGAGCAGTCATCACTCTTATGTTCTCCAGCGCAAAAGTAACAAGATAGAGTATTTGTGCACTCATTAGCTTTTATGTTTATAACCGAGACATGAGAAACACCTATTTATTACAAAGAAGTTTTCAAGACGACAGCACATGTTCTACATTATTTTTAGTGATCCCACCACAGTCACATTTTTTCGAATCTTAGGATGAAACTCAATCACCACAGTTCTCACATGCTGAAATTTCTTCAAAACAAAATGAACTCTTAACTCATTCCAACACTCGTTCGAAACAAGGATTTCTGGATTCTGTTCCCGAATAACATCTAGTAATTCCGAATCGGCAATGTCATTTGGCACATTTCTAATTAACATTGTAAGGTTTTTGCACTTAGGGACAGTTGGCTTCAGGAACTTTGGATTGGATTCAATCATAGTTTTCAACTTGTTCCTATCTTTTTCAAAAGCATAATTGACTACAATTCTATTTTCACTGATTTCTTTTACATGTTGAATCCCTATCTTCTTGTTTCTAGGATTAACTTGAGATTCAAACAGTTTTCTGATGTCATCTGAATTGCAGTTTTCAGCCACTATTAGAACAGAACAAATTATGCCTTCTGTGAAGGTTCATTACATTCCCCACCAAAAGATGCCACCACAATGCTGTTATGTTTGACAAAGTAGACATGGTACCTTTCAAGCTTTCTTTGCATGCTTCAACAATTTTTTCACTTTTAATCATAACGAAATTCTGATAAACTGAAGATTTTAACTCACCCAGCGCCTGGCTGGCTTCTTCTCTCATCTGTTGGTTTATGTTAAATTTGGATAACAGGGCTGATTCAATGACTTTTCAACAATTTTCGAGAGCAGCAAAAAATGTGTCATAGCCGCTTTTCACTATTTTGAATCCCTGATTTCATCCCAATCAATAAAGTGTATTTTGGTAATTTATTTGAGCAAACAGACAATCAGATTGAAATAAATAAAGAAAAGGAAGCTGTTATATATTCCATAAATAAAAATTAAAAGAGTTGAAGGTTTTTTTTTACAAATATTGTCCTACTTTCTCTTTAAATAATCAAAAGAAGATAAATATATTCCTCTATGAGTAAATATACTGCACATTCTATAAATTTGCTTTATTAAAGGAACTTTTAACATAAATTAACAATAAAAAATAAAGCAATAATTCAATCATTTGTTGAAATTACTTATTCAACAAAAGCTGAATGTTTTTATAGACAATCATTTTTACAAAAATTATAAATGTGCATCAGAGATAAATACTTAAATTGAAACATCAGCACAGCTTAAACTTTTATCAAATAAATCAACTTTTCAAAAAAATTCAATAAAAATGTTTTCAATGTTTATATGAAACACAAAAGAAAATAACAGATCTAAATTATTAACAATATTCTGTTAAAAAAATATGAAAAAAATTTTAAATATTTTACAATAAAATTTTTTAACCCCCTTTTGATATATATATATTTTAGGAAATGTACAAAACAATACTTAAAATAGCAAAAATGCTATAAATATTCATAATGAAAAGATTAACATCAATCAAACATAAATGGGTATTAATGTTTCTTAATAATTGTACTTTTTTTATGACTAGATTAATTTCTGACAGCTAAAGTTAAGTACTTTCATTCTTAAATTGGAAAAATTCAAAAAACAAAGCTATTTAAATAAGAACACATCTATTTATTAACATATAAGGGGGTAGCTAGCGACAAGATACAGGGCTCCAAAAGTGCAATTAAGTTCCACTAAAAGGGCCCATATCAAAGAAAGGCCCCCCGGGTCAGCCTTTTGCCCAAAAAAAATATATATATATATATATATTTAATTTTAACAAAATTAACAATTAAAAAAATGAAGCCTACAATAAATAGCTCAGAAAAGGACAAAATTTTTTTGGGCCATCTGAACTTCTTATTTATTTTTTTTCAAGGAATCTTTAAAGCTTATTTAATCTTACTTTACACACTTCTAAATTTATTTTTAATCACAAAAGCATACCTGGTACTGAAACAAAAATTAATATATCAATATCCCCATATACAAAATTTTGAGATTACAGAATGGAAGTTTTGAGTAATTTATCATTGCCACATTTTAAAGTGACAGAATTTAATATACTACAACAATGAAAAGGGAAAAGATGCAGATATTTATTAAAAATATAAAATCATTCTGATATAATGATTTGCTACATAGCACAACTAAAAAGTAGAACAAAAAAGACTAATGAGAACTGCAATTAAAAATAAAACAATTTAAGATTTACTAAGATAAAAACTTGTTTTACACAAATGATGGTTATAATAGAAGAAAAATAAACAGCTGATATCTGAATCATAATCAAAAGAAGATTTTAAAAAGTAATGCGTAATTCTACACATTGTGCCAAGACATATATGCTTTAAATATATGCACAATTTATCAATACAAAATTTAATACAAAGAATTTGTTCAGTAATTCTTAAATGGTAATAATCTTTTCTCTGGTGCTTAAATTTTTTTTAAAAAAAAATATAATTTAATTATTGATGATAAAAAGAAACTCAAAAATCTTTATCCTAAATAAAAAAAACTAGTTAATATTTTTTAAAAAGTTAAACAGTAAAATTAGCAAAATATTACCTTGATTCATCTACAGAAATATTTTACTTCTTTTTACGTTTTAAACCTTCTAAATATTTCCCCAAAACATTTTGAGTTTCATTGCGAAGAATAATACCAACTACATCTTTGGTATCTTGTTCCTGGTATGAAATAAGATCATCTATAAAAGGCTTGCGCATGCTCAACTTTGTTCTAGTGAAACTGAAAGCTATTAAAAAGAAAAAAAAGTATCTGAATACATGCAATTTTTCACTTAAATAAAAAAGTTAACCTACACACCATTTAAAATTCATTAACAGAAAGCATTAAATCATTTCAAGAGAAAAATTGCCAAAAACAAACAAATAAAACAGTTATACGCTTACAAGAAAGCTTATTTGATGCATTTTACAACATCGTGAAATTTTTATTTGTATTTAATATAAAGCATATTTCCAAATGTTCAAATAAACTTTGTTTTATAAATTTTCCTATTTACATTATATAGATACTTGGCATATACTAATATCAAAAATAATATTTAACTTTAGTTTAAAGAAAAGAAGCTACAAACATAAAATATTATTCAAATATATTATTTATATTTAGATGTTATTTTAATCTATGCTCACAATATAAAAAAAAGCTAAACAAAACTCATGGCAAAAGCCCATGAGGGAATTACTGTCCCAGCTGTTTTAAAGCCTTGGCCCTGAGGTGCAAGAGCAGATGTTCCGGCAGGTGGTCAGTCTGGGGAAATCCTCAGTGTTTAGTTCCCAATGTTTTACTCATTTTTTAACACTAAAGGGGAAAGAAACCCCTACTTTTTTTAAAGCATCACAATCATGTAATATCATAATTTTTGTATTTAACGCCAAAATAACTTACATTTTCTATTCAAACATGAAAAAAAAAATACATATAACCATAAGAGATTAAAACAAATGAGAATTGGAAGAAAAAACATCAAAGGACACAACTCAGTCAAAAAATTTAACATAAAAAAATAAAATAAACAATAAAAAACTGCATAATTTTAGAAAATTAATAATTGATGGATTTCCCTTTCATCGGGTGATAAAAATGAAAAAAAGATACAACCACGCCTTTAAAATGAATATTCCCACTGGTAAGCTTTTACACCACATATTCAAAACAAGTATTATCAGTAACGTCTTTTTCATAATACATCAAAAATAGATGAAAAACCAATTAGAATTAACATTTTTTGTGTGCATATCATGGGTTGTTTAATAAAGCCAGCTTGGCGACATTTGTAAAAGAAACAGAAAAGTACCTTAAGATGATTATTCAACAACAGGCTCAAATTAAGATTTATTGCAACAAAAATACAAACCTGGAATAGTCAAAAACTTATCCATTACTTCTTCAGCTTTTGGAAGTAAATCTGAAGAAGAATCGACAAGCTCGTTCACAATATTATATTCCAAAGCTTCTTGTGTAGTAAATAATGCACTTATTTTGAGAGCATGTTCAGCTTTGTGAATGTTACAAGCATTTACAAGCAGGGACCGTATCCTTAAAAAAAATACGACAAAATTATCTAAAATTAAGTTAAGATTAAAAAGTATTTCAAAATATTAACTTTTTACTACAAACGAATACAATAATATAATAAAAAAAATAAGAGAATTATATTTTACAAAAAGATAGTGTAACATGGTTATAAAAGAAATATTATACATAAATCAGATTTTTCTAATTCTTTTCTGTAGGAGTGAATGATGATTACTGAATAATAACCATATATTTAAGAAAAATATTAAAAATAGACAAAAAGTTTCTCAAGTATGCAAATAAAAAGAATGGATAAATTTAACTCCAATATCATACTTTTAAAATATTTATGTTCACTTCAAAATTTTTAGTAAACACTGCTGCTATGAAATAAAGGCAATAAAAGAAAGGACACGGTTCAAGATATTTTCAGCAGTTTGTGATCAAAATATAAGTTGGACATTTATAATATCTGAAAACAGGATCATCTCTCTTCACTCATAAGTTAAAAAAAAAAACCCATAACAAATTTAAAATTTATGTGCATTATGGTGAAGGTCTCGTACTTAATTGTCTATGCCATATTATGAGAGATTATTGAAGTGTAATCAAGTTTATCAAGAGAAATTCACAATGATTCACATGATTATGCTGGATAGAATTAAGAATAAAATTGGCTTGATCATTGGATTACCCTAATGCACCATACCTATTAAAAACAAATTGAATCCTTTAAAAATAATTATGTACTACTTTTGTTATATTACTACTGTATTTTTTTTGTATATAATCCATGCATATTACCCTAAAGCCTTTTTTTGGTAAAAAACGTTGCATAATCGCAACAGTTTTTACAGCAATAATTCAAAAAATAAACTGCCCAAAAATGAGTATCACATAAGATAAAAATACACAATATAATTAAAAAAAGGCGTAGAAATTGTACAGAAAACAAAATTTACTATGAAACATCTTTTTTTAAAAATGTATGATAATATTTTTAACGATTATCTCAATAAAACAAAATTCTTTGCTACTGCCATCTATGTTTTGAGTTGTTAAACAAAAAAATTGCATCGGGGAAAAATCTTTCTTTTCTTTAATTTAGCAAGTTAACACAAAAAAATTTAAAATCGGACTGCTTTCCCACTGTCTCTTTTTTTTAAAATCCATTTATTTATTTCTTCCTCTAATTCTGGCCAGTGAGGTTTTCCACAATGATCGGCTCTTTAATGTCAATCACAATTTTCAAAGTTGGGTCTTGTTTTTTTTCCCCCCCAAAAGAATATTCAATTGCCCCGGGTTGAAAAATCTTACTTCCCAATTTTTTTACTTTAGTTTTT